>CM053562.1:322684-456926 GCA_028646485.1 Cryptoprocta ferox
GTTGATGGACATTTAGGCTCTTTCCATGATTTGGCTATTGTTGAAAGTGCCGCTACGAACATGTGTTTTATTCATTTTTGAGAAAGAGAGAGAGAGACCGTGAGTGGGGAAGGGGCAGAGAGAGAAGGAGACACAGCATCCGAAGCAGGCTCCAGGCTCTGAGCTGTCAGCACAGAGCCGACACGGGGCTTGAATCCATGAACCGTGAGATCATGACCTGAGCCAACGTTGCAGGCTTAACTGACTAAGCCACACAGGCACCCTTGTTTAGGTTTTAAGAAACTGCTAAACTATTTTCCAGAATGGCTGTTCCAGTTTCTATTCTCAACAGCAGTATATGAAAGATCCAATGTTGATGCTGCCTTGCTTGGTACAGTCATAATTTGTTTACATCCACAGCATGTTTGAAAGACGAGTGGTGGTCTATTTGAGGAACTGCAGAAAAACCACGGAGAACAGAATGTATGCAGCATGTGGGAGCATGGCATGAGATAGGATGCAGAGGGAGGTGAGGTGTGGGTGTGGGTGAACTATGCGGCTTCGTAGGCACTTTAAGGTCTGTGGTATTATTCTAAGAATAACAGTTAGCCTTTAAAGAGTTTAAAGTAGAATCTTTAAAAAACTGGGTGCTGTGTAGAACATATGTTAGAGCCAGAGATGATTATGGAGAGACCAGGCAGAATATCAAGGTAGCTGAGTGGAGAGGCGGTGGTAGTCTAGAAAAGGATGATAGCATCAGAAATGGAGACAGACGTTGGTGATTCATAGGATGTAGAAGTGAATTACAGACAGACATCCAGCATGACACCCAACTTTCTGACTGGTGACTAGTTTTCCAGTTTACTGGAATCGGGATTACTGTGTGTTTCGGGGAAGGATACATGAGTTTATTTGTAGACTGTTGTTTTTGTTTTTGTTTTTGGTTTGTTTGTTTGTTTTGTCTGAGATGCTTATGAGATATCCAGGTTAAAGTGTTGAGAAACTAATTGCCTGTCTGGATATAAGGGAAAACATGAGCTGAAGATAGTTGCCACATAGTTGTTGGATAGTGGATGCAGGCCTGAAAGTGGAGACTGAGAAGATTAAGCAGAGGGGTAGGAAGATGTCTAGGAAAAGATGATGTGATATAATCAAAGGGAACAATATTAGGAGGCAAAATCACCTACTAAACATAAAAGTTACAGGGGTAATGATGTTTGAGGAAAAAAGTAAAGATTTAAAGATTAGCTTTAGCTTTATTATGAATATTGGAAGAAACTGAATAAAGGAACTACTAGTTTGGCAGGGACAGGGTTTCCACTTTCTATCCTTTAGAACACTGGCTCTTTGGGAGTGTTACTGTCATTTTCTGTCTATGTCACTCACACACACATGTGCACACATTTTGTGATCAATTAAGTATGAGGATCATTGTTGAAATAGTTTTTCAACAATATAACTTCTAAGAGTATTTAGTATGTGAATCTCAAAAATGGACATAGTATACAACAATTCCTAATGTATCTCTGGAATCTAAGTTACTGTTCTCTGGAACACTGTTTGAGAAACATCTGCTTAGCACTATTAATAGACTCAGGCAGTGGAAAATACATACAGTGGAAATGCATACCAGCTGATCTCAATGTTCTTCCCTCCCTCTCCATCCCTTGTTCCTCAATCTCTTCCTCTCTGTAGAAGTTGGAATAGCAAGTTTCAGTTTAAGGGGGATGTCTGGGTCAGGCGTAGTGGAGGTCAATATGGTGAAATCTGTGATGACAGCCTGTAATCTGGGTTCGTTTTGGCCAGTGGTTGGGTGAAGAGTGTTCCTGGGTTTTAAGTGTGATGTATCTTTGGTAACTGATAAAAACATCCAATTTAGCAGCAACTGAGGTCCATTTCAATATTGGCAAACACAGTAAATCTTGAGAAAAGGATATTCTGGTACAAATCTGCAGATAATTGGGTGGGTGTGGGAAGTGGTGTGCAAAGAGACTGTAGCGATTTAATCGTGGAAGTGAGTGGGACTGGAAGAGGGAAGTTTTGTGATTCGAATGTTAGGAGCTTGGAAATTCCTTCATGTTACTGATTGATGTATAAGTGTTTGGCTGTGTTACCCATGTTTTTGGCCATAATGAAGAATGAACATATTTTAAGAAATCACCATTGTTATGGTAATGGGATCATTAGCATCCTCTTCATATATGGTGAGTCATATACAGGTTTACAAAGCAGTGGAAGAAGATCACTACAGAAGAGTTAAGCAGATAAGAATGGTGTTAGGAGCAACTTTGTACATTGTGTTATAGGATTTTGCTTGAATCTGAAGCCTAACATATATACCTTTTCGTTCCCTGTGCCTGGTGTAATGCTGGTAAACACTAAGTCTTTGAGTGAATAGATGAATAAATCCCTAAAATTATTTTTTTTAAAGTTTGATCTTGATGATTACCTCATACTAGTGGACCAGAGAAGAACACCTGACACTAAATTTAGTTTGAAGGCCAAACAAAACCAAAAGTTCCCGATAAACTGTGGATTAGTCTGGTACAAATTTATAACCACTAGTTTGACATAAGTTGTGTGCTTGCTATTAAGAACAATAATTTGGGGCCTTAGCAGATAGAAAATAACAGACTTTTGCTCGATCCTTCATGTTTTGTAAGAGCAAGCTGAGATGATGGGAAGGGGATACTTGATTATGGTATATTAACGAATAGCAGGATCTTTAGTTGATTAACATTTGCTTAAAAACCTATTATGTTTCAGTCCTGCTTCTTGTACCTTTACACACTTAAGTATCTCTGCTTATAGGTACACGAGAGAATTGTGTTGAGTGAATGTATAGATAAGTGAATTCATATGTATTTTGCCAGGCATAGCATTATTTTTATTTACCTATTTGTGCACTAGCATTTGAAGTAACTAATTCTGTCTCACGCATTCACAGGATCTATTTTGGAGTTCAAATGACCTCATAGGAACCCTCATTATACTCTTATGTGATGATCAACAGCTGGAATCATCTACATATCATTACGTCCTCAGTACTTCTTATATTGTTCTGTCATTATCCTCTTTTTCCTGTCTCTCTTCTCCATGACTCAGAGGCCTTCTTTCGTCATGTTCAATTACTGACATAATTTTTCAGTGTTTAAAAAAGTGTTATTGACTGTTAACTATATACCATAAACCAGACTAGTTACTCGGACCATAGAGATACCTAAGAGATGGCCTTTCTCATCAAAAATGTCTTGTCAATAGAAGGTGTAGGCATATATTTATATCACCTGTAAGATGGTGTGATACGCGTAGCATAAAATAAAGCAAATATAAGGTTCTGTGTTATCATTTGGGAAAGAGACTAATTGTAATAGAGATCAAGGTGATTAAGGCAGGCTTCCCAGAGGAGGTCATTTCTAACCAAGCCAAGAGAAGCAAGCCAAAGTGAATGATGCATATTCCAGGCAGAAGATCTGGTGTGGTCTTGTAAGTTATTGGATAGATGCCTGTGCCTTCAACAGTGACTGGGAGTATAAGAAACAGAGTAAATTTAGAGGCAAATCAATGAGATTAGCTCTCCATCTATCTAGAGCCAGCATATTCTTTAAAACACGGGTCTTATCTCCTTTTTTTTTCTGAAGTTCATGCTACCCTAGCCCAAAGTATGTTTTTGCCCCATAGTGTGACTAAATTGTGATCTTAAGCTATAAAATCTTAGAATAGTTGATTGTATACAAAAAACAAAAAATGTGTTGTTATGCCTGAGTCCAAAATAATCAATTTCATAAACACAGAATAAGAGAAACAGAGAGTCTATAAACATGAAAAAATATTAGACTACTGATAACCTAAAGGATATAGGGTTCCTCCAAATATTGTTCTTAATTTCAAGCTGCACTAACAGCAGCAGTCTTTTTAGAATGATGGACTTGAGAATGAGACTGTACCATGGGAGAGTGCCATGATGCTCCACGGTGTGTGCCTCATTTGTAAGTCATCAGAAACATACTCAAACAGCAACTATGATCATGATAGGCTCACATTTATATCATATAAATTGTAATTAACCAAAGTACTAAGCACAGAGGACAAAGGAGGAAAAATTTAGCTTTCCCAAATGTTTGAAAGAAATTTGCAATTGACCCCAGACAGTAGACCAAGAACTAATGTCTGGAGGCACCTGGGTGGCTCAGTCGCTTAAGCCTCCAACTTTGGCTCAGGTCATGATCTCACGGTTCATGGGTTCGAGCCCCTTGTCGGGCTCTGTGCTGACAGTTGGCTCAGAGCCTGGAGCCTGTCTTCGGATTCTGTGTCTCCCTCTCTCTCTCTGACCCTCACCTGCTCACACTGTCTTTCTCTGTCTCTCAAAAATAAATAAATAAACAACAAAAAAAAATAAACTAATGTCTGAAAGTGGAGGAAATATTTTTGTTTAATATAAAGAAGCTACGGTTTTGTTTGGTTTTGGACAGTGTTTTTTAAAGATGTAATGATTAGTTTAGAGAGACAATGAATTTTTGTTTCTGGAGGTGTTTGAGTCTTGTGAATGCTGAAGATAATTTAATTATCAATTTGATAGGAAAGTTTTACCAAATGTCAGTTCACTAAGTCTGCTCCATGGGTGCCCAGGGTGTCTGCATTTTTTCCAAGGTGGTCTACAAGATAAAAATGACTTTCATAACACTAAGATGTTATTTGTTTTTTTTTTTTTTTTTTGGCAGTGTAAATGTTTGTACTGATGGTTCAAAAGAAGTGAAAGGTAAACATTCTGACACTTCCACCTGAATCAAGGCAGTGGCCCTACGCTTATTTGTCATTGTAATTCTTCACTGCCATGCACTTGCATGGGAAAAAAACAGCTTTATTTAGAGTGTCCTTAATGAGCAGTGAAAATTTATTAAAACTAAACTCTTGAGTATATGTGTTTTTAATATTCTGTGTGACCAAACGGAAAGTACACATAAAGCATTTCTGCTGGGCAGCCAAGTACAACAGTTCCTTTGATAAAAAGCACTTATTGTGAATTAAGGTAGCCCTTTTTCATTGGACACCATCTCTATTTGAAAACCCAAATGGCAAACTGTGATTATTAATACATTGGCACTTGGTAGACATTTTCTTGAAAATGAACAAAGTTTAGTGATTAAGGATAACAATTGGTGTTTGTTGCCAATGATAAAATTCAAGCTCTGAAGTAACATTGGAATTTTGGAAGTTTTATGTCTGCCTCCATAAGTTTGTTAGCTTTGCTGTAATTAAGACTTTTTGATAAGATGGGCAGTGATTTTTTAAAAAAATGTTTTATTTTTAATACCAGAAAGTAACATATGCCATTATTTGGAAGTTTTGTGTTGCTTAACATGGGGAAGAAGAAGAAAGGAGTTTTTTGGGGGTGGATATAAGACAAAGCAAAGACTGTACTCGGGTCCCCTCAACCCTGACTGCAAAGTCCAGTGTTCCTTGGCTGCCTCCATAAGAAAAAAAAATGCTGAAACTTTATGTCTCTTGAGTAGCAGCACATCTTGCAGGAATGTGGAGGGACGATGCTTACGCAGAGACTGGTCAAGAGCAGACCAAAGCAGTATATGCCAAGATAGACCCCAGCATTGACCATTCACTAACTTTCCCCCTAATTATAATACTAAAAGTCATGCCCAGGGATGGAGATTTAACATGGTAATTAGATATACGATGCATGAAGATGCCTGACCTTTAAGTGCACAGGTGCTAATAAATTCCCACCTCTACATGCTTAGATGTCACCGTTTCCCTGCCTAAGTTTCTTTAAAACACTCTCGCTGACCTCTCCTTCAGGAATCGGCAGGAGGACACTTTCCTTTTGTGCTGTCTTCTTTTGGTCCCTAGCATAAGCCCCAGTAAAGCCTTGCCTGAAACTCCTGTTTGGCCTCTGATCAATTTCTATTGTTTAGAGAGCCCAGGGGCCCGGTATGGTATGGAATAGTGTGGCCTTTAGTTCCTTTTATCATCCATAAAGCAGCACTGTCAACCCCAGGCAACTTTCCTTTCTGAAGTCAGCAGAAATGGTCTAATCGAGCATAAGTATAAAGGACTATGCAATCTGTAATTCATGTGTACTGAATAATTTGGAGAATAACTCTATAGTTTTGCCAGAAAGTCACTTTATTCTCAAGACATCGGGGAATTTTATCCTTCTCTTCTATATTTAATTATTATTATGGTTTACCTTAGCCATCTTTTTTTCTCTTATAGTTGTTTGTTGAGATTTTACGTGTTTTTATTTAAGAGCCAGAGAAATTTACTGAGTCCATGGAGTCAGCTTCTAATCATTCAAGTGCTCATACCAGCACCCAACTAGGTTGAGTCTATGTCGGGTTATCTAAGGTTCTAAAAACAAAATTAAACCAACCAACATAATTACTTCATCAGATTGTAGCAAGCTGGATTTTTTTCCCCTTTGTTGAGGTTAGGATATTGAATGTGATTGAGTTTGAAGACAGCAGACTAATTTTCTGCTCTGCTAAGCGAAATAAGTCAATCAGAAAGAGACAAATATCATATGATTTCACTCATATGTGGAATTAAAGAAGCAAAACAGATGAACATATGGGAAAGGAGGAAAAAGAGAAGAGAGAGAAACAAGCCACAAGAGACTCCTACTGATAGAAATAAACTGAGGGTTGACAGAGGGAGGTGGGTGGGAGGTGGGCTAGATGGGGGATGGGCATTAAGGAGGGCACTTGTTGGGATGAGCACTGGGTGCTGTATGAAAGTGATAAATCACTGAATTCTATTCCGGAAACCAATATTGCTCTGTATGTTAACTAACATTTAAATTAAAAAAAGGATAGAGAGATCATAGGGACGGGAGCCCTTTCTGTGGTGTATTCTGAGGCAGACCTCTGTGTCTTGAAAGAACCCTAGTCTTACCAGTATTCTTAATTTTAATATTCTTTTATAATATTGCCGTGGGCACTCATTTTCCAGGAAGATGAGCATGGTCGTTATTAAAAGCCATCTTGTTACTTGGTTTTAAGTGCATACCTTAAAGTGTATCCATAACACTATACGTGATAGGATCTGTGGGGCTGACTCTTATGGACAGTAACTATGATATGTGGTGTTTACTTCCCTAAAATTCTTGGGCCAGATCACAATAAACTGGTGGGAAAAAGCAAGATTACTACACAGTTGAAATTCTAGAAGCAGTTTCTAAAACTTTGGAGTAGCTTGTGATATTTGCATTAAATGCATGCTTTTTACTTCTTTGGATCTTTTGTTGCATTGTATTTCAAAAGCAAAATTTATTTTTAATACAAACCCTCAGAAGATCTACTGATCTGTCATCAAATCCTCTTCCCCTGTTAAAAGAAGCTTCATGTGAGGGCACCTGGCTGGCTCAGTCAGTAGAGCATGTGACTCTTGGTCTCGGGGTTGTGAGTTTAGCCTTACATTGGGCATAGAGCTTACTTAAAGTAAATAAATAAAATTTAAAAATGAACTGTTTTAAAAAATAAAAAATGAAGCTTCATTTGAGGAACTAGTCTTTGCTAGTTCCTGAAAACCTACATTTCAAAACAATCGGTGAATACAAAACAGAACATAGCTGTTTTACAGATGAAATCTTTAGTTTCTATAAGCCTATCAAGCCCTATCTCATATAGTAGTTCTTGGCTAAACTGCTTTAATGTTTAAACAAAAAATAATATTTAAAATAATAATTTTAAGTTCTGAGGATTAGCCTAAAATTCAGGGTATGGTAGTCTACTCACACTTCTTAATGCATTGAAATACTGTATTTGGCTGTTTTGAAACATCTTTATGAGTTATAAAATAAAGATAAGACTAAAAATATGAACATCCAAATTTTTCCTCAAGAATAGATGCCTGTTTCTCCATGCCTGTAATATCTTCTACCATATATTAAAAATGCAGAAGAAACTTTCCTACAAAGAAACAAATTTAAGATGACAGAATTTTGGCTTGTAGTTATAAATGATAAAAGAAGATATTTTGGAAGAAAAAAAAGCCTAAAGCTTTTTTTTGTGTCAAAAAGAAAATTCAGCAGAAAAATCAATCTTTTATTTTTGTTCCAGGACATAATAATTCACTTGTATTTTTCCCCTAAAAAATCCATAACCAATGATGGCAATGGTTAAAGAAGTACTTTTTTTTCTTTAGAAATCTTATAACATTATGACCAAATTACTTCCAAATTTATCTTGATTGATTTCTAAATAAGACATACCACTTTAAAATGAAATTCTTATATTCTAAAGAGTATTACAAAAAGCCAAAAACAAGAGAGGAAAACTGTATTATTTTAAAGCATGCTTAAATAAATAAATGTTTTGCAGATCACTAATAGCCAATAACATTATTTGGAAGGTTTGGAGGGGTCTGGTTTGCATTAAACATATTTACACTTTAAAATGCCTTCATGAATTACGTCAAGCTTTACTACAAACAGATGCTAAGAAATATGAAAATATATAGAGTTTTGCTGTATTAAGATTATCACAATCTAAGGGATTCATTTCATAAGATTTTCAATAAACTGCTTGGCATTATTTTTTCCAGAGAGCACAGTCAGATGAACTGGAAAAAATTGAAAAGCATGGCCGGTCCTCCAAAGACAAGGAAAACGCCAAGTCTCTGGACAAACCTGAACAGTAAGAACACCTCAGGACCTTGTTGAGGGCAGCAGGGATACAGTAGCCTCTTTCCATTTGGAAAATGTAGCATCTTCTGTACATAATTATTATGAAAAATATGAGGATAAACATCTGTTTATATGAATTATATATTTCTTCTTAACTTGGCTTTATTTCCTTAGGTTCCTTTATGAACTGTCACTAATCCCCAACTTTTCAGAGCGAGTCTTTTGTATCCTGTTCCAGTCCACGTTTTCAGAAAGCATTTGCTCAATTCGTCGCAAACTGGAATTGCTACAGAAATTGTGTGAGGTGGGTTCCAGTCCATAGAGAGCTGACAGTCGAGTTCTGAAATTTAATTGTGTTCAGTCGTGTTAACATTTCAAAATCGTTTTCTTTTATTTACTCTACAAATAAGTGTGCAGGATAACAGTTCCACAAAAGAGAACATACCATGATTGGTTTTGAGATCAAAGAAAAACTTGGAGAGTCGCACACCGCCACAGGGCCGGTTGCTACACTGTGCTCATTGTGCTCCCACGTCCGGGGATTTGTGTCCCTTCTGCTTTTGCCAAAACAAAATTTTCACTTTCCTTGGTCCTTTCCTACATCAGACTTTGGATTAAATGTGATTTGAAGGCATTTTATTTCTTTTCCTTCAGTTTTGGAAGGGGCCTTCAACAAATTGTTAATGATTCCATCCAAATGATTTAGGAACAGCTGTATGACTCAACTGAAAATGAATATTCTTCAGAAAACAAAGAATAAAAGCTTGGCAGAAATTACCATATGACCATTTAAGACAATTTGTCAAAAATCAATAGTACCATTCGTTCTGGTTGTGGTAAATCATTTTGAAAAGTAGTAAGATGTGATTAAAGACACATTTTTCAGAGGAAAAAATACTTGCAAATTCCAGCTAAGCTTCATGTTTTGGAAGAAGTGAGTGTGAACTTTCAGGGATAAATCTAAATTTGGAAATTATTCTTTAAAACTGTGTTTTGGTTTCCCACAACTTATGCCAAAAATTTGTATTGTAGGTACAATTAGGGTGATGGTAATGCCCTTCTCTTCTAGTAGTTCTCATATGACAGCCTTATTTGTTTTCCACGCAATTACATCATAGAAATGGCTCAGAGTGGTATCTCTCAGTTTACAAATGTGTACCTGAATTCTCGTAGGTGGTACAACTTCTTAAATTAACTTTGGGTAAACTAAAAGTAAAACTATCCTGTAATCCAGCACTTTCACTGTTAGGGATTTACCCAAAAATACAGATTTGAAGTTGTACTACATGTACCCCAATGTTTATAGCAGCAGTATCAATGATAGCCAAACTATGGAGAGAGCAAAAATGTCCATCAACTGATGGATGGATAAAGAAGATTTTGTAGGGGCGCCTGGGTGGCTCAATCAGTTAAGTGCCTGACTTCGGCTCAGGTCATGATCTCACGGTTCGTGGGTTTGAGCCAGGCATCGGGCTCTGTGCTGACAGTTCAGAGCCTGGAACCTGCTTCGGATGCTGTGTCTCCCTCTCTCTCTGCCCCTCCCCTGCTCATGCTCTGTCTCTCTCTGTTTCTCAAAAATGAATAAACATTAAAAATTTTTTAAAAAGTATATATATATATATATATATATATATATATATATATAGGAATAGTACCCAGCCATCAAAAGAATGAAATCTTACCATTTGTAATAAAGTGGATGGAGTTAGAATGCATTATGCTAAGTGAGATAAGTCAATCAGAAAAAGTCAAATACCATATGATTTTTACTCATATATGGAATTTAAGAAACAAGATGGATGAACATATGGGAAGGGATGCAGGGAAGAGAAGAGAGGGAAACAAACCACAAGAGACTCTCAATGATAGAGAACAAACTATGGGTTGATGGAGGGAAGTGGGAGAGAGATGGGCTAGATAGGTTATGGGTACTAAGGAGGACACTTGTGATGAGCACTGAGTGTTGTATGTAAGTGATGAATCACTGAATTCTACTCCTGAAACTAATATTGTACTGTATATTAACTAAAATTTAAATTAAAAGAAATAAAGTTAACTTTGGAGACACTACTCTTAAAATATCCTAACAATGTACAATGATACAGTTTAGATGTGACCCAAAATTATTATTATGATATGAATATCTGCCACTGACTTAAGATAATTCAAAGAAAATTTTGTCTAAGAGATAAAATATTCTTTACCCTATTTTACAGACATTAAAAAATGGCCCAGGGGTTATGCAGATTCTGGGTTTGGTTCTTGCTTTTGGCAACTACATGAATGGTGGAAATAAGACTCGAGGACAGGCAGATGGCTTTGGGTTAGACATTCTTCCAAAGCTGAAAGATGTCAAAAGCAGTGTAAGTATTTTGTATGAATGAATGTAGACAAATTGAGGATTAGAAGGTTTGTTTAGCAGTAAGTTTGACTGTAAACATGTTGTAATAAATGTTTATGTTCCAAGATCAAAAATGTCTTTATGTTCTGAGCTAGGTAAAAGTATATGGCCATCTTATGTTTATGATTTTGTGAATGTTTCCTAAAGTGAGTAATTGTGAATCCTATGTTTAATGAATAATTGAGTAGAGAATTGAGTAGAGACTAAATATAAGTATTTTTTCACCCTATCAGTACCATGTCTGCTAAAATTTATCCTTTTAAAGTCTGAGGACTAATTAATTTTCATAAATTAGACAGTATTATTCTTCACTTCTGTGTTAAGTAATGGAGGCCAATAGGTTTGTGTTTTAAAAACAAAACAAAGGTGGGTAAAAGTAGATTATAAATAAAATGTAAAATATGATCTTGTTTTTCTACATATCATATTCCCCTTGATTCTGGTATATGTGGGAATGCCTAAGCCCTTTTGCAGGACTAATTAATTTTTGATCCTGCTTCTATATTTGTGTTTGTTTAAAATTAACATCTAAGAGATTACGAGAGTGCCAGTAAAAATATAAGATTAGGGAAACAAGCATGATGGTTAGAGTTAATGTCTGAGAATATAAACTTAGAAAATAATAGGATTCTATTTCTCTGATAGAATATGTACACAGAACATAAAGAAAATTGTGGATATGTTTTTAAAATATTAAGTTGAAGGGGATGCCTGGGTGGCTTAGTCAGTTAAGAGTCCAACTTTGGCTCAAATCATGTCTCAAAGTTTGTGAGTTCGAGCCCCAAATTGGTCTCTGTGCTGGCAGCTCAGAGCCGGGAGCCTGCTTCAGATTCTGTGTGTGTCTCTCTCTGTCCCTCCCCCACTCACACTCTTTCTCTTTCTCTCTCAAAAATAAATAAACATTAAAAAATATTTTAAAAAATTAAGTTTAAGTAAATAGTTGCCTCATAGAAATGGAAATAATAGAATTGTTCTTCCTAGATAACGAATATAGTTGAACCTTGAATGCTGTGGGGTTTAGGGCACTGACCCCCTGCTCAGTTGAAAAGCCACACATAACTTTTGACTCTCCCAAGACTTAACTATTAACAGCCCACAGTTGACAAGAAGTCTTACCAATAACATTCATCCATTGATACCTATTTCATATGTTATATGTAACATATACTGTATTCTTAAAGTAATCTAGAGAAAATATTATTAAGAAAATCATAAGGGAGAGAAACTACATTTCCAGTATTACACTGTATTTGTTGACAAAAATCTACATGTAAGTGGACCCACTCATTTCAAACCCATGTTGTTCAAGGCTCAACTTCTGTTTCCCTCATAAGAAACAGATACTTTTGTTGTTGTTGTTTCTGTTGGTCAACAGCTCATTTGTTCATTCATTCATACGTACACTCATATATTCATGTAACTGAGTTCTGTGAAATACTGGTTACTACTTTTCCAAAATTGAATAAAGCATAGCCCTTTCTTGGAATACCAGCAACATATGATTTTTGTGATTTTTATGGGTATATTTGTTCAGATGCTAGTATATTTGTACGGCACAAGTTTTCATAGGAACCTCCAATATGTTAACCTAATAAATCACATTTGTTCAAAAGCAAAAGTTCTCTTTGAAGCATTGAATAGTTCTTAACAACTGATTGTTGAATTGAAACAAGTAACTTTTGCAAATAATACTGGAATATAAATATCATCAACATAATATTTAACTTACAAAATTGATCTGAAATAGATTCTGATAATCATAATTATATATGAATAAAGGATTATTTGTTTCTTTATTGGTTGGTATATCTTATTCAATCCCCCTGTAAGTTAAATTTTATTAATTTAAATAATTAAGGAGTAACCTAGATAAAAATTACATAATAAAATCAAAAGCAAGATTTTTTTTATAATTTCATTTGCATTCTCATAAGAGTTATACAGTCTTCCTGATTTCATGATTGTTCTATAAAATGAATATAACTGTGTCTATTTCTTTGTATTGTTTGTGACCTTTGTGGACAGAGCTATTACTCAGATCACTCAGAATTTTCCCTCAGCATGCCTATTAGCAGGCAGTTAATAAATGTTTTGTTAATTCATTCAAGTACTGCTAACCATTTCTTTGAATTAAGTTAGGAAAGAGAAAGGAAAGTTGCTTAAATTATTTGCAAGCAAATGGTATTCCTAAAAAAATATTACTTTTACTATTGCAATATATTACTGCATAATATATTATTATTATATTATTTTACTGTATATTACAATGAAGGAAGTCTCTAAAACCTGTATTATCATATGTCAAACTAAATTAATAAAGCCTATTGCTTTTTATAAATAGAGGGAAAATAATGGTTAGATTGAACATTTCAGAGAAGGTAGTTTGTGTCATATGATTAAAAAAAATATATATATATATATTTATCCTCCCACATTCAGAGTATCTAGTAATAATTTTGAATGATGCAAAAGAAAGAGACATTTAATGCCTTTAAATGTGCCAGAAAGGAGGTAGAAAGCTATTCTTTGAAGACTGTTAGAATAGAAATAATTCTATGTTTTTCTATAGAAATATATACATTGCATTCTTTATAGGTGCCTAGATATTACTTCCACAATCTCAGGTGCTTACATACCAATTTATAGTACGGATTTGCATTTTTCAAGCTCCTGCTTACTTGAAATAATACTTAACTTTATTTTCTTAATCTATGTATTAACTAGCCTCAGTCAAACGTACTTCTGCAGTGATACCTGCTGGTCCCGAAGTGGCATAGAAATGCCGGCAGTGTTTCATCATTTCAGATAAGATAGTAATTACACCTTTTAAACATAAGGCATGATAATTAATGAACGAATTTTCTGCTCAAAGAGGGTAAACCAGGAAGGTACTCACCACTGAGCCCCACCCTCGAGCGGCTGGGCTTCCGCCTGGGTCTTAGGTTAGAACATGGGGGAACAGCATCTTCTTGCCATTGAGACCCTTCGATGCAGTGGCCGCAGTACTTTGAAATACGGACTTTCACGTTTCACTCTCAATGTTCGCCTGTGTATATTGATTTACTGGAAGCTGGTTTCTTCGACACTGTTCTCTAACGTTTAAGAGGTGTTTCCTTCATCTGCCTTCCTGCCCAGGACAACAGCAGAAGCCTTCTGTCATACATTGCTTCCTGCTACCTTCGAGAGTTCGATGAGGTGAGAACTTTCACAGTGATATTTTCTCATTGTTTACTTTCGAGTGATGTGCAGTGTTTGTTGTTTTGCCATTGCCATTGTTATATTGTTCTTATTTATACTGATGCTGATTTGCTTTAAAAGTATGTGTTTTTTGCTAATTAGGATGCTGGAAAAGAACAATGTGTTTTTCCACTGCCAGAACCCCAGGACCTTTTTCAGGCCTCACAGATGAAGTTTGAAGATTTTCAAAAAGATCTCAGAAAACTAAAGAAGGACTTGAAAGGTAACTTATAAACTTAAAGAATCATTTTTGTATTATTCATGCTTTTTTAATGAGAAAAAAACCTGATTTTTCCATGTTTTTAAGACAGTAAATCTTTAACAGCTTTGTAAAACTACATTGTTTTTAGTTTTGCAAAAGAAAAATTTTGCCAATAGACTAGTTCTTTTGTTTTTAAAAAAATTACATATATTAGACATTTAGATATTGAGTAATATATTGGTTATTTGAATAACAATCCCTTTCATCAGAAGCCAATTTGACCATATTGTTTACACTTTATAGCCAAGAACATTCGTCCATTTATCACTATGTTGTTAAAAGATAGATAGTTCTTCCCCATCCTCCACTGGTACTCGCACAAGATGTTGTGGTTTGTGAACTTCCCTGGGAAGAAAAATCTTCTTTCACATGTTTGTTCAAAGAACACATGCATGTATAACATCGTATTATCAGTCATGAAGCCTTGTATCAAATCATGTTGAAGAGGGTCTAAAATTCTTCAGATTTCTAAATTAAAAGTAATATTTTAAAATAAAAACCATCCAAATTGGAAAGGAAGAAGTAAAACTGTCATTATTTGCTGAGAACATTTTATATACAAAACCCTAAAGACTTCACCAAAAACTATGAGAAGTAATACACTAAGTTGCAGCATACATAATCAATATACAAAAGTCTGTTGCATTTTTAGACACCAATAACAGACTATCTAAAAGAGAAATTAAAGAAACAATCTCATTACAACTGCATCAAAAATAATAAAATACCTGGGGATAAATTTAACCCAGAATGTGCAAGATCTGTACACTAAAACCTGTAAGACATTGATGAAAGAAACTGAAAAATATACAAATATAAAGCTATTCTGTATTCATTGTTTGAAAGATTTAATATTGTTAAAAATGTCCGTATTACCCAAAGCAACCTACAGATTCAATGCAATCCCTATCAAAATTCCAATGGCCTTTTTCACAGAATTAGAACAAGTGATCCTAAAAGTTGTATAGAACTACAAAAGATTCCAAATAGCCAAAGCAATTTTGAGAAAGAATAAAGCTGGAAGCATTATACATACCTCCTGATTTCAAGCTATATTACAAAGCTAGGGTAATCAGAATATTAGAGTATTGGCATAGATCAACTGAATGGAATAGAAAGCCCAGAAATAAGCCCATACATATATGGTCGATTAATTTATGATAAAGGAGGCAAGAATATACAATGAGGAAAGAATGGTGTCTTCAATAAATGGAAGTTTGGAAAACTGGACATCCAAATGCAAAAAAAAAAAGAAAGAAGGAAAGAAAGAAGGAAGGAAAGAAAGAAAGAAAGAGAAAGAAAGAAAGAAAGAAAGAAAGAAAGAAAGAAAGAAAGAAAGAAAAAGAAAGAAAGAAACTGGACAGTATCTTACACCATACCCCAAAATTAACTCAAAATAGGTTAAGACCTGAATGTAAGATCAGAAACCATAGGAAGTAAGCTCCTTGATGTCAGTCTTGGTGATATTTTTTTTTGGCTCTGATTCCAAAGGTAGTGGCGACAAAAGCAAAATAAAAAAAATGGGATGACGTCAAACTAAAAAGCTTCTGCGTAGAGAAGGAAACCATCAACAAAATGACAAGGCAACTTACTAAATGGGAGAAGATATTTGCAAATGATAAATCCAATAAGGGGTTAATATCAAAAATATATAAAGAACTCAAACAAGTTAACAACAAAAACACAAACAACCCAATTAAAAATGGGTAGAGGATCTGAATAGACATTTTTCCAAAGAAGACATATAGATGGCCAAGAGGCACATGAAAAAATGCTCAACATCACTAATCATCAGGGAAATGCAAATTAAAGCCACAGTGAGATATCACTTCACACCTGTCAGAATGGCTAGTGTCAAAAGGACAAGAAACAACAAGTGTTGGTGAGGATGTGAAAAACAAGGAATCTGCCTGCATGGTTGTAGTGTAAATTGGTGTATCTACTGTGGAAACAATATGGAGTTTCCTTAAAAAATTTAGAAAAGAACTGTCATCAAATAAAGCAATTCTACCTCTGGGTATTTATCTGAAGAAAATGAAAACAGTAATTTGAAAAGCTGTATGTGCCCCTCTATTCATTGCAGCATTATTGACAGTAGCCAAGATATGCAGGTAACCTAAGTGTTCATCAATAGACGAATGGGTAAAGATGGGGTATGACTGTATATATGTGGGTATGTATGTAGGTGTGTAGGAATATTACTGAACCATTAAAGGAAGGAAATCTTATCATTTGCAATAGCATGGATAGACCTTGTGTGTATTTTGTTGAATGAAATAATTCTGACAGAAAAAGACAGATACTGTATGATTTCACTTACATGTAGAATCTAAAAAGAACAAAATAAGAAAACAAAACAAAGTTCTTAGATACAGAGAACAGATGGGTAGTTGTTAGAGAAGACGGGTTTTGGTGGTAGAGAAGATGGGTGAAGGGGATCAAGATATACAAACCTCCAATCACGAAATAAATATGTCACGGGGATATAATATACAGCAAGTGACTTTAGTCAGTAATGTTGTATTAACAACTTGAAAGATTCTAAGAAAGGAAATCTTAAGAGTTCCCATCACAGGGGAAAAAATTTATGTTTGTTGATAGATAAATGTTAACTAGACTTTTGTGGTAATGATTTCATAATGTAGACAAATGTTGGATCATTATATTGTTTACCTAAAACTAATATAATCTTATATGTCAATTATACTTCACTGATAATTTTTTAGATAAAGAGATCTTATGTGAGAAAAGGTAATGTTTACACAGAGACAGTTTATATATATATATATATATTTTTTTTTTTTTGTATGTAAAATGCCTTTATTCCCTTTATGATCTCCTTGCAGAGTTGAGAATGCCTCAGGTGTCTGTGTAAGTTTCCCGCTACATCTGTTAAGCACAGACAGGGAATAAATAAATTTATGTGAGATTTTCATTTGATGTTGCATTACTAGATAAAGAGGCTTGATTTCCTCTGTCCATTAATCAAATGTGATATCACATTTTAAGAGATTGTATCCAAATTTTGAAATATTTATACAAAGTTTTGATCTATAATCAAATTTATGAAGTTATATTTTCATCACAGATACTTTTATATAGATTTAAATCCACAGAGCAACATAATATAGTTTGCTTATATTTTCTAAACACTCAATAGCATTCATTTATAGTCCTGGTGCATGTTAGGCATTTGGCTAGTTGCCAAAGAATAAGTATGAAAAATTATGTCACTTAGATGTTCTCCCTCAGAGCCTCAAATATGGGTGCTCATTGATTGAACACAAGAATGACTGCTTCATTTAAAAAAGATACATTAAACTTTTACGTTTGTAGAATAATCCGTTCGTATGTATTTAAGAATGATTTCTTAAAACCATAGGAAACCCAAACCATTCCTGTGTAGTATGTCTTATGCTTCAAAGTTTGTCAGGTATCTTGGTTTGCTTATGAAATTCTGCTTCCTGTTTCTCTCTCTCTCTCTCTCTCTCTCTCTCTCTCTCTCTCTCTCTCTCTTTGATATGGTGCTGGGGGCATTTCTGGAATATCTGGGAAATACTTCACACTTAGATCAACAACTCAGTCTTGCAAAGTAGGATTTTGTAGTTTACCAGTGATTTAATAAATGAGTGAAATGGTAGGCTTATTACCAGGGAATTTCTGTCTGGTTTGGTGGGTTGATCACTTTAGACTGTTACCTCATTTATTTTTCCATCTACATAGTTTCTTACTACAGTTATTAAATATACACGTAGCTATGAAAATGCCAAGTTCTCACAAGTCTTAGAGCTAAAACAAGGGAACTAGCACACACCAACCAGACAGTGGTTTTGAAAGGAAAAGTAACCAGTGCCACTGAGTACTGTTTCTTCTTGCTCATCTGTCTTATTAAGCAATGTGGTTCACTACACAGATTAAAAACTGCAGGAGCATTTTAGCAATTTTTAGTACTTTAGAGGGTTGAGAGGTGATGATTTTAAGCCCCACAGTTCATACTTTCCATTGGGGTAAGACAAAGTTCTCTAAAAAAGCCTATTCCCTCAACTATCACTGATAGTATTTGCTAAAATGGTATTTTCTCATTTGTCTATGGATTGTTACAACTTCCTGCTCAAGCAGTGGGAAGTTTCATGACCAAATGAATGTAAGAACTGCTGGGTACAATAAAGAGAATTTTAGGAGTTCCCTGAAAGGAGGGTTGGCAGCAGTTCCCTAATTTATTTGACCACAGAGTACTTTTTTCACCGAGTATCTGGTAGTTTCTCTACTTGGGGAAACATATTTTAAGAAATACAAACCTGGAACCATGTTAGTAACAGAAGCATGGCATTTTCCAATGAGGAGCTTACAGTGAAAGTGGAGAAGTAAAACTATAGTTTATGAACTAATGTAATTATCTATCAGTGTTCTTATACCATGAGATTAGTTGAAGAACTATTTAAACAGGCTGTAAACTGTGAGGTACCCTTTAAATACTGACAAAAAACAATTTAATCATACCTCTTATGTTTTGCTTTTCCAAAATGTAGGTTTTCCCATTGGGGAAAATACGATATTTTGTGACACAAGGAAGGAAATCTTAAGAGCTGAAATTTAAATTCATTTTCTGGAAAAGTTTTAGCATGAATGTGTCATTTCATATTAACAAGGCATAAAATAAAATTGCCTTGTGTCCCTTTTTGAAATGAAATGGGTATAAATAGATATGTACATTGATTTGACTAAATGGGTGTTAAATGGTAGATTATTGGATTCTGTTATTTTTGATATTATTTAAGATAATATCTACTTTGATAAATAGCCTATTAAAAATGATTCCTTCTAAGTGATCAAATTAGATAATTCATTTAGGAAAATTCAAAAATTTAAATAGCCTGTTCACTTTAATTCATTTTTTTTTTTCCAGAAGAAAGTTGCTTTAAGAAGGTTCAGAAACTGAGCTGATGTATATACGGAGCTTATCCCAATGCTTTCCATTTAATAAATATTTAATAAATATTGGCTATTCATAAGGAAAACATAGAATAAATGATGTGATTAGTTTGATAAAAAGGAAACTATAACCATTAAGTTACTCATCTTCTGCTTCTATTAGTTTTTTAATTTCTGCTTACAGACTTGATTTTTATTTCAAAGGAAGACTGGGAAATAATGTATTATGGCTCAGGCATTTTAATAAAATAATTGAATCTCATTTTAGCATTTTATAAGAACATCCACTATGTTTGGTTTCTATACTTGTTCCCAAGATTTCCACAGCTCCTCAGGGTGCTCCTCTGGCTTTCTGAGCTCAGTGACATGTAGTTTGTTAAGCAACCTGATCTGCTTTTGATCTCTTCTGGCTGTCAGCAGCTTTTCTTGATGTAGTCATGCCAAATGATGACTTCTGTTCCAGTGCCTTTCTTAGTTAGAAATTGTAGCACTTGCCACATGACTTAAATCAACTCAACATGTACAAGGCATTGAGTAATTAAGTTACCGGAACTGGGCCAGAATGTTCTCAGGCAAATTATTTCTGTATCCTTTACCCCTCCCCCTACCTTCAATACCAGACTTGAAAATGTTTAAAATTCATGAAGTATATCTTCACATTGAAGTCATGTCTCTGTTCAGAGATATACAGGAAAATTCAGTCTTTAAAATTGTTTGTATTGATTTACTTTTGTTTGTAACAATTTTATTTACAATTGTAAATTTCTGACTCTTTTTGTTTAAGGAAAGAATGATATTAGAAACTCAATTCAAATGCAACCAATAGCTTTTTGAAAAATTACATTTTATTATAATTTTAAAATGAGTATCAATGCAGCATAGGAACAACAGACAGTATTAAAAAATGTAGAGAATAAAGTATGTTTATCTGTGGTTCTACAGTCTAATAATAAATAATGTTAATATTTGGTATATTTTTATATGGTGTATTGCATGCATATACCATTCGAGCCATGATACATATAATTTTCATCCTTTTTATATCCCTTGCTTTATGTTAGGTCATTTAATTAATTCACATTTACATTCTCTTTTTCTGGTTCTTTATTGCTTTGACTAATTTTTCAGTGTTCTTCCTATGAATCCTCTAACACATTTTGGATGCCATAGATAGTATTTCTATTAATTTCTGTAAATTATTGAATTTAAATATTTAACATATTTTCTTAATTTATATAACTTTTTAGCATACTATAAATTGCATTTATCTTTCCAAATAAGATGAGAGTTTTAGAACATTCTATCTAATAATTAAACTCCCATGTTTTTTCTAGTGTGTTTTCAGACTTCTAGTCCCAAACTTTTTCTTCTAAAAATTACTGATGTCTTATAATCCTTACATAATAATATATATCAATATTAAATCAGTCACTATGCTACCATTTTTGGTTCAACTTTGCTCCATCTCATTTGGTTGTCCTCTCACTGAGTGTTGGTGGGTCTGAAATTCTTAGTCCAAAAAATGACTGAAAAAAAATCCTCCTCATTTTTGAATTATTATTTTGTGGAATATAGAATTCTAGATTGACTTGTTTTTCATCAGTATTTTGAAGACACTTTTCTTCTGCTTTTGGGGTGACATAATTTTGTCATTATCCTTACTCATCTTTGGCTTTACTTTAATATGCACAGTATGAATTCATTCATTCGTTCATTCATTCATTCATTATCTTGCTATGTACTTAGAATTTTCAGCTTGAAAACTAAAGTTTACTTTAGTGTCTTCAGAATTCTCGGCAATTATCTGTTCAGTGTTCATCACTTTTCTTCCCTGTACCTGAATCTCTTTTTAGATGCATATTAGAGACACTTAGCCTAACTTTCTATGTCTCCCAATTTCTCTTTCATATTTTAAAAATCCACCCCACCTTTTTTGCTGTAGTCTTCATACATTCCTCAACATCGTCTTCTAGTCCATCAAGTCTCTCTTCAACTCTGTCCAATCTGATGTTTGTAATATCAGTGCAACTAATCATGATATATTTGTTTCCAAGATTTCTAATATGATTTTTATTACGTGTATTTTTATCATTAAAGTAATTTCTTGTTCTTATTCTGGATATTATCATTCCTTTGTCTCTTTGATGTTTAAAAAATATATTGAAGACCTTTTTGGATTTTCTATAGTTTTTGTTCCATCTGAAATTAACCCATCCTTCATTTGTCAATAATTTTAAGCTATTTTTCTATACATTAGTTTCATTTTGGTATTGGAATGTGGACTTAAAACAAATGTCAGAAAATTACAGCCTTTGTAAATAAAGTTCAGTTGGGACATAACCATACACACCCAATTATGTATGTATTGTTATTATTGCTTTTGTGTTGCAAGTTGAGGATTTGACTGTAACTGTCTATTAATCAGTCTGTCTCTTGCTCTCTCCCTTCTCCTGACCCCTCAGATCCTGCATTCTCTCAATATTTTCTGTTGCTTTGACCTGGTCTGTTTTTGGTTCCCAGGCCAGAACCAAAGCTTGTATTAGCAGCCTGGGGCTCCTGCCCTTCGCCCACATATATGTACATATACATGCATATTAGGCTTATTGCACATTCAATATCAAGCTAGTTAATGACTTAGCTGAGGTTTTTCCTGGAAGCTGTGCCTGCCTATGCTTGCTGCCCCAAACACACAGCTACATGTGGACTGTAGCTGTTTTCATCCTCCTTTCATGATTTGGGGAACTCAGTCACAGCTCTGGGCTTTCAGTTGTGAGACTAGTTCCATTTCTGGGCTGTGCGAATTCTCCCTTCACCAGTCTCTACATAAACCAAGGTCTTTACCTTTTTCTCTACGTGCACATTCTAGTGACCTCTCACTTCAGCACTGCTTATTAACTTGGGCAACTCTAATATTTCTGGTCCAAGGAGATATTACCATGTTTTAAAACATACTGTGTTGTTTGGTTTTCTCTTTTTATGTTTTCATTTATTGCTATGTGTTTTCAGCAGAAGGCTCAGCCTATGAATTCATCATTCTATTTGACTAGACATCTGTATTCACTTTTATAACTTACATGTTTTTTCCCACTGAAAATTATAACATGAGAATTTTCCCATGCCATTTAATACAATTCAAAAACCATTTCAGATGATTTCATAATAATCCTTATGAGTGTGCCATAATTTAGTGAGTAATTTGATTCTTGTAAAAAATTAGACTTTTCCCAGTTTTCCTTACTCTTAAGAAATATGTTGAACATCTTTATTCATAGTGCTTTTACTATAGCTCTGATTATTTCCTTAATATAGATTCTTAGAATCATAATTACTAAATCAAAGCAATGAACTTACTTTTTTCAGATTCTGACGACTTACTAGATTTAGATTGTAAGGAATCTTAGAGATATTATAGTCTAATACTCTAATTTTCATTCAACAAATTTTCATTAAATTAATAGAGAGCACAAATAAAAAATAGACCCTTCCCTCATAGTTCATAGCCTAATAAGAGGGCCCATGGTTATATGAATAACTGCTGTGTGGTATAATAAATATTTTTAGGGATATAAATAAAATACTACAGAAACACAGAAAAGGTCATGATTAAATATATTTGAAAAATTTTATTTAAATTGAACTTTGAAAGATCAGTAAAATTCTGTCCAGGAGAAAGAAAAATACAATTCCAAGCATGGGAAAGATCATGAACAAAGCCACCAGTCTTGCAACTATTTAAGCTTTGATTGTCTATTGATCTGTGAGGCCAGGTATTTTTTAATTTATATCATGTTTACATCTCAGGGTAAAAAATATTCACACCTGAATTGGCTCATTACAGCAGAATTCATAAGTAGGATCAAAATTGTGCGTATATATGGTGTGAAAAAGCCCAAAGCCAGTAATCTTTCTAATGTTTAGGGGCAGTGAGGGTGATGTAAAGCAACCGTATCACTCCATAATCTCCTTCATGTCAACACTATGTGGGTTGCCATGTTTTGCAGTTTGAGATGTTTACATTTCTTTACAAAAGGAAAGAAATGTTTCCATTTTTGATATTTTTCCCAAATTTAGTAAGCGTCAAGTATCTTTTTCTCTCTTCGCATACCTCTTTCCCCCTCCATGTTAATATGCACATGCACTTAATTCAAATAAACATTTTTCAAGATTGTTAGAATTTTCATGCTGTAAATCTCTTGCATCTATCTCCATTACTTTCAATAGTAATTTTGCTAGTGGAAGGGAGAGTTAATGAGAAGAAAATCAAGTCATCAGTCATTCAATTCTAAGATTTGATGCCATTTATTCATATTAGAAAAAACTAATAAGTTGTACTTTCTCATTTTCACTGATCACTTGTTTTTCTGACCACAGCTAATTAAAGGTGATTAGTCTTCTGACATTTTGAGTTAAGATATATTTAATTTTACAAATTACCCATGATTGTGTTACAAAGTGTACTTTAGAAAAATGTTTTTCTTTTTGTGGAACGTAGATTAATTCAAAGATGTAATATGCCCTTTTGCACAGGAACCCAGTATAAGCAAATTATCACATGAAAGCATAGTCTTCACATATGTAGTATGTGGTCACTATGGGTTTAAAGTCACTTACAACAATCTCCATCCAGATGTCTCATTCTCTGTGATTGAGGTTCTGCAGTTATTTCCTTCTTCATTTAAAACTGGCAAATTCCTACTTCTGCTTCTGTACTCAGCTAAAGTGATTTCTTTCAGGAAGCCTTCTGAATGCACTTGCCAGGCAGGAGAACGTTGATGAAGCTACACTGGTAGTTATCTAAACAGAGATTTGCAGAGATACGTGACAGCATGTTAAATGTGAAAGTGTAAGTCTCAGGAACTATCTCAGGATACAGATTAGTAGTATACTTTTCAAAAATATAGAGGGCCACCTGGGTGGCTCAGTCTGTTAAGCGTTGGACTTTGGCTCAGGTCATGATCTCCTGGTTTGTGAGTTCAAGCCCCACATCAGGCTCTGTGCTGACAGTTTAGAGCCTGGAGTCTGCTTTGGATTCTGTGTCTCCTCTCTCTGCCTCTCCCCCTGCTCATGCTCTGTCTCTCTCTCAAAATAAATAAACATTAAAAAAATCTTTTAAAAAGTTTAGAAAGAGAACGTGAAATATCGGCAAACATGTGGAATAGTGAGAACTCCTTTACACTGATGATAGCAGTATAAATTGATGTGCTTTATTTTGAAACCTTGAAGGTAGTGTTGTCTCTTGGCCCAAGGGCAGGATACAGGGAGCACACAGGACTCCTCAAAGTATTTGTTAAGTTTGTTTCTTACATTGGAAATTGGGTATATGTTATGTACATGCTACATATGCTCCTATGTAGTATGATATCTTTAATCATTTTATTTAAGAAGAAATAAAAATAGGGAACCACCTAGGAATCTGTTCAAATTAGAGTTGAAATTTAATCATCTGGGCCATATGAATTTAAAGTATATGATTACTCAGACTTTTTTATTCTTTCTCAAGAAACTATATAGCTTAGCTAATTCAAGAGAAAAAACAATTAAAGAACACATGAAATTTAATTAAAAGAACAAGCTATGTTTAAATGACTTTAAATATATGTTTGCTGATAAATTGTACTAATATAAAACCTTTTTTGGGGAAATATTAATCTAAAACACTGGCATATCTTCTGGTGAACAAATAACCAGACTTTATATACAAGAAATTAATAAAAAATAAATTAAATTTTAGTGTCAGAAAGCTGCTGAGTACTTAGGAAAAGATAATCCATTAATTTTGGTTTACTACTTCTACTAGTGAAGTCAGAAAAACAGAAACCACACTTGCTATTTTAATAGAATTAATATAGAAAATTAGGTTAGCACATTTTGGAGGACAGAAATAATCAAAAAGGAAATGCTCAGGTAAATGTTGGAAGCAGCTATCATCCCTAGGGCTAGGGGAGCTAAGAGGTTGGGGTTATCAAAGAACCTAGAAATTCCCGGAGACTGTTCTGTGGGACTGGAGAGTCCTCTGTGGAGAGGGTATGACCTAGGCAAAGAGTACCTGAGCAGCTTGAATGGAGGCCCCTGCAGAACTGGGATTGAGGACTCAGAGGAGGAATCCCACAAAGCAGGACTGAAGAAGGCAGGGAGAAAAACCCCTCAGAGCTGAAATCAGGGAGCTCAGTGGTTCCTGCAGAGCCAGAACTGAGGAGGTTGGAGAGAAGAGGCTCCACACAGCTGGGATTGGGGAGATGGGAGGTGAGGGTCTATACAACTAGTACTGGGGAGATGAGAGGTGAGAGTCCGCACAGCTAGGACTGCGGAGATCTGAGGTGAGGGTCCACACAGCTAGGACTGGGGAACTTAGAGGAGGGGGTCCTGCCTGGCTGCATTGGTACTTTCATGGGGTACAGTGATGCTGTATTGGGGCCTGTGAAAACAAGTCAGGCCCTGGAACCACCTACTGATGTGGGGAGAGGAGAAAGTTCTGGAGGATGGTGCTCAAGGGAACAGCACATTTCATCAGCTGCTCTCCTGCCCTCTTCCAGCCCCTCTCTTCCTTCTTGGGGAAACCAGTCAGGAAGCCAGCTGGCAAAGGTAAAAGGTAGTTTGCTGAGTCCCACTGTTTCAGACCTCTGTATACATGTGTAGTTTGGGGGCTAAGAGACAGTAACTCAAAAACAGACGTACTCTTTACTTATTTTATTATTTAACTTTATTTATTTACATCATTCTGTTTCTCTAATGGCTCTCAAAGCTAAAAATAACTAGAAGAAATTTACAGTTTTTGGAGGTATTGTTCCCTTCTCTTCTCCAGCTAACATTTCTTTATGCTGTCTTCCCACTTTACAAAGCATTGCTGCCTTGTAGACAATCTCACGTGTGATTATATCCAGTTCCAAAACTGAGAAAACAAAAAATCAGAACAGAGGCTGGATGGGTGATTCTGACCAATATCTAGTGTCATAGAAAGTGTCGTGCCTGTTTAAGTAGCACACTTCAGTTAATAATACTCCATGTCTTGTTTGGTTCCAATAATAGTTGACTTGTCAACTCAGTTTTCCCTGTGATTTGTGGGTCATTCTCCACAAACCTCTGCCACCTGTGCTATGTATGTATGTTCTTTGATTCTGTGTCACAAAGTGTATGAATTTGTATACATGTCTTTTGAAACTTATGGCTTCTGATAACCCCTATAATTTATCAAGAACATCTAAAATTCTTGTACTGTGCTCTAAGACTTAAAACTTCACAGAAGCTTCTAATTAATAAAAGAATGACAAGTTAACATATATTGAGACACTACCACAGGTGCTGTGCACCTCACATACATTAACCCTTGCACTAAACTGCCTTGTGTGACAGTTTCCATTTCCATGTTTCAGATGAGGAAAATAAGGTCAGCAAGATTCAGGAACTTGTCTGAGGTCTCTCAGGTAATGGGTAGTGAATGAACAGTTAAAATTTACTCCCACTTCTGAAGGTTGGGTTCATGTTCTTGTGTGTTGCTTCTCTATTTTATAAAACTACTTTCCATTTCTCCATTTACATTACTAGAATATTAAAGGATATCTGGAGACACTGGCTTTCAATCCATAAGATTGGTAAGAGTCCTAAGTGTAACTTTCCGTACAATTTCCCCTCATAACCACCGGAAAATGTTAGAAATGATTAACAACTGTATCGATAAATTGTTTTTAGTTCCCAAAATAGTTTAAAATACTTAAGCTGGAGTTAGTTCTCTCTCTCTCTCTCACTCTCTCTCTCTCTCTTTCTTTTTAGATATGTTTAGTAGACTTTAACATTTCCCCAAACTTAAAACGTATAAATTCCCTAATAAGTTGTTGACTTCATTCTGTTTCTTTCTAACACTTAACCATTCCTTCGAATGACAGACTAGCTTGTGCATCCTTAAGTATTTTAATAACTCACTCTACATCTCAAATACTTCATAATTTTCTCAGGATTTCTTCTGACTGTTCTCCTTTCCCACTGCTTGTATGTTTCTCTCTCTCTTTTTTTATGGTTATTTACATACCTCCTCTTCCTTTCATTATATAAATTTAGGAAACTCAAACTGATAAAACATTATTTTGCTTTAAATATCTTTTGCTAATTCTTTGTTCATAGGCCTAAGTTAGCAAACATTTCTGCTTGGAGATGGTCTGTCTTGAATTTTGGCTTCTTAAGCACTAGAAAAAATTGCTTTATATCTTGAGAACAGACACATCGGTTAAGATTTTTACTCCCTGGGGACAATATGCTTTATCTTTATTTTTAAAATTATAAACTATTTCTGTACTACAGTGGAGCCCACTAGCAAGGCACCTTTGCTGTGGCAAACAACAGCCCTGTTTCAGTTGATGGATGTTACTCATTGCAGCTTGACTGCAGGGGACATTCACTAAACTCCTTTATGTCAGTGAACACCTGCTATGTCAGTTACCCACTCCAGTTCCAACATCAGAATTGGAAAATATTGGCAACCATAGTGACAGTACTACTCCCAAGGCTCTCAAGGTGACTGAGATTTCTAGGCCAGTCATAGATGCCTGCAATTATACCTTGCCAGTATTGTCAAGATCATGTATAACTTCTGTGACAGTCTCTTAATGCCCTTAATAAACATTATCACCTCGTCCTATGATTTAACTGTATCCTTGGAAATGTCAGAGGCTTTGCTTCAAATAAGCTCATATATGCAGTATGTTACAGTACATTATTTAATAATTTCAGTTTTATGTAAATCACTTTTATACTCAAGACATAACATTTTATTTGTAGTATTTAATGTTAAAGAATTCATTTCCACAATTCCAAAATATTTGACCAACTTGATAATTCTTGACAATATTATGGTTAAAGATGTACATATTTGAATAATTCTAGAACCATATGTCAAATACTGTAAGCAGGTTAGTTTGTGGTAAGGGTGCTTTGATTGTGTTGTTGTAAGTTGCTGCATCTGTCATCTTAAATATGGTTTAAAACTATGAAGTAATAACCTTTTACAACCATCTTAGGAAAGTTGAATATTTTTACTTATTTGGAAGAGTAGAGCCTGTAAGCCATCTTTAAAAATCTGCCCGGTAACCATGACCAGTGTGCTGCTGTCACCCTGAAGTGACAGTCAAACCATCAGCTAAAGAGACCCTTGTATCTACAGCTGTAGAGTCTTCAGACTCTCAAACTGAAGCCAGATGTATCAGAAAACCAAGGTTTACACTCTCTGTGAAGCAAACTTGACTGTTCTTAACCTTCTAAACAAGAAACTGTATTGGAGACCCTAGCCCCAGGTCCTTTGGTTAGAAGTCTTAAAAGTCCAAGTTAGGTAAACTGGACATGTTATTCTTTGTTGTTGTTTATTTATAATTTTTATTTGATATAAATCAAACTTGCAGACAAGTCACAAATTCCTGTATATTCTTTCCCTAGACTGTCAGTTGTTTATTTTTTGTCCCATTTGCTCTATCATTCCATCCCTCCTCTTCCCTACATATAGACATGTATATATGCATGCTTGTGTATACATATATGGGTATGCATGATTTTATTTTTCTGAACCATACACCAGCAAGTCAGAGATATCATGCTCCTTTACCTCTGAATATTTTAGTGTATATATTCTAAGAACCTGGGCATCCTTTTATGTATACTCATTATAATTATCAAATTCAGGAAATTTAGCATTGATAAATACTATTATAATAATCTACACACCATATTCAGAAGTATTTTTATAGCTATTTTGCCCAATCCCTGTTTCACAAACTGCATTTAATTTTAATGTCTCCCTAGGCTTCTTTAATTTAGTGCAGTTCCTTAGCCTGTCTTTCTTGACCATACCATATTTAAAGACTGCTTATCTTGTAGATGTCTCCTCCATCGGCTTTGTCTGCAGAAATGATATGTGTCATTTCTGCAGGCCCATGGTGTCAGCTTATCTCATTACTGCTAATGATGATGTGTCACTTTGGCCGTTCCTGTCACTGTGTTTAGGTGGTTCCGCCACTATGAAGTTATTTGAGATTTCTTTTGTTTCTTTTTTAATAATTAGTAAGTTATTTGTTACTTGACTCTTTGAGAGTATGTAAATATCTTATTTCTCAGCAAACTTTCACCCACGAATTCTAGTGTCTATTAGGGTTTCTGGCCTCATTATTGCATCAATATTTATGAGTTAAAGCTCGCCATTCTTGTGTATACATATCTTTCAACGAAATTTTGGTATGACTTTAATTCCATTTTAAGTAAACTTGGTCTTTAACATTTTAGGAGAGATTTATCAGTATGAACTGAGGAGAGGTTATAGGAGAACTTGCCTGTTCCTATAGAGTCTCAGTGTTATCTTCAGAATTCCTGTACATTTTTATAATTTGCTTCATTTTTCTGTGAAAAGTTCTGAGCTAGTAGTAATGTTCATTTTCAGAAATCAAAAAGTGTCCCTATGAAATATGATACTATTTGGAAAAGGGGAATAGCTAGAAATAGTCAAGTTTATTTTTCTTTAGTAGAAAATAGTTTTCAGTAATGTCATTATGATATTATGTCATCATTTATCATATTAATGTGTTCCAAAAGAAGTTTGATTTTAAAAGCTTATGCTTGATTTGTGCATGGATTTGTTTTTGGAGGTTTACTGTTGAATATTAAGATTCTATAAGACCTTTCCTTTGGCTAGTTTGCTGGTGGTTCAGGAATTCAGAAGAAGCTCAGTGATCTGGTAATAAACAGATCATTCTTCACTACATAGATGTCTTTTCACCTTTTTTCTCATACTATAAGTAATGCATGATCTATTTTAATGGAAGGAGCGTGTGAAGGTCTTGTGTATTTAACCTTTAAAGAAAACACTGTGGAAAAATGTATTTTTTTAAGAGAGCATGTTGCCTCCTGAAGTTAATAAGAGCAAACCTCTAACTCCAGGAAGTGTTGTGATTCATAATGTTGTTACCTTTTTGTGTTTGCATTGTTGATGTTTAAAAAGATAACTATTCAGATAATGGGAATATATATATGTGTGTGTGTGTGTGTGTGTGTGTGTGTATACACATATATATGTATACACACACACATATATATTTTTTAATGTTGATTCATTTTTGAGAGATGGAGAGAGACAGAGCATGAGCGGGGATGGGGGGCAGAAAGAGAGGGAGACACAGAATCAGAAGCAGGCTCCAGGCTCTAAGCTGACAGCACAGAGCCCGATGAGGGGCTCAAACCCACAGACCACAAGATCATGACCTAAGCCCAAGTCATACACTTAATGGACTGAGCTACCCAGGCACCCCTGGGAGAATATATTTTTAAAACATCAAACCTCACCCAAATAAAAGGCACTCTAATTATTTTGGAAAAATCACAACAGAAATATTTCATCATTTGTTTTAATCCTAAGAGACTGCAGTGTGTCTGTGTTTTATGTGGGTGGTTGTTATGACATCCTTCTTTAAAATTTTTTGTTCACATGTGTACATTAGCATTGGGTAGATGGGAGACTGCTAAAAGGCATATCATTGTAGGTCATCACTGTTCCATAGTCTTTAGAGTAGTTTTGACAGTATTTGCAATATTGTATATATGTGTTCTTGCTCCTCACCCAAACAGACTCTCTGAATGAGTGGACACCAGTTATTTTAGAATTCTAGATCAGTCTTTTTTTTTTTTTCAGCCCATGGGAAGTAAAGTAGAGGGTGCGATATTTTAAAGTTGAAATGAAAGTAGACAGAGTCATTTTCAAATATATGAAAAGCTATTCTAACTACTTCATTTGAGTCAGTGACAAACATCTATTTAAAGGTGTCTTTTCTGTTGAGTTGGAGATTGACCCTTCAAAATCCTTTTGAAGAACATGCTTCAGGTACCCACTCTTACATGATCAGAATTGATATTTGAAGTGAAACTTGCTATGATTAGACTCCCCCCATGTTATACCAGCGGGCAAGACTAAGGTCAGTCTGTGAAGCTAGAGGCAGGCAAGATGTTCTGTGTGAAGGACTGTCTACAGATGAGAGCTGAAACAGTAGTAGGGCTAACATTAAAAGCAGTGAGTCCCTGATCACTAGAAATGTTCACATGCAGACCTGGAGACTCAGAATAACTGCATGGTATATAATTTTGATGACTTCATCTCTTGCAAATGTTATGACACTTTGGTATCATTCAGTACATTCAAGGTTGAAGTCAAAAGAATCAACACTAGCATCTTCCCACAAAGCCTACAGATTACAAACTTATGAAGTTTTATTATATAAAATTATGCTGTTTACATATATACCACATAAGTCAAATAAGTAATTTAGAATTATTTTAATTTGACTTTGAATCCCCTTACTAATAGAGTGAATCCATTTAAATGATCTAAATGACCACTGTGGTGTTGCTTATGATAATAAAAAAACATTAAGTTTCTGTTTTCCAAGGCCAAATGTTAAAAGTCAATATATTGCCAACAATGTACACCCACAATTTGTCATGCGTTTATGCTTAGACCCACCAGTAACCAACATGGAGTACTTGCTCATATCAGGTGGAGACTTAGGCAGATGGGAGACTAACTGATGAAGTTATGGTCCCTCCTCTTACTTAACACATAGATAAATTGAAGAGCATAACAAATGGTGTCAAAAGGACCTAGGAGGTCAGTGATTCCAGCCCGTGTCATCCACATTGATCTTCACAATGAAGTAGGCACTATTGTCATCCTCATATTCCAGATTAAGAACCTGAGGCACAGAAGACTAATTACCTTTTTGAATGTCACAACTATTATGTTTTATCTTTTTGTAACCTGTAGACTGTATTTTCCATGGAAGTGCATCATGTTTGAAAACAATGACTTGTGTATAGAGACTGACAAATTGATAATTCCTCTTATAGGAATGATTACGTATGGAGCAAAACCATATGTATTGTGCTTTCATTCATTTCAATTTAAAACTATGTTCACTTTCAAAATCCCTTAGTCGAAGAGTGATAAAGAGGATACTTGCAAAATCATTCAAAAAAAGTTCTGTTTAGCATTGTTTTGAGATACAAACTGATGAGCTCAGAGTGACCTTCATTTATTCCACTGGCAGTGTTGTTAAGTCTACCATGTCCAAGCTAAAGTACTGTGGGATTTGTGTGTGTGTTGTATCTCTGTTCTCTCTCGTTATATTTACATGAGACATTTAATTGTTAGGGAACAGATTCTTCTGAAATCCAGCTTTAGGATAGATACACAAATTTTATATGTCTCTTAATAAGCAGCTGATTCTTTGGATCCATTGTTGACAAGACTAAGGTATTTTGAATATTATTCAGAAGTTATAAAGGATTTGTGTTTATTTATTCATTATTCTTCCTATGCCCACAGCACACCTTTGCTGTGCAGGTTTTCTGGGACATTTGTGCTAATAGAACAATATGTTCACATCCCTTGTCTACTTCTGGGTTCTTTGATTCATTACTTCCCATTCCTTCCTCACTCTGTTACAATGTGTCTTTTGTCTCTAGCACTACTGGAACTTGTTGCTATTTGCCAAATTGAATGGACATTTTATTTCAATCTTTATCTATCCTACTTGCTGTCTCTGTTGCATTTGACTAGCTACCTATAACTCCCTAACCTGTTAGCTTCATTAGCCCCACTCACTGCCGATTCTCCTTATGATGTCTGACAATTCCTTCTACATCTTCCTTCATGGCCTTCTCTTTCTCTGCTTCTCCATAAAACTTGGTATACCTCATGTATCAGCCTTGGCCCAGTTTTCTCACTCATGCCTTTCTCAAGTGATTATATTCGGTGTTCCCGTTGTCACTCTGATCTGCAGACTCATTCACCGAAGTACTTGCTTTTAAACTACTCATGGATGTTCCATGGACATCTTAAAATGCAGTAAGTTTGAAACCAAATTCATTTTCTTCCATCTGAAAGCTACTCTTCCTCCTGGATCCTCTCTCCACAGAGCACCCAAGCTGTAAACCCAGCTGGCATCCTTCAACCCCACCCCTCTTACCTCATGTCTCAGTGCACATTAGAATCACTGTGTTGGCTTTTTCTGTGAATCTTGTTCTTGCAGATCATTTTTCTCCAAGTATCCCCCAGGAGATGGGAACATTGGGAGGTAGATTATGAAAAGGCCCTCCAGTTGATTCTAAAGTTTGTCTCTTCATGAAGGGACCACTTACTTACAAACTAGTCAGTCACCAAACACTGCTATTTTTACCTTCTAAATATTTCTTGAGCCTGTGCCTTCTTCTTTGTCTGCATATGATTTTGCTTTTGTGAATGCATGTGCTTGAGATGTGGTAAAGCTAGCCATCATCTTTTTGCTGGTTCTACTTTTATTCTGCGGTTTGGGGCTTTTTGTGTGTTTTCATTTTGCTTTTTTTAAATTTTTGTTGTCTTTGTTTGTTTTATATTGTTGTTATTGTTGTTGTTTTTGCTCTCAAGCAGTGATACTAAGAGGTTGGATTTTACTGAAGTAGTATGGCAGTGCACATGAGCATTGCGAGGCACAGCACAGAGTGACAATTTATTTGATAGTGCATATTTAGCAGGTGAGGTTTGAGTCTAAAACCACAGTTGAGACTGTGGTACCCACCATACAGCTTGGATGCTGACTGGCATAGATAATAGCTCCAGTGGAAGGCCAGTTCTATTGTTTTGTTCTGGGAGTCATTCGTGGAAACCAAATGCAGAGTCCGATTCTCTGCTTTTACAAATATCTTATAAACATCTTATTGGCTGCATTGATCTGCTTTAGATAGCTAGAATGGCTTCTCTTTCCAGAAATTGACTCAAAGCAATGTACAAACCAGGGCTACATGGGAAACAATTTCATGTTAGAAGAAAAACATTTCTGATTAATCAAATTTATTTCTTTTCCTTTGTGTCTGTTATGTTGGCTTCCTTCAAACTTGCTGAAGCAGGTTTGTAAATGCCAGTGACCTTCTGGAAGCTCACAGAAAAACAGTGACTCAACTGATTAACAATGATTGAGCTTAGAGACTTGTATAAGGTATAGCTAGAATATTCCAATTACCTAAAAAAAAAAAAAACAGACTCCTATTGATCATGGCTCATTTTAGAGAGTGGTGTGCAATATTCTTGCTTTAAACTGACAGTGATAAGACAGTGTTTGCCCTGCCCCCAAACATGGCAGTCTGTGGATGTATTAGAACCCATTTTCCAATGAAAATATCTAAGAGCTTTTTGTTCTTCCTATACTCTGGCTGGATTTTTCTTTGTATTTGAAAGCCCTAACTCATGCTTTCCAGTATTAGCTCTCTCACACAGTAAAAAATCATCCGGGATTTGGAAGGTCTTTAAGGAACAAAAAAAAAGCTGACACAATTGGAATTACTCAGTCATGCCAACATCCTTTACCAAATGTTTTTTTAATATTTGGATTTAACTGTAATGCAGACCTTCTAGGAACTCTATTGTTACGTTTTTAATAATGTTTTTAAATGGCCCTTCGACAGACGGGGAAGGGGGAAAGGTAAAGGGGGGTGATGGTCATGGTGGAGGTCACTTGTGGGGAAGAGCACTGGGTGTTATATGGAAACCAACCTGACAATAAACTATAAAGTTAAAAAAAAATTAAAAATTAAAAAAAATTAAAATAAAAAAAATGGCCCTTCGAGTTTGTTAGATTATAGCACTTCTTTCTTTTATTTTAAGTTTATGTAGTCACATACCAATTTTGGAGATGATAAGTAATATCCAGGTTATGTTATATACCGTGATGCACTATAGTTAAAAGAAGAATGAGATCCAGTCTTATAAAGAGATTTCCTTATTCCTTACCACATTTAACATATTCATATGTGTTATTGAATATATTAAATGTATATGATATATATAAACTCTAGAACTTTTATTTTTATAATTACCCAAAATTCTCTTCCTTCTGAATATGAATAAGTAAAGTACCAACCACCCACTAATAATTGCATAAGTTGTGTATTACAATGAAGAAATTTGGAAATTTGGATTTGCGTTTTTATACACTTTGCATAAGCCTTGTGGTGTTACAAATGAGCCACCACTGGAGGCTTAATATCCAGATTAAGAAAAGTCATGATGATCGACATAGTTAAAAGTGCTTTTTCATCAAGATTTTAGTGCTTCCTCAGTATTTCAGACAGTAGGCCCACAGATTTGAATAAGATAGTCCTTGACTTCAGTCAATGTAAAATAAAAGTAAATCGGAGACAAAAATGTATAACAAAATAAATGCAATGAGATATCATTACAGTTCAGTGCCTAGCACTCAAGTTCAATATCTTCATCATCCTGATTTCTAGTTGAGGCACTTGAGGCTCAGATAATTTAAAGAGCCAGTTGAAGATCAAATAGCTACTAGTAGAACTACACTTGAATCCAGACCTCTTATCCAAAGTTTTGCTTATAAATCTTCTCTCATTCACACATATATAGAGAAGGGAGATACAAGTTTAGGGGAGGTAGTTGTCTTGGGGTGATAGTTGAAACTTGGGATGGATAAGTAGAAGTTCAGCAATTGGTTCTGAGAGTTAAGAGTATATGTGGAGAAATTTTAATAGATAGGACATTTTGAAAATTACAGAATAGTTCATTGTGCCAAGAGGGTCTGATTCATTTATCCATTCATTCCCCAGAGGATTGTTGGATGTGTATTGCCTTCCAGGGAATGTTAATGAGTAAATGGAGAATGGTTGAAGATGAGGGTCCTCATCTGTCTTCAAAGACAGTGGAGATTTTCTGTTACTCGCTAAAACCTTGAACTATCTATGGTGGACTTTTTTTAAACTGATTTTTTAACTATATAAGTAATTATGTGAATATATCTGGAGTATTTTGAAGCAAACTCCGGATATATCATTCTACAGGGAGTATACTGTACAAAGAGATTTCTGTGCAATATCTGGCTGAAAATTCTAATAAGTAGAACAGCTCAGCAGGGAAAAAGCTGCCTGGTAGGGATATAAATGGGTATCACTGGAAACACTGTGATACTGGACAAGCATTTTTCATGGCTGCCTGGAAGATGACTGGAAATGAGATGGGGTAAGCCTGTAAATGACCCCATGGAGCTTCTAGATCTAAAATTCTACTTAGTTCTTACTGTGTACAGGAAAATCTATAGGTGAAAGGGAAAAGAGAACACATAGAAAAAATAGGTTTTGCTTACATTTATATTAATAATATTAACTTCATATGAATGGGCTAAGGACACTTATAAATTTAAGTGGAAATTAAAATATAACTTTAACCTCTGTTTTTTACATATTTTAAGTATTTTTATGTATTTCTTATCTATTATATATTCTGTTGTTTTAAAGTTACAAAGAAAAAATGAAGACCTAGAGAAATTTTGGCATATTTTAGAAGGCTTTGCTATGGTCAGTCATTGATCTAACTCTGCTTTCCTAACTAGGGAAATTGATACCAGATCCATTAGATTAACTTCTACAAGTTCCTAGTGTTGGGGTATTTGTATAACTCCCTAGACCTCTAGACATAGTACAGTATCATGAAGAAAAAGACAGTTATTGCTTCCATTGTCTAGTAAAAAATGGTGAATGAAACAATTGTGACTAATAGTCAAAATATTAACCTTTCTTGCCTCAGGGTTTTATCTTTTGAAAATCAGACCAAGTGTAAGACTGGATCCTTCTTTCATTTTGTCCTAAGCTATTAGTATTTTACTTTTCTTGTTGGAATTCAAAAATAGTTAGTTAAAGACTATATAGTTTATGGAAGTCAAGCCCTACTGACGAAGACCATTCAGAGCATCTCTTCATGTCATTTTGCCAGAAATAATTCACTGCCTGATAGGAAAGGCTGATAAATTTCTATCTCATTCCTTTTTAAATAATGCAACTTGTTACTTTTAGAGAATACTTGAAATTATGATGCTAAGTATGTCTTTATTATGCATGTAGAGACATTAAAGAACACAAAATTTCTGGCTACGTGGGACTGTCATGAATGATACATTCCAAAGGCAGCTGACTGCATATATCTTCTCCTTAGACTCATCCCTTTTATTACATTTCTGACAAGTAGCCCACTATTTACTGAAGAATGTCAGTGATGACATCTGGTTACTTCACTGTGGGATTTCCCTAAATATTAGCCACCCCCTTTACTTAGAACAAGAATCTCTCTCTCTCTCTCCCCGCCCCCCCCCCGTGCGTGTGTGTGTGTGTGTGTGTGTGTGTGTAACTTCTGCTGGTTTAGCTTCCTTCTACCTTAGAATCAACATAGAAGTTTATACCCTTTTGTCCCTGAGACCATACTTTAAGAGCAGCTATGTTATTTTTTCTTAGATTTCTCCAAGCTAAGGCTCATTCAGTGAATGAGTGAACTAGAATTTAAACCCTGTCTCCCCATCTGTTAGATTCCAACATCTAGAATATTCTTTCTGCAACAGGAGCTATTTATCCAGCCACAAACCCATCCAACTATGATTTGTTGCTTGTATCAGGCACTAGGAATACAAATGAGAATTAGATTTCCTATCTTTAAGTAGCTCAGTCTAGTGGAGCAGAAGAGATGCGATTACAAACAGCCTGAATATGGAGTGGTAGCTGATATTGAGCCCCACCTTCTCAACTTATGAACTGTGCAAATTTGGACAGCCTCTTTGAATTTCCTTTCTCTGACATAAAGCAAGCATATCACTCTTCTATTTGAAAGGGCGCTTTGAGGGTTGAATGGGAGAACACATGCAAAGTGTGGCACATAAAAAGTACTCAGTAAATAATAGCTTCAATTTTGTCTGCGCAAGGTGCTGTGGAGGTCACAGAGGAGAGACACCCAGTTCTTCCTGGAGATGGGATGGGGAGTGGAGGAAAGCAGGGGATGTAGTGAACTGAGGAAATACTTTTCAGGGGCAGCTACATCAGCATTAAGTCATAAAGTAATATTGGGAATGGGTGAGATGAAGGAGATAAAAGGATAATGGGGGTAAAGGAGAAAAGCATTCTAACCAGAGGAGCCAAGATGAGCAAGGGTATGCAGATGAAGAATTTTCTCCGAGTCTGCAAAAAAATATCAGGAGTAGAGGTGGGTGAGTAGAAAGCTGGGCACAGTGCTCTACTTCATATTGTAGGATATTAAATCATTCCTTTACTCAAGATGTGGTTGTGAAGTTAGAGGTCATTGAACGGTTTCAGGTAATTGTTCAGTTTTCTTCTGGATGACTTAATTTTTTTGTTTACTGCTGAAGTATAGTTGACATGCAATGTTATATTAGTTTCAAGTGTACAGCCTACTGATTCAACAATTCTATACATTACTCAGTGCTCATCATGGTAAGTGTAGTTAGCATCTGTCACCACACGATGTTATTAAAATATTATTGACTGTATTCCCAATGCTGTTAACTATATCCCTTTGCCTTATTTATTTTATAACTGGAAGATTGTGCCTCTTAATCCCCTCCACCTGTCACCCCACCCACCTTTCCTCTGGCAACCGTCAGTTTGTTCTCTGTATTTAAGAGTCTTTTTGTTGTTGTTCATTTGTTTTTTTTTAATTCCATGTGTAAGTAAAATCATATGGTATTTGTCTTTGTATTATTTCACTTATCATAATACTATCTAGGCCAATCCATGTTGTCACAATGGCAAGATTTCATTCTTTTTATGGCTGAGTAATATTCCACTGCATCTTCTTTATCCATTCTTCTTAAGCTCTGAGAAGGAGCATGGATCAGTATAAGACTGGTTGTGGGAAGCCCAGTTAAGAGGCTTTCTAGTAGCCCAGTGAAGAACAATGAAGGCATTTGTACCAGCATAAAGCAGTAATGGAGAGGATAGACAGACTTAAGAAGTATTTAGGAGGTAAACAAGCAGGATGTTGGGATAAGGAGAGAGAGTAAATGATAACTCTCCTGCTTTGGTGTGAATTATTTAGGTCAGATGGTGGTACCACCAACAGGAGAAGAAAATAAGGGAGGTAGCAAGTCTAGAGAAGGCTGTGATGAGATCTATTTGAAAATACTAATGTGTGGAAGTTTAATGTGTGAGTCTGAAAGTACAAGATACTGGGCTAGAGATGTGGATGGGACAGTCACAAGCTTACAAGAGCCTGCTCTCAGAGAGTGAGGAGTCCTGGGGAATGTTGGCAGAGAGAACCCAGCATATGTCTAACTGGTCTTAAATCTTACTAGATATAATTGTCTTTTACATTTGATGGGGAGAATAGAGGCTAACAGTATAGCCCCCCCCCCCCCCGTATTCTACTGCTTAGACAAACTAATAACCTGGAGGGGAAAGGAAATAATGTTTCAATAAGAGAAAAAATATTTTAAAGAGTGAAATTTCAAAAACTCCTTGAAGAATTAATTGGCAACCTTACGTTAGGAATTGTAGTGAGAAATATGTTTTACCGATTCAGATATTTATATGTCCTAAGTTTTATCTTTGAAATATGTGCTTTTTAATTTTGAATTCTTTCTCACTATCACCAAAATGGCAGGAATTTCTTCAGAAATTTTCCTAGAAGTAATTCTGAATTAACCTTTGTGGGATCTATAGCCTACTAAGGCATTTGTGATGGCATGGGCATAGAAAGATAATAAACTCTCGAGTCAGATCAGGATTTCATTTATGTATCTGCTACTTATTATCTGCGGGCCTTTCAACAAATAAGTGCCCTCTTTGAGACTAACTTTCCTCAGCTATAAAATGGGGTAATGTCAACTTTTATTAACTTATTCTAAACATTAAATTAAATAATAGGTAATAAGTATCTGCCATGTAATATATGCTTCTTAATTATTGATTTCTATACTAACATGAGCACCAAAGTGGTCATTTGTCATTTTTTTAGAAATATGGACTTCAGTTTGGAAGAAACTTATATTAGAAGTCAGTTGATAATATTAAGGATGATAGCAAATACTGACATACTGCTTTATGTTCTGCCAGACACTATTGAACACTTTATATCTGTTAACTGATTTGATCCTCATGACAGCCCTGAGAGGTAGATGCTAGTGATATGACCATACTACAGAGGAGATTGAGGCTTGGAGCTTAAGGGAGCTTCCTAAGTTTGCACAGTTTGGCAGTGACCAAACTTGGATTGCAGATTCTTTTCTTTAATTTTTTTTAATGTTTATTTTATCTTTGTGTGAGAGAGAGACAGAGCATGAGCGGGAGAGGAGCAGAGAGAGAGGGAGACACAGAATCTGCAGCAGGCTCCAGGCTCTGAGCTATCAGCACAGAGCCCGACACGGAGCTCGAACTCATGAACCACTCATGAACCGCGACATCATGACCTGAGCCGAAGTCGGTTGCTTAACCGACTGAGCCACCCAGGCGCCTCATTGGATTGTAGATTCTTTTTTAAAATTGTTTTAATGTTTTATTTATTTTTGAGAGAGAGACAGCATGAGCAGGGGAGGGTTAGAGAGAGAGGGAGACACAGAATCTGAAGACAGGCTCCAGGCTTTGAGCTAGCTGTCAGCACAGAGCCTGATGCAGGGCTCGAACCCACGAACTGTGAGATCATGACCTGAGCTGAAGTAGGATGCTTAACCGACTGAGCCACCCAGGTGCCCCAATTATAGATTCTTAAGAACCTCTTTTTATAATCCCCCAAAGCGAAGCCTTGATCATAGGCTTCTTATGTCAATATTTGGAAGTTTTCCAAAATATGTGTAGCACGTATGTCAATTAGTGTGTTATCAGGGGTTTTTAACATAAGCTAAAATGTTTTAAAAGTTGATGGAGCACTTGGGTGTATTACTTGGTTAAGAGTCTGACTCTTAATTTCAGCTCAAGTCATGGTTTCTGGTTTGTGAGATCAAGGCCCACGTAGGGCTTTGTCCTGGGCATGGGGCCTGTTTAAGATCTCTCCCTCTACCACTTGTGCTCTCTCTTTCTCTCTCTAAATGCTCCACATGCTCCATTAACACTGTGATGTTCTAAACAATATCTCTCTCTAATTTCAGCCTGTGAAGTTGAGGCGGGGAAAGTATACCAGGTATCCTCAAAAGAGCACATCCAGCCTTTCAAAGAAAACATGGAACAATTTATTATTCAAGGTAAATTCTAAAGAGACATGTTGCATTTCCCTCCTTTTTCAGCAGAAAGGCAGGTAGAAGGCATTTAAAAATATATACTTTGGTTTAAAGGGGATTATTTTGACATCACAGAAGAACAAATTATGTTTAATCGTGAGTCACGCAGCTATGAGATACTAGCAATTTGGTAAACATACTATTATGGATAATGGTCATTAGTTTGTTTTTTAATGACAGTAAATATACTATGTTAAAATAGTAACTATAAAGATGTTAAAATTTTATGCTCTTTATGATAGAAAATTAGATATTTTTCTAAGTTTTAACTATGCTTGTGACTTCAGCTCAACTTGGTATTTATTTAGTTTTTGAAAATACTGAACAAAAAAAAAGTATATTGATGTTTTCCGGATCTTCAAAATGTTATATCCTATTTTTATAGGATGTATAAATACCTCTAGATATTTAACACCTTTTTTCCAGAAAGCTTAAGATGTAATAAATGTTATCTTTTTTACTCTTCCTGTGACATAAGGATGGAAAATTTTCAGAAGATATTAAAGAAACAAAAAAAAATTTTAAAGAAGAAAAAACTATTTAAAAAGTCTTGCCATTTAAAATCATTGAAATTTCCAATTATATCAAAGCATTTGCTACTCAAAACATTTCTGCTTTGGAATGTTACCTCTCTTCTGAAGATCAGATTTGTGTCATGCCATGCTCTGGGAAAGTTCTTGCTGTCAGGAATTCTTCTAGAGGCTGACATGGCTTGAGACTGAGGCCAAGTAGCACTCTGAAGACTGGCTCCATCCTCTGTTTATTGGGCTATGGTTTTTATAGGTTGTTCAAGTGTCATTAATGATGATTTACAATGAATGAGTCATAATGGAATTTGATTAAATGTTAAACACAGCTTTTTTTTTAGATGGGAAAATACTATTTAATCACTTAACATCATCATGAAGATTGAAATAGAACTTTGGTCAGATTCATAAATCAAAGTGATTGTCATTTCTCAATTCTCAGGTCCTCATGTCTTAGAGTGGAAAATCTACTCAATAATTCCTAAATAGTCCTTGGAACAAAATCAGAGTCCTGTAGTTGCATATTAGAGGACACTGTAAGCTCATTACATTTTTAAAAAAATTTTTAAATGTTTATTTATTTTGAGAGAGAGAGACAAAACGTGAGCAGGGCAGGGGCAGAGAGTGAGGGAGACACAAAATCACAAACAGGCTCCAGGCCCTGAGCTGTCAGCACACAGCCTGATGCAGGGATTGAATTCACAAACTGTGAGATCATGACCTGAGCCGAAGTCGGACACTCACCAATTGAGCCACCCAGGCACCCCGACATTCTTAATGATGAATAAAAATGAGTCTTGCTTTCTTCATTGGGTGGTGTATTTAGATCAAGCACATGTAATTTGGGAGAACTATGAGGGTAAAGGATGGGATATTCTTTTTGCTTATGTGAAGAAAGGAGTCCTTAATTCATTAACTCATTAAAGAAAGAATGAGTCTTTCTTCATGAGCTCTTTTTCCATCACTTTCGGTTACCTTTTTATTTCCTCTCTGGTCCTGTTCAAGTGCTCTATGATTACATGTTCATTGAAAAAAAATTTGAGTACCTCCATCCACCTAGACGTTCAATAACAGTGAATAAGAAAATGTATATGTCTTAGTGGATCTTACATTGTATATTATCCAGAAGTCAGATAATTACAAGAGAAAATTCTTTGGAACATCTTATGTAGATCAAATGTGTCAAAATTTGGAAGAAAAACGTTCAGCTTTAAACATGAGTGAAAAATGTATTCCACCTTGGTCCAAAAATATATGCCAAACCTTTGCTTATAATTAGGCTTTCCTCAATAGTAAAACAGTTTTATTACATAACCTCTGTGCTCAGATTACCTTACATAGGTATTTTAATGTCTTTATGTATCCTATCAAAGTCTTTTATTATTATCCCATCAAAATCTTTTTAAATGTGCCACATTTCTAAATCTAAAATCTCTCTCCAACAATTCAAGAGACTATGCCCATTACTGGTCAGATATTTTTATTCCATTAGCTCCCACAACATAATAGAAACATCTCTTATCCTCATAATTCAGCCATTGTGTGGTCTATGGAACACACACTAACAGTCTTTGGATTTCAACTAGCCCTATGTTCCACTGATTCACCCAGTTTGTTACTCCCTGTCTTCCCAATGTTTCTCAAGCCAAGACTTTATTGACTCTGCTTCAACACCTCTTCCTTGGGAATTTCCTCACCCCTGCTGTGAAAGAGGCAGATTTAGAGAATTAAGTCCTGCCTCTGCAAGGCATTCATTCTTGGTAATGGTGCCAGCAATGCACCATCTTTGGAAGAATTGAAATTCTCAATTAATAATATTAACACTAATTAAGTGATATTCTCAAATAACGTTCTGAACTCCATCCAGCATTATACTTATGCTCTCTGCAGTTGTATCATTTATTTGTTCCTCAACAATGAGAGCCCCATAGGCAAGCAGTCTTGTTTGGCTTCTTGCTGTTCCTGTCTCCAGAACAGCGCCTCATGTGTACACACTGTCTTGCTCACCTGACAAAACCCACCAACCCTCATCAAGCCCATCTCTTTGCTGTCTCCGTATTTGCACTAGAGTAGCTCAGCTCTTTTGAAGGTAGGAGGGTACTTACAACGACACCAACTGGTATTACCTAAAATCACGACCACGGACCCGCTGTGGGAACTCACTCATATTGAGCACTTCTATAAGATTTTCCATGTAAGTTTAGTTTTCTCAGTTTCTGAGATTTGCTCCTCTATTCTCCTCTCAAACCTCCAGAGTCTTTCTCTTCTGCTTCTTCATGACTCTGATGATAACTTCCTCTTATCCTGTGGTGAGAAAACAGATGTTTTTATACAGAAGCTACCACACCTCCCCACCACCACATCTACAAACCTGGCTGAGGAACTTGGGCTTCATCCTGAATTCTTGGGGAGCAGAGGTTTAAAGACTTAAGGAAGTTTATACTGGCATAATCTGGGAAGGACTCAAGGGAGACAGACAGACCAGACTTGGAGGCAGGAGACTGCTTGTAAAATTGTTATGGCAAATTGTTAGAGAAATGAGGAGGCCCTGTTCTAAGGATATAGTAATGATCCTGAAGAGAGGACATATTTAAGGGATAACAATAGCAGGGAAGAGAAGTTACTTGGTGACCAAATATATATGGAAGTGATCCATAGGGTCCAGATTTCAGGTTTTTGTGGTGGGGAGTGGTGGTATTAATCACTAGGATAGAGAATACAAATATAGGAAAAGATTTGAATGGATAGCATGACCACAAGTGGGTACACAGGTGAATGTTCCCATCGAGCAGGTGGATATATACCTTGGACATGGCAGAGAGCACAGATGCTTATGGACACCATAAGCAAGGTGATTATTGGGTGGATGTGGTCACCTAGAAAGATAAGAAAAATAGACTCAGGGATAGAAGTCTTTAGGAGGATGCATTTATAAGATGGACAGAGGAAGACCCAATAGTTAGTGGTGAGTTAGGTGGAAAGAAAACCAAGAGAGGCTATTGTGATGGAAGCCAGAGTTAGGAATAGTTTCAGAAAGGAGGGAGTGATTGTAGTAGTTTCTGGATGGAACAATTTTGTTGGATTGGCATAGATGGAAACCAGTTTTCTGAGCTTTTAACATTCAAGGGAAGTAAGGAAGTAGAAGGACACACTCTGCAACAATTTTAAAATTGTGGGATACTGTGGGATCCTGTGGGATCCTGTGACCAGCCTAAGTGTTAGACAACTGTTTAATCAAAGTCACTAAAATTTAGCTTATCTCTAATTTATGTCAACATATGCGATGATTTTATTTTTTAGATGTATTATGAAGAAAACTAATTAGTAATCACCAGACACTTATCCAGCATTTTTCTGTAGGTTTTGTTTAATTTTCTTTTGTGCTTCTTTTTTAAGTAGCAGAAAGCAAGAGGAAAGAAAGAAGAGATAAATGAGATCACTATGGAAGTTCATGCTAAGCTAATATATCTCTCAGGAGTCAGCACACTCCTTCCTTTTTATTTTTCCTTTTTCTGTTTGAATCCAAGTTGTATTATGGACAAAGTGTGCATATGAAAACCATATGCATAGATATAGAGCATTGGCTTTATAGGTGTCTGTGCATGGGGAGATTGCTGGGAAAGAAATAGAAGCCTAGTTCTATGTTGTTGGCCTTCAAAGCCTTTTTACTCATATGTTACATTTTGATAAGTGTTTATTTTCAAACCCAAGCTCAGCTGTTTGGGGTGGGGGGATTAAATGGCAAATTAAGGGTCATTTGTCTCCATGCTATTATATGATGTAAAGTCCTTACTGTGATTTTATAAATCAGAAATGGCTGATAAGATTTTTATTAACTTAACTCTCCATACCTCCACCCCTTCACTTCCCAAACATTTCTTCTTAAATGAAGCATAGTAAGTTATAGCTGAAATGGAGGAATAGAACCAAGGTGACAGTACATAAATTTGTAATTACATACGTATAATTACAAGGGTGTTGAAACTTCCACTCTCAATATACAATCTTTAGTATTGGTAAGTCTATGATTGAGAATGAAGAGACGGTGAAAGCAGTCGCATTAATTGTACCAAAGACTGGGAAGTCTGCCAGAAGTATCTTCTACTGGAAATAGTACCCATGGTTCCCTATAAGCAGTGCTCCATATTCAGGGTGAGCTTCTTTGGTGTTTTTATTTCTTTTTCAGAAAATATACTGAGAATTTTTTTCAGTGATGATAAAAGTATAAGATGTATCTAACGTTCGAAGTCTTTCATTGACCATTTAAAATTGAAAAGCAAACATTTGTCTTTTAAGCACACAACTTTTTACTTATTATTCATATAACAATAATAATATTAAGCATTAATACCAGTCTTGCTGTGCTAAAGAATTAACTGAAGCTCTTTTATACTCTATGTGATTTTAGTTTCATAATTCTTTAGGACAGTCTGAGAAGCTACTGTTATCCCCATTTTCTGATCAGGAAACAAAGGCTCAGAGGGCTTAGTACGTGACTAAAGTCACACAACAGATGGCAAAGTCATGTTGAAACCAAAATCTTCCATAAGAAGCTTTAGCTATATTTTATTTTAATTTAAAAATTATTAAAAATATCATTAAGGGTTCCAAGAGGTAGTGGATAAATGAGTTGTGTAATGTCAGGTGGTGGAAACCATAATGCAGAAGAAATCATGTGTAGAATACGCAATTAAATTCAAAGGTCACAGTATCAGAACTGGAAAGTGAGAACACTTCTGTATTCATGCAATATGCATGCAGATGCTTTGCACCAGATAGACAAAGCTCTTTTCCCTGTTGACAAATGATTATTCCATTGTACCCCTCCTGTCACTCTTAACATGGAAGAAGCATGAATTTGAAATGATTCTTCTCTAAAGGAGAAGAGTCTATATCACCACTTCTCTCTGAGGGTTAGATTTCCACCAGCCGCAGTCATTCATTCTGTGCTGTGGATGAGAAATGATCAAAGAGCTGCTGAGGAGTGGTGGGAATTGATTCCATATGAGGTTTGCTAACAAGTGCCTCCTGCATATTTCTACTTGGATGCTCCCACTGATGCCTCATACTAAACATCTCCATATTGTGTTCCATGCTGTATTCTCTGCACTCAGTGCATAACAGACTCCAAATAAATATTTATTTCATGGATGAATGAATAAAGGGATGACTTTATCATTTCAGTCAAGTTCCTCAGGTCCTCTGCCCGTCCTGTATTCCCTGTCATTGTCCTGGGACTTTGGCTTCCTTGTTTATTTTTTTGTGAATAAGTGGAAGAAGCAATTTTTAATAATGTATGCACGTATTATAAAATTTAGGTATGTAATGAAATGTAACTCTGCTTATTATTACTTTCCTCTATTTTAACCAACGTTTTGTTTCATTTCTATCCTTCCAGAGGTAATTTGTACATATTTAAGCATATGTATGTGCATATATACCTGTATTTATATATATTTTACTAGTGGTTACATCCTCTACATGTTGCTTTCGTCCCTTGCTTGTTCATCTTTATTACAAAATATTTTACACTTATGAATATTTTATATTTATTTTATATATAATGTATAATAGGCATATACATGAATACATATAAATTATAATTTTTATGTGCTTTATATTTATCTTATATATATCACAAAAATACATTTTATTATTATTTTCTATTAAGTATGTTCTATAAAGTTGCCATCAATATTGAATTAATTAACACTGAACCATTGCTCCTAGGAAAAAATACAACGTTCAGTTTCATCAAGGCTCTGGTTACATTGGTCTCGTTTTCATCAATCAGTCAATATACAACCTTGCTTTATGTGTGTTCATGGTTTTTTTTAAAATAGGCTTTATATTTTTACATTTGTATTTTCATGTTTGAAATATACGTTGTTGATTCATTAATACTGAACCAACAGCCAACAGCACCATGAATTGTGCCTGAACCAAGCATATCTAACACAAGTACTTTCTGTAAGGGATATTACAGCCTTTTTGTGCTTAGGAGCGAGCAGTACACAGCACTGCAACACTATACTTGATGGCCATTTAAAAAAGATAAGTTACCTCCAAGAAAGACACAAAAATGCAAAAAAAAATGTGTCATGATAGACTAAGAAAAGGGACACATATTTACAATAGGAGAGCTGAAATAAACCAGAGCCTGGTCTTGTTCCACTTTCGCTGGGAATGTAGGTATCAGGTGACTCAAAATGTTCACTGGTTTGCATATGTCCTCAGAAAACTACCAAAGCACTACAAGTGTTGATTTAGGAATAAAATCAATTTTAGTGAGTAGGCAAATTCACAAATACGGAATTCATGAATAATGAGGATTGACTGTATATGTGGAAAGAATTTATATACTATATACATATGACACAAATAAGAATATGATTTTATGTTTATATATGTATATATATTACATATATATTATATATAATAACCTAAATGAGATCACTGCAAGTAATGACCATTTTAGTTCTTAGTTTCTTTTTTTCTGACTGTGTTCACTGACGTGTCCCTCTTGTGTTATATGGACAGGAAGCATGGAAATGTCCTATGGTAAAGAGATATGGTTAGAGAAATGGAGAGAATGACTTTGTAAATACATTGCCACCAACTGATTGATGGTTAACATTTCCCCTCTATTACATTGCAAATTATATTTTGTACCTTTATTCTTTAGTACATACCTTGGATATTTCAACAGGATTCTTTAACAAAATCTAAGATTTAAAACAGTACAGTCCCTAGAATGCTTCAACTCTAACCTCACCCATTTACACTTACATGCCATTCTTTTCCAGTGTTCTAGTATCATCTTATGTTTTTTATAACCAATACCATTTTTTTGTTGCTCACCATACCCTCATACTTCCTTCTAAGCCTTCCTTCTACGATGATTTTTCTTCTCTCTGAAGTATACTCTTTAAAAAAATTCCTTTGGGGCGAGGGGTGCCTGAGTGGCTCAGTTGGTAGGGAGTCCAACTCTTGAATTCACCTCAGATCATGATCTCATGGTTTGTGGGTTCAGATCCTGTGTCAGGCTCTGCATTGACAGTGTAGAGTCTGCTTGGGATTTTCCCTCTCCTTCTCTCTGGCCCTCCCCTGGTCGCTTGCTCGCTCTCTCTCAAAATAAATAAATAAACTTTAAAAAAATTTTTAAAGTTACTTTGGTATGAGACTGGATTGTAGATTCTTTTTTTGTCTTTGTGGAAATGTACATCACACTTATTTTTGAGAGATGGGTCTGCTAATCATAAAATTCTGGGCTGAAAATAAATTCCTCTCAGGAGGCTGGGTGCCTTAGACTCTTCCCTAATTGGGTTGTCAACTCTGCTTTCGTCCAATTTTTGTGTCTTTGTTTGTAATCTAAATTTTCTCTCAGGCTCTTATACGTTTTCTATTTCTCTTTATGTTTTGTTTTGGCTAATCATCAGGGGGCACTACCAACCAAGAACTATTTGAAATAAATTTTTGCCATGCATTTTAGGATCACATATTATGGATTGAGACCCAATGTACAGTGATTGCACATTTGGGATTATGGTTTCTTATGTGGGAGGGCTTCCCCTCCCGTCGGGAGCCACAGAAAGATGGACACCTTTCTTCAATGTCTACTTGAGTGAGATGTAATGCTTTTCAGTTTCCTCCTCACTGACAGAGTGTCTCTTTGGACACCTTGGAGAATTCTAGTCCTGTTCATAAGTTCCCTGTATGGCCTTTCAAACTACAGCTCTAAGTTGCTGGGTTTACTAATGTCCCTAAGGCAGTGCCTGTTTATACCCCTTTGGAACGCTTGCTCCTGTTTGTTTTTATGGCCTCAGAGAATTTTTCTCATTTTCTAGTCAACTCAGCCATGCATTTAAGTTTACTTTCATCCGGTATTTTTGTGTGCTTTGTTGTGAAATTTTGTGATATCTGGTCCTTAGTATGGTTGAAAATAGAGGTCTATCTTGGATTTATTCATTTAAAAGATCTTTGAGATAATTTCATATCAGTACTTTCTTAATGATTTTATAGTATTCCATTGTAAAAATGCACCACTGTCTTGCTCATTTCCTTATTCACAAACCTTCTTTCCTACAACATTGCTTTTAAAGGAGAAAATTTATAGAGAATAAATGTGTACATTTTTCATACTGCATATGTATACAATATATTCCTAACTGTTGAACAGCTGGGTCAAAAGCAATATTGGCCTTATTCTATTTTTTTAATATACTACTTAAAAATTCATTTTCATGTTTATTTTGAGAGAGAGGGAGGAGTGACAGTGAAAAAGAGAGAGAACATGCTCATGGGCATATGCATGGAGGAGGGGCAGAGAGAGAGGGAGAGATTATTCCTCCTGACCTTGCTTCTCTTGTCTAAGCATGACTAAGTCCTGTGGATTTTCTCAGCTTCCTTGCTTTAACACTATCCTAGCTCAAAGTAATTTCTTGCTTCTATTATGCTACACCCTTCCTAAGAGTTCAATTTTTCCTTGTTACTTTCATTGTATTGTAGTACAATCATGAGCGAAACTCATAATAACCTAAAGTCTTTTGGAAAAGATTGAATTATGCTTAGTATCGTGATTAAAAGGTATATGAATACTCATAATAAATTAGATATATTTAAATTATATCCTATATATTTTAAAATGTCAAATATCTGAACCATTTTATTAAAATATTCCCCATTTGCCCTCCATATTATGTCATAAACTATTAACTGCATATTTTTCATGATTAAACCTCAGCTTTCCTTCCTTAGGTCCTGGGTGCTTGGATAGGATCTACTGTGAGAGTCCTGACCAACTGTTATGTTTTTATTGCAGACCCCAATGCATTCCTTAATGGATGATATGACGCTTTCTAGTTTGTTTGGTTTTTTTTTTTTGTTTTTTTTTTTTGAAGAAAAGTCAGCTAGAAATTGCATTTATGACTACTACTTTTAAAATTGTAAACTTTTTTTGTTGGAGCAATTCTGGTATAATAAAACCAAAGGATCCTTTTCTATAATTCCTTAGGAAATAACAACATGTTGATTCAAAGGGAAATACTCCTAAAAATAAATTTAACCATTAAGAATTACAGAGATTTCTGGTTAATGTTTAAAATCTGTCAGTCTGGCAATTTTCTGCTTGACAGATTTTTTTTTTTTATATTATTTGGGCATTAGGACTGTTAGAGGCATTAGAATTAAGGGAGTATGTCCACATAGTATGTCTCTGATTATCTGTCTCTACTCTGAAGATGAGGAACACTTGTGAGGCATGACACATAGGAGAGAGAAATCATCTAACCCAGATGGCCAATGGTTTCACCTCAAGTGCCAAATCTAGTAGGGTGATAATGACTTCTTGGAATCTTGTCTGAGGGATAATTCTTAGGTTTTTAACTGGATTCTTTAATTTTAAATTTTTTAAAATGTTTATTTATTTTTGAGAGAGAGAGAGGGGGAGAGAGAGGCAGAAAGAGGGGGAAACAGAATCCAAAGCAGGCCCATGTTCCAAGCTGTCACCACAGAGCCTGATGTGGGGCTCGAACTCACAGACTACAAGATCATGACCTGAGCTGAAGTTGGATGCTTACCGGACTGAGCCACCAGGTGCCCCTGGATTCTTTAATTTTAAATAGTAGCTTTATTAATTAGTTTTATTGTGATTAGTGCTTGTGTGATACACCTTTTTCTATTTTTTTTTTACTTTTAACTTAAGTGTATATTAATATTTTAGATGAGATTTTTTGAGAGTGCCTATAGTTAAAACTTTTCTAGCCAATTTGGAAATCCTCACATTTTAATCAAGTATTTAGGTCACTTACATTTAATATAACAATCAATATGTTGCATTTCATTTACTGTCTTTATATTTGTTTTTTGTCTGTCATGTTGTTTTCCTTTTTACCTCTTTCCCTGCCTTCTAGTGGATTAGTTGAGTATCTCATTTTATTTCTACCATTGGCTTATTAGCTTTATCTTTTTGTTTTCTCTTTTTATTGTTTTTTTCTAGGGTTTACATTATACCTCTTTAATTTATCATAGTCTACCTTCACATAATTTTATTCAGTTTCAAAAGTAATCTAAGAGCTTTACAACAGTATATTTCCATTGTCCCTCCTGTTCCTTGTGTTGTTGTTGACATATTTTTATTTCCATATAAACCATAATCAAAACAATATATTGTTTGTACTTTTACTTTTAACAGTCAATTATATTTCAAAGAAATTTATAAATGAGAAAATATCTCTTATATTCTTCCACATATTTAGCATTTCTAGTTCTTTTCATTCATTTGTATACATCAAAGTTTCCATCTGATTTCATTTTCCTTCTAACTGAATAACTCCCTTTAACATTTCTTATTATGTAGGTCTGCCAGTGCCAAACCTTTTAGCATTTGATTGCTTGACATGTTTTATTTCTTTATTTTTCTCCATTTTTGATAAATATTTTCACTGGATATAGAATTGCCAATTAACAGGGTTGTTTTTGTTTTTGTTTGCTTGTTTCTTGCCACCCATCAGGATATTTTTCTCTTGTCTTCTGCTTGCATAATTTCTGATAAGAAATTTGTATTAATCTCCTACAGTTGCTATAAAAAATTACCACAACTTTAGTGACTTAAAGCAACACAAATTTATATTTCTGGAGATCAGATAACCAAATAGATCTTTTGGGGCTAAAATTATGGTGCCAGCAGAGCTTTGTTCCTTCTGGAGACTCTAAGGCAGAATCTAGTTCCTTTTCTTTTTCAGATTCTGGAGGTTTCCTCTATTCCTTGACTCTGGCTTTCCTTGCATCTTCAAAGTCACGTATGTCTGATAAAAGTTTTTCTCAAGCTGTGTCACTTTGACACTGACTTTGTTGCCCCTCTCTTTCACTTCTAAGTGTTTTTGTGATTATTTTGGGCCAATCTAGATAATACAGGATGACTTTTATCAGTATCGGCTGATTAGCTACATTAATTCCATCTGCAACTACAATTCCCCCTTGACATGTAACATAACATATTCATAGATCCTGATGATTAAAATGTAAACATCTTTGGAAATCCATTATTCTGCCTCCCACAAAGTCTTTAATAATTTTAGTTTATGTTCCTTGATATAAAATGTATTTCCTCCCATTTCTGGTTGTTTTAACCTTCTGTATTTATTGTTGATTTTTTAGGATTTGGATATTAATGTGCATTTTTGTATATGTATATTTTTATTATTTGTAGTTAACAAACCTCTGGATATGGGAGTTTATAGTTTTTATCAGATTTGGAAAACATTTGACCATTATACCTTTAGTGACTTTTCTGCCCTGGCTCTCTCCTTTTCTTCCACTAATTCCATTTCACATATGCTAGACTATCTACTATTGCCCCAAGATCATTAAGTCTTGGTTAGTTTTTTCAATCTTTTCTTCTATATGCTTCATTTGGAATAGATCCTGTTATGATTTCAAGCTCATTGTTCTTTGCTTCTGAAATACCTGATCTCATGTTATTTTCATTTTAAGTGAATGTTCATTTTTAATTCAATTGTATTTTTTATTTCAGATACTGTATTTTCTCTCTACAAGTTCCACTTGGTTCTTTCTTTTGTATTTCTCATTATTATATACTACATTTTTGTGTCTTCTAAAATTCGTATATTGAAACTCTTAATGTGTTGGCATTAAGAGGCGGGGTAAAAGGTGATTATGTCATGAAGGCAGAGTCCTCATAAATGGGACTAATGCCCTTAGAGGAAAAGACGTGAGAGAGCTTGCCTCTCTCTCTGTTCTGAAACATGTGAAAATGCAGCAAGAATTGCCTGTCTGCAAACCAGTAAGAAGGCTCTCACTGGAAACCTATTGTGTTGGCACTCAGATCTCAGACTTCCAGCTCCAGAATTGTGACAAATGAATGTTGTTTAAGCTGCCAGTCTGTTAGAGCAATCTGAACAGACTGGTACATTCATTTTTCTCCTATGTTCATGTTTTTCTTTAATATTTGAGCATAGTTATAATAGCTGCTTTAATTTTAATGCTTTTGTTTTATTTGCTAGTTCATCTCTTGTCATTCCTGCTTCTGTTTCTATTGGTTGATTTATCTTCTCGCACTTGATCACATTTTCTGATACTTGGTTTGTCTAGTAGTTTTTTATTATATCCGAGGCACTGTTATTGTCATTGACTGTGTGGATTTTGTGTATTATTTTAAAGAATATTTGGCTTTGTTTGTGTGGACCATTTACCTTTAAGACATGTTTTTAAGCTTTGCTGGGGCTAGAGTATCCTTCACACCGGTGATAATTCAGTCCTACTACAAGGTGCTCCCCCAGCCCACCTCCCCCTGCACACACACTGGGGTCTCCAATAGCTGTCCTGTCCCACGTGGTCAACAACAGTTCTCTACTGTAATTCCAGATTTCGAACACCTCTAGGTCTTGTATGAGTTCTGGGAATTATTCAGTTTATAGCTCCCTGATTCTTTGCTTTGACATATAGAGCTTCACTCTATACATGTGCCACCTAATACACAGCAAATATGTTACCAAAGAGACCTCAGTGCAGATTTGTGGCCTTTTTTCTATAAGGCTGTTTTCTCTCTGGCTCTCAGCCCCTTAACTTTAGCTACTTCAGACTCCCCAAACTCCTATATGTATTTCCTCGACTCAGAGAGACTGACTGGCTTATTTGGGTTTTCCTTCCAGGGCCCACAGTCTGGAAATTGCCTTTAGACAGAAATCCAGGAAGATTTTAGGGTTCAACGAGTTTGTCTACCTTCTTTCATAGATGAAAGCCTTGTGCTGCCAGTTGTCCAATCTATAAAGACTGTTGTTTCATATATTTTATCCAGTTTTCTGGTTGATTACAGCAGGAGGTGAGCTTGGTTCTTGTTAATCAAGTCCAGAGGTGGACATCTCTTTCCATTGGTTTAAAGTGAATGAGGTTCAGTCTCCTTTGCCTCATTTGTTGTGATATCACAGCATAAGAGGCTGAACTTGCCTCTGTCTACAGCTTTTTGGCCAATTATTTTTCATTATGTTTCCCATCTACCCTACATTATATCCTTCCTTCTTGATATCCTGGACTATGTGGCTTTACGTCTTTGTACCTTTTTTCTTAATGTTTGTTGTTTAAATGTCCTCTCTAGTTCCCTACTTTTTTTCATTTGACTGATGTTTGTTCACCAGTCATTTGTCCCAGCTCAGCATTTTGCCTTTCTGCTTTTCTTATTAACGGCTCTCTCCATTGGTAAATGGTTCACTTAATTGCACTCATCATTGAGTTGACAGTGTGGCTCTGGGATCAGGCTGTGTGTGTTTGAATCCTGTCTCTTTCTCTTAATATTTCTTATATGTTGTGCAAGGTATTTAACTGCTAGTTTCCTTCTTGTAAAATGAGAATAACTGCAGGGCCTTATTGTAGGTTATTATATGTAAAGAATTAGAGAGGTTCCATCAATTAAGCATCCAACTCTTGATTTTGACTCAGGTCATGATCTCACTTCATGGATTCAAGCCCCCTGTCAGTGTGGAGCCTGCTTGAGATTCTGTCTCTCCTTTTCTCCACCCCTCTGTCTCTACCTCTTTCTCCCCTGCTCACATGCACTCTCTCTCAAATAAATAAACTTTAAAAAAGTCTTAGCATAGTAAAGTCATTATCTATATTAACATTCCCATTGAACTATACTTGGAATGTTTATATGCATATTTATTTATGTGTCTCTCTCCTAGTCTAACATTTTCTTGAAAAACCATATAATGGTTATCCACATATTAGCCCCTAACAAAATATCCAAAATGTATTTGTTGCTCAAAGTTTGGTTGAAATATTGTAACATTAAATCATGTGGCTTTTGTTTCTACAATTGGAATGCCCTAGCCTTCCTATGGTAATTCATAATTTGTGCATTGTGTTGCAAAGTAAAGTTGGGAGGAAGAGAAAATACATAAGGAAAGATTTTCTGGTTTTCAGCTTTTTAGTTTAAGTGGTTTTGTGTCTTGATATTTTGAATTTAAAAATTAGAATTAATTGGTATTGCAATATGGAAAGCTCAGTCTTAAAACATGCATTTGCATATTTTTAGTTAAAATCTCATCGATATTTTTGTGTTACTAAAGGATCCTAATTTAAGGTCGGCTTGTAATTGGTAAACAGATGTGCTTGATTCATCTTCTTCAAGGAATTTGCTACTTGAAAAAGAAAAAAAGAAGAGAATTTGCCCTGGATGTTTCTTTTTTTAAAATGTTGATTGCTGAAAGCTTATGAGAGATTTACATAGAATATACGTAGAATGATATGTTGGCTTTGTCTATAATTTTATTTTTAAAATTAGGTGGTGTAAGCATGTTTCTGTTGGAAATCAATAACTCTTTTTATACTTGTATTGTTCACAGAATGTGAAACTCATACATGCACATTATGTTTTCCCATGTCTTTTTCACTTTGGGCTTAAAAAGAAGATTTAGAAAGGAATTTCACTAAGGACCACTTCAATAACTGTATCAGGCTGGGTGATAATAGCTCATGGCTTTCTTGTATTTTAGGTTTGGCCAGAAGCCATATATATCAAATTTTTGAACTATGCATCATTTAGTATAGTGTGTATGTTTCTTGAATTTTTACAGCAATCACCTATTCATTATGTTTATATACTTTTATATTTCTAGGGACACAAATGGTATGTATTTTTATGCACTAAGTAGGAATAACCCTCAGTATTAACTCAGAGTTGTCTATGAATTATTGCAAAGGCCAAGTTGTAATTTTATACTCGGTAGATAAATTCACTTTCTTCCTCCCAGGAGTATTCCATAGCATTTGTTTTATTGTCCTAAGAACATTTGCAGCATAAAGGAAGGAAGGCATTGAGAGTTCGTTATTTTCCTTTGCTATCTAAGGACAGAAGTTCTGATCATCATTCACTGTCTGACTTCTATAAGCTGCCTAAATTTACTTGACTTTCAGTTCATTGTCAAAAGGATCAGTGTCTCAAAAATTTCAAAACCAAAGTAATATATCTGCAATTAAATGACAATTTTAAATGACTCAAAAGAAAGGCACTGCATCTGTCTAAAAAATAACCCATACTGGCTGCACTTAAAAGCAACTGAAATGCACATTCATAGCTAATTATAAACAAAAACTAGTTAACACTTTAAATAAAAGAAAAAATAGCAAAAAGATTTAGAGCCTAGACAAGCAGATGAAAGGGTTCTAAGTTGCCTTCCATCTGATATTACTCAAATGCAACTCTGTCTCCAATTACCTGGGAATATGTGGTAGTCCCTCATGAAAGCTCCAGATCAGAAAGGGCGTCCGTTTAGGGCCTTTGCTTACTCACTCAGTCGTTTGGAACAAGTTCAGCAGAAATATTTAACATTGCAAAAGAGTCTGGAGCCAGACAAGTGACTACAGACACTAATCACTGGGTCAAAATAGTAACTTAGTAGGACAACAAACACCAGAAAATATTTGTGGAAGCAGAGATTTTGGGGAGGAAGTATTAGTGCTGTTGGAGAAGATATCACTGAATGCCAAAGTGCTCAAACAGAATCACTGAAACATTTTTCAAACCAGTTTCATGTTTAGGGACATAGGAATGTCCATGCCAATGGTCTCTGGCAGAATTGGACCTGAAAGGTAATATTATGCCCTAGCCTTAAAATAAATAAATAGGGGGGAGGTGAAACTAACCAACTAAACAAATAAAGGCTGCCTCCTAAAAAGTTCAGTGTTTTCTTTTATTGTATGGTTTTAACCACAAGCTTCCTCTGACTCACATTGCAAATCGCTAGCTTTTGAGATTTGGGGAGCAAAGGGAAATTATCACTACAAAAGTTGCAATATTTTGATTAATATCTAATACCCAATTTGCCCCTGAAGTGCACAGTTGATTGATCAGCTCCTATAAGGTCCATTTATTTCTAAATGTTTAGACTTTAGAAATTTAGAAATATTAGCAACTGCTAATATTCTCTGGAGATTATGTGACAGTACAAACCACTTTTTATTTCGCCTTCTTTCTTAAACTACATTGTACTTTTTCTTCCCTCTAGCATCAGTACAGGATTGATTGTTTTATCTCATCATTCTGATTTTCTTCTCCCCACTTTAAACTCTGTTTCAGTACATCCAATCTCAGAGCATTTTCTTGGCAGTGGAGCCAGACATCAAGATAGGAATGGTTACCCATAGTATATTAGAGTTAAAATGTATGCTTTAGAAGAATATTGCAAACTTTGAAAATATCATCTTGTCTTTTGGATTTCTTTAGTTTCTTCCTAAATTTACAAAAGGTACTGTCTTCCCCCATACAGCAATTTCATTTACTACTGTACCTCCACAAAAAGACTGAGAAACTATTAGCCTCTGCTTATCCTATAAGTATTGGGAGCCTGTGAAAACAACAACACACACGAATTAAGTAGAAATAAAAAACAAGAAAGGATACTAAATATAGAGTTATTTCTTGATTTTTGTAAAAGTTTTTGAGTCTCTTGTGATATCTTTTGGTCCATAACTTCTTTATTATTGTTATAAGGAAGCAATATAATTTTATATTATAAATATATAAAATATATTTATATATTTTAGCAATATATAAGCCTCATTCTGAATCTGGGTTCTCTATGGGTTCTAAATTATTACCTATTCAGTAGGTGGTTTATGCATTATTTAATTAGGCAACTCAATGAAAAGGAAATTATTACCATGTTTTAATGATAGAGAAAATTTACTAAATCAATGTGATTAGTAAGGTTATTAAAATCTAACACAATTTAGTGGCTGATAACAGAATTCATGCATAGGTCTGCCTGATTCTAAATGTCATGTTCTAATCCTGAACACTGACTCTGATTGGATATGAAAATGAGTTTGAGTGGTAAGAATCTTGTCAAGAAACTGTAGCTTTTTCATGAGTCATGTGAGAGAGGCAGGTCCTGAAATCTGAGGCCAGGGATGCCCTGGGATGGTGGTGTCCAATAGGAGTCACACCAATTCCTCCATCAAAGGTGGTCAAGACTTCCTGGCAGTAGAGGTGCAGGGAGCCTCAGGTGATTGGATGACAACATGAAGGTCACTTCAAACCAAGCCTTGAACCTGTTGGTCTATTTTAATGTTTTTTAAAAGTTTTCTGTAGTTACCATTATTGTGAATGACTAGAAGGCCACCATTCTCATTTGACATGTCAAAAAAAGAAATGATCTATGTGCTATAAAGAAAGGGAAAATTTGGGGCCCCTGGGGGCTTAGTCACTTGAGCATCTGACTTTGGGTCAGGTCATGATTTCATAGTTCATGAATTTCAGCCCTGCATCAGGCTCTGTGCTGACAGCTCAGAACCTGGAGCCTGCTTTGGAGTCTGTGTCTCCCTTTCTCTTTCTGCCCCTCCCCAGATCATGCTTTCTCTCTCACTCTCAAAAAAAAAAAAAAAAAATTAAGGAGTTTAAAACAAAGAATGGGAAAATTAGTCATACTTTAAATAGAAAATTGGAACCTTTTATAACTCTTATCTAGCAAATTTTCATACTTAATTTATAAGTTTATTGACAGTATGTTGTAAATATATAGGAAACAGGTGCTAAAAGTAACACTGGCATTCAAAACTAGTCACAGAGCCATCTGTGCCATTAGAAGTGAACTGAAAATAATATTTATAGTTTTGAAAATATATCTCAGGGAATAAAATAATTAGCAATAAAATGTTGAGATGGTTTATAGAAAATAATCTTATTTCTATGTCACTTCAGCTTTTACTTGAAAATTGGTGTATGTATATATATATATATATATATATAAAACACAGATGGCAGATGGTCACTGCCTTTCAGAAGCTTCTACTCAAACTGAAAAACACAGTCTTTAAGATTTTGGTCACTGGAAGTGACTAGCTTGAATTCCTCCTACATGAATGGCAGTGTTATTCTTATTTTGTTTCTAAAAGATATCCTAATTTTCACTAACTCAATTGTATCTTATTTTACTTTGTTAGATTTCATCCTCATTAACTAAAGAAACAGAATCCTGCATTTGTCACTAAGTTAACATCACAAATGTGTTTCAAAGAACCACGACAGCAAAATGTTGATGGAGTGTTTATACAAGCAGCTTGTTGGAAAACGGTGTTTCAGTGTTCCCGGAAAACTGAATTACACCCCAACTTTTCAGAAAGTTTTTGTCTCTAAGATTGCCATACAAAGGAAAATCTGTCTAGTTCACTGAATTGTTGACTCTACATCAGGAGTTGAAATGTGTACTCTAATGCACTTGCTTTGATCTCTCATTTGACTGTTTATCAAAGCTGATTACACTCTGAATACACAAATCCTCTTAGCTTCAAAATCATGTAAAGATAATGGATAATAGAGCATTTTTAAGTATTCTCTGCTATTCCAATTTGGTTTTATGATTGTAATACGGCTATTAGGTTTGGGAGGGGGGTCTGTTTTTATGTTTAGTTCCATTGGTAAGATCCAATTTTTTGCCACATTGGATTAGAGTGGTTTTTTTCAGCCAAACTTGCTCATGCAGTGAAGCAAGAGCTGTTTTAGTACACATCAAAAGGAATCATTATGAACATATGAAACTCACTTCATTCTACTCACCACAATTTAGGGGCTTATACTTTTTGAACAACTATAAGTATGTGCTTTCTTTAATATAAGTTGAAACCTAATAAAATAGCATTTGATGTATTCAGTTAAAGATAATTATGTATTATATCACCTTACAAATTTCAAGAGCTTAAAATCCAACATTTTCAAAGAGTATTTATTTAGTCCCTGCTAATTATTGGAGGCAGTATGCTAAATATTTGTATATGTCAACAGATTAATCTATTTGCCTAAGATGACGTAGCTAATATTAATGGCAGAATCAGGAATAGAACATAGATCTCTAGCATGCATTCCAGCATGTTTTAAATTTCATAAGGTATTTACTAGATTCTTCTGACATAATCCCGGAATTTTCTTCCAGTCTCACTCTTAATCTCTGTATTCTTAAAAAACGAAAAAAATACATGTGAGGGCAATTGGAAGAATGTCCTTTCTGAAAATGGCATGCATTGTGGTACTTTTTTGTTTTCCCTTATACACACTTTATAGTGTTCTAGAATTGCTTCTTGAAGCATGCCATTTCTAAACTGGGAAGCCCAGAGCAGATTTTCTAAGACAATGTGTTAATGTTGGAGCCGTTTCAAAGTAAAATCATGAGCATTTATTCTGTTTTTTAATATGGCTAACAATTGACCTGTAAGTTCATGTAAACAATCTAAAGTACAAAAATGTAAAGGAGAAAACAATGCTCTCTGCTGCCAGCTCAAATGATCCCTGCTAAATCCGACAATTCTGGCCAAGAGTGGCAGTGTGCCCCTCGATTATGGCTTTGCAGATACTGTACAGGCCTTTGAACAAACACTATCTTGAGGTTGTAAAACATTAACCAGCCCAAGCTGGATTATTGTGTTTTAAGTAGTGATAGAGACACTTTGACAATTCTCAAGTGACCATGGGTTTGATTTCATGCACAGTTACGATTTTTTATAATCAACTCACTCTCCTCCACTTTTCTCCTCATTTCTCAAAAAGGTCACAAGTGTGACCCAAAAGACAACTTCTTCTTTCACTAGTTCTAGGGTTTTTTTAATTGATTTTCTTAAACTTTTTGTCCTGCTGCTCAGTGATTTTCAAAGTGTGTGTGACGAACCATTAGTGAAGCAGGAAATCAACTTAGTGGGTCACAACCACACTCTGAAATCTAATAGAATAGTCTAAAAATATTAGAGAATATTACGTGAAGTAAGAGTATTTTGAAACTTTTGTGTCGGTGGGTGTGCATGTGCATGTGTATGTAGAGTAATACATAATGCTTGCTGACCAAAAAATGTAAAGGTGCCTGCCACACCTATCTTGTGTGATGGAGTTCCTATGTTTTTTAAAATAATCTCAAGTAGTGATGTAATCACTTTCTCAGATTTGATCTTTGGGTTTGTGTCAGGCTACCATTTCTGTTTAGACAAAAATGCTAGCAAATAAATGAGTACACTATTGCCTCCCTACTTTCAATAGGTAGAAAATGTTAGTATCTCATCCTGTCCTTCTGTAGAAATAATTTGTGGATCTGTTCACTTGTGGTCTGGTATGGAGAGCAGTAGTCAAAAAGGTCACAACCATTTCAATTTAGTTTCTTGACTTGGTTTTTGTACCTTTGCTTGAGAGAATTATTTTCAACTAATTATTGGCATTTAAATCCTAATTTAAACAAATTAATGTGACAAACACATTTAAAGAGATTATGAAATTAGCCACTGTTTTGTTTTTTCAGGTTAATGTGACTGACTTGAAGACATTACTTAGAAAATTAAGGGAATTACTTAGAATTTAAAAATTTTAATTTGGCATATATTTTATTTGTTGATACATAGGTAAAGAAAACTAAATATAATCTACCTAATCATGTTAATGGATTTAAAATAAATTTTCTGGAATACACTAGAATTAATAATTAGTAATGAATTAAAATATATTTCATATTATTTGGGTCGTGTTTTGCTTAAGATAGCGTAACTATCATTTATCTCATTTCTTTTTCTATTTTTTCATTTTCAGCTAAAATTGACCAAGAGGCAGAGGAAAATTCATTGACAGAGACTCATAAATGGTGAGAAGTTACTTTCTTTTGATACAAAAATTTATTCTCAGAATAATTTTATTAAATACTTAGTATGTTTTCTCTCAAGGAACCAATTATTAGCCTAGTTTTTGTTTTCAAGCATAAAAGAAAAAGAAAGTAATAGTTTACTTTAATATTATATTGAATTTCTGCATTTGTTTTTATGACTCTAGATTCTGTATGAATCTGTTAAGTACCAAATTACTGTGAACAGCTTAGCATTTTCTTTGAATGAGATTTAGGACTGTGGAAGTACTGGGGAAGGAACGATAGCAGGAGCCTGTTTCAAGAAAGAAGGGTGAAGGGTTTGGTTACAGAAAACTATTGAGTTTGCACATTAAAAAGTAGGGTCTAAGTAGGAAGCCAGGAACTTTCTGTGCATAAACTTTTACTTTCAGAATGGAGATTTGCAATCATGAGTGAGTGAGTATAGAAAACTATCTCACACATATCTTGGCTTCTCTGCCTCAGTGTTCTCTTTTTCTCTTTTCTCTCTGTATTGCTCAGTGTTCTCCAGAAAACAGAACCAATAGGATGTGTGTGTGTGTGTGTGCGTGTGTGCGCGCGTGCACGCACATGCACAGAGATAGATAGATTAAGGAATTATTCGGCCTATAACAGAGTGGTAATTCCTGGTAGTAGTTAATGTTTTATTTATTTATTTTAAATTTTTTATGTTTTTTTATTTATTTTTGAGAGACAGAGAGAGACAGTGTGAACAGGGGAGGGTCAGAGAGAGCGGGAGACACAGAATCCGAAATAGGCTCCAGGCTCTGATCTGTCAATAGCCCGACACAGGGCTCAAACCCACAAACCATGAGATCATGACCTGAGCGGAAGCTGGAAGCTTAACCGAATGAACCACCCAGACACCCCTATGTTTTAATCTTGAGTCTGAGAGCATTCTGGAGACAGAATTCCAGAATGTCTTTGTACTAGGGTAGCCACATTTCTTAAGATCTTCAACTGATTGAATGAGGCCCATCCACATTATGGAGGATAACCTGCTCTCTCCAGGTCTACTGATTTAAATGTTAATCACATCTTTAAAAAAATTTTTTTTAATGTTTATTTCTGAAAGAGAGAGAGAGAGAGAGAGAGAGCGTGAGCAGGGGAGGGGCAGAGAGAGGGAGACACAGAATCCAAAGCAGGCTCCAGGCTCTGAGCTGTGAGCACAGAGCTCAATGTGGGGCTCGAACTCACGAATCATGAGATCATGACCCAAGACAAATCATATGCTTAACTGACTGAGCCACCCAGGTGTTCCTAAATGTTAATCACATCTTAAAAGTACAGTAAAACCTTGGTTTCTGAGCATAATTCGTTCTAGAAACATGCTTGTAATCGAAAGCATTTGTATATCAAAATGAATTTCCCCATAAAAAATTATGGAAACTCAGATGATTCATTCCACAACCTAAAAATATTCATATAAAAATGATTATAATACTGTAATATAATATAAAATAATAAAGAAAATACAAAAAATATAGAAAAATGAACAGATTAACCTGTACTTACCTTTGAAAACTTTCATGGCTGGTACAATGCAAAAAATAAATAAAAGGAATCCAAGTATATCACTAAAGAAAAGCCAGCAAACTGTGAGAGACAAGAGTAAGAGAAAAAAGGAAGAGAGAACTATAAAAACCATTAAACAAGTAATAAATGGCAATAAATCTGCCAATAATTACTTTGAAATTATCTGTCAGTAATTACTTGAGTGTAAAAGGACTAAACCCTCGAATCAAAATATACAGGGTGACAGAATGGTTAAAAAACAAGACCCATTTCAGACCTAACAGACAGATTGAAAGTGAAGGCATAAGAAAGCACTTATAATACAAATGGAAGTGAAAAGAAAGCCAGGGTAGCAATACTTCTACTGGACAAAATAGACTTTAAAACAAAGACTGTAACAGGAGAGAAAAGAAGGACAATATGCAATAATAAATGGGAAAATCCAACAAGAAAATATAACAATTGTAAATATTTATGAACCCGACATGGAAGCACCTAAATAACGTAAAGCGGCCAATGACAAACATAAGGCAAGTAATTGATAGTAGTACAATAATAGTAGAGGGCATTGGCACCCCAATTACATCAATGGACAGATCACTCAAACAAAATCAATAAGGAAATAGTGGCTTTGAAAGACATATTGGATCAAATGGATCTAACAGATATATTCAGAACATTCCATCCTAAAAGTGCAGAATACACATTCTTCTCAAGTGCAGATGGAACATTCTCCAGAATAGATCACATATTAGGTCACAAAACAAGTCTCCACGAATTCAAAAACACTGAAGTCGTAATTTGCATATTTTCTGACCACAACACTATAAAAGTAGAAATGAACCACAAGAAAAAATCTGGAAAAACCACAAATACATGGAGGTTAAATAACATCTACTAAACAATGAATGGGTCAACTGGCAAATAAAAGAAGAAACTAAAAAGTACATGAAAGCAAATGAAGATGAATACACAATGGGGCAAAAGCTGTTCTAAGAGGGAACTTTAGAGCGATACATGGCCACCTCAAGAAGCGAGAAAAATATCAAATAAATAATCTAACTTTACATCTAAAGGAGCTAGAAAAAAACAAACAAAACCCCAAACCAGTAGAAAAAAGGAAATAGTGATGATTAGAGTAGAAATAAATTAAATAGAAAGTAAAAAACAACAACAACAACAATAGAACAGGTCAATGAAAGCAGGAGCTTGTTCTTTGAAAAGATCAAAAAAATTTATAAACCTTTAGCAGATTCATCAACAGAAACAGAAAAAAAGAGAGAGAGAGAGGGGATTCAAAACAACCAAATCAGAAATGAAAGGAGAAATAATAACTGATACCATAGAAATACAAAGAACTGCAAAAGAATATTATTAAAAATTATATGCCAACATTGGACAACCTGGAAGATATGGATAAATTCCAAAACTGAAGGAGGAAATAGAAAATTTGAACAGACTAATTGCTAGCAATGAAATTGAATCAGTAATCAAAAAACTTTTAACAAAAGTTCAGGACCATATGGCTTCACAGGTGAATTCTACCAAACTTCGACCAAACATTTAAAGAAGAGTTAATACCTATTCTTCTCAAACCATTCCAAAAACTGAAGAGGAAGAAAAGCATCCGAGTTCGTTCTATGAGGCCAGCACTCACTACCCTTATACCAAAACTAGATAAAGACACCACAAGAGAAGAGAACTATAGGCCAATATCTCTGAAGAACCTAGACACAAAAATCCTCAACCAAATTTTAACAAAGTGCAAAGATTGTTGAATCACCATATTGTACACGAAACTAATATAACATTGTATATCAACTATACTGGATTTATAAACAAAAAGTCTAGTCCTTAAATTATGACAAACAAATTTCAGTTAGATGCATGAAAGAAAAACTGTCTAATGACCAAATTGTTAATAAAAGAGGCATCTTACAATTAAACAATTCTGAAATTCAAAAATAAAAATAAGAATAGTGAATTATATGAAACATATCTCAAATAAATAAATCATTGTTCCATTTTTGTAGCAGTCTTACATGACCAGGGCAGCAATTAATAGTAATTCTATTCAGGAAGGCAGCGTAACCCTGGCCTGATGACCTTGGAGACCAAATCCTGCCTTTCATGTGTTAGCTCTGTGATTTCAGGCCAATACTCTAACCCCAGGATAACAGTACCTCCTCGGTAGGTGAGAATTAAGTTAGTTAATATTTGCCAGATGCTAAGTTTTTAGCAAATGATCAGTAGATGTTAATTGCTATATTATATTCACATTATTATCTTAATTGGAGATTAGAAAAAGTTTGGTGGTAGTAATAGGAACAGACAGATTTCAGACTCAGGCCGTATATTAATTTGTTTGATTCACTGTCTCCATTGGATCAGGCATTGGGCAGCCTCTCATGGTCATTGAACAAGATTTTGGTATCACATCTGTGTATCTGCGCTTGCTCTAAGCTTCTGGCACTGTGACTTCAAGGATTTACCATAACTTTACATCTTTGTCCTCGTCTGAAATAAGAGAAACAATATATAGATTTTAAGTGGGTGGAGATAGTTCAAAATAATTAAATGAGTTATGTATAGAACACCTGACTCATATAGATTTTTAAAATCCTCTTGTATTTAATAAAATACTTGAGCTTAGGAGACTGACTTCTAGAGTGAAGTCTCTTCCCAACAAAGATTTGACTGGAGAAAATTATGTAAAACAATCATTTAACATTATTAGGAAATGTTCTAAGGGTATCCAGCAAATGGGGAATCATTCATTCAAGACAGTCTACTAGATCTGTGGCATTTGAGCCACAGCTCATTTGTATCTTATGGAAACTACTCTTGAAGCTCTAATCCAGGCAGGTGCCCTCTCCCTAGCTCCCAGTCTGTTATTTCACCCTGGATCAGCAGACTGCCAGCACTGCTCATCCCGCCTGCTGCAGCTTACTACAGAAGGCCTATCCTAGACTCTGATGTCTAAGAGGAGGGGGCTCCCTTCCTCAATGCAGGCCCCTTTTGCAGGGCATAAGCTCTCCCCTGGGGGTGGCAGATTAAGAATATTGGACCCCATTATACTAAGAGGAATTAGTCAGAGAAAGTCAAATATCATATGACTTCACTCATATGAGGACTTTAAGACAGAACAGATGAACATAAAGGAAGGGGAGCAAAAAATATATATAAAAAAACAGGGAGGGGGACAAAACATAAGAGACTCTTAAATATGGAGAGCAAACAGGGTTACTGGAGGGGCCGTGTGGGAGGGGGGATGGGCTACGTGGGTAAGGGACATTAAGGAATCTACTCCTGAAATCATTGTTGTACTATATGCTAACTAACTTGGATGTAAATTTAAAAAAAAGAATACTGGACCCCAAATATTTTGCCCCAGCTGACTATTAGGGTAAGAGCTCCACATACACCAAGAAGTGCAAGCCAAGAAGACACAGGCTATCCACTTCAGCTCCTGCTTGTAGAGCAGAAGTCTCACGTTGGGACAAGGGGGCCACTGCCCCACCTCTAGCTTTACTTCTTGTGCAGACACTGAGATCCTGCCCACAGGTCTGCAGCTCTGTCTGAGAGGACTGACTTTTTTTGGAAGAGAGAATTCCATGCCTAAACGTTTGTTGAAAACAATGGAGGTCTTAGTGTAAAGCAATTAAGAGGGCACTCACAGCTCCAACAAGCAAAATGGTCAGGCAATCAGAAATTTAACAGAGAGAACCAGGGAAGGAGAAGGATTCTTGTGGGATCACAGTCCACCCTAGGGTTTGGAAAGGCTGTGCATAAGTTTACTAGGCTGCACTTATTCATGAGCCATCAGACCAGGATGTGAAGCAGACTTGGAAACATTCCCCAGGATGCATACAGATCCATCAGCAAATGATATAAACCTGCCTGGCACTAAGGGCTTTGGCGCAACCTCTGACCAACCACACACATGCCTGGCAATCTGGAAGTACCACCAGCCTCAGCTGAGCTCACTGCTTTTCTAGAAATGTGTATGTGAACCGGCAGAAGCATTTCTTCCTGCTGTGCTGAAGGGGTTTCAATTCAGCCAGGCTGGCTGGCTCCTCTCCCGCAGCTGAGGGAATGGTGGATTTGACCCAGATTCTAGAGTCTTGGGTCTCCTTCCCAGCTATGAGGCCTTGGCCATTTTGTAAACCACCCCATTCCCACCTCCAGCAGTAGATCACCAAATGCTCTTTCTACCAGTGTAAACTTCTGGGAAACCCAAGGTCTCAGGTGTTTAGTTTCTCTTTGTGCTTGGATTGACCAGAAACCCTTCCACCTAACTCACTCCCACTCCCCTCACACACACACACACACACACACACACACACACACACACACAATTTAACATGAAATGCCAGCTGCTCTCACTCTCTGATCTCTGTGAGTTACCTCAGCAAGGCCCCTAGAGGAGAGCCAGGAATGTGTATTTTGACAGATAGCTTCTCAGTCTCCCATTTCTCTCATTACCCCTTTGTTTTCTGTTTATTATAGGTTATTATTATGTTCTATGTGTCATATTATTAAGCCAGCTGCAGTCCATTTTGGAGTTAAGATGATATATAAATACACTGATTCTACTTGTTCTATGTATTTAAGTCCCAGCAAAGCTGAACCTCTTCATTTTCCTGAACTTGAGGCAGCAAATACACAAGTTGTATGAATATATTGAAAGCATCTTAATCAAAGGAATTTCCTTGTGAGGTTCTGTTTTTATCTCAGTGATGCTGTTACAACTCAAGACATTTTAGTTTTACTTTGTACCCTATGACAGGAGGCCCAGTGACAATCAGTGACAAATGTATGTGCTTTCATTTTTAGAACTAGTTGAGAGTCATTTACAGGTAATTGTGATCGTTGAGTCGCACTATAAATGTCTCACGGAACATATCGTGATGGAACTCTTCTGTTTCTCAAAGTTTTTGAGGCAACTTAGCATTACATGCACTCACCACAGTTGCTATGAAAGCAAGCAAGCCAGTGTGGTGGACAGGGCCCAGACAGCTCTACCTTAGAACTGCAATGGGAAAAACCACAGAGTGCTTGGGGCTCAGCTTCCTTGTTTGAAAAAGGCACATAACCTCATCCTTTCTTCTATCTTCTAGGGCTGTAGGAACAGAATACCTTGCTTGTACTTGCAGTATACAAAGATTCCTCAAATGAGGCTAGTAGGAGGCCTTTACTAGAAAAGTATATTCATGAAAATGTTTTGTAAACTACACAAACTCAAGTTATCAGCGTGCTTTGAAAGGAATTATATACTAATTCATCTATATATTTGAGTGCTTACAAAGAAAAAAAAGTCTTAGCTTTTAGTTTAAAATAGATAAGTGAACTTGTTATCAAGTTACTAATTAGAATTTTTTCAATAGTGGAATAATATGGATTTTTTAGGTCATTTTATGATTTCCTATCTAAATAAAAATATTCAAAAGAAATAATGGTTATATTTTTAAAGCAAATCAGATTTTTTTTCACATTCTATTTGTTAGTGTGATAGTTTTACATGCTAATTTTGTCTGTTTCCTCATACATTTTTATGATTAATCTGAAAAGTGGGACTTTATGTTCCTATTTCACAAGAACAAAAATGTATAGCTTTTAGAGAGTTAATAGTTTAACTGAACTCTTCAATTCTCCCAGAAAGTAAGATGACTGAGCAGATAATTCTTGAACCTTGCCCCAAACCCAAATACAAATTGGATGAAAATATTCTCATCTTCAGATGATTTCCCTGGGCAAGCCAAACTATCATACTGTATTACAAGATAGATTTCAGACTCTTGTTAAGGTTGCCTGCATACACACTGTACGTGTTTATTCCAGCTTCTGCTTTTATTTTATTTCTAATTAACATAAATGGCTTTCTACAATTGTGGAAAAAAATATTACCAGACCAAATATGTTGTTTTTATTTTCCCACAGAATTACTCAGTGTCTGTCTCAGCTCACAAGCAGGGAATGTAGAGATTCTGAATTTGTCTAATAAATGGACATTCCTTTATATTTCTATTTAAAGAATAAAGAGAGTTAGAATTATAAAATTGGCTTCTGATACTCAGAGATCCTTATTTTTAAATTGTGGCCCACTTCAAATTTTTCTTAGATTTATTCTATTAATTCCACTGGTAAAATACATATTTTATAGTGAAACTGACTTCTGAAATAGAAAAAGGGCCGATTTTTGAAACAGTTTGTTTCAGCTATCAGTTCCTTTAGTTTCACTAAATTTATTATTCTGGCATCAATAAGCAGATGGAAATGACTAAAAGTAAAATTTGAATTCTAACTATTGCATTAGATAATTTACCTTTGTCAGTTAATTTACATGATGCTCTAGATAAAGGAAATCAAGCTGAGAAAGGTATAATTAACTTGTGGCACCTTTTATGAATAATGGAAAACAAAGTAATTTGTTCATACCATTTCTTCATTTTAAAGGATTATTTCATTATTCCAGGAAGTTTGTGATTTTTCTTACAGATTAAAACATTCAGTTCAAGATGTTCATATTTTTTCAACAGGACATATATCCTACTGAAATTTTTTGTAAAGCTCTGTTTTTAAAATTGTTTCAGCATGAAAGTCTCCCTCCTTACCCCCATGAGCTAAAGAATGTAACCAATCTTCTCATCATAATTGAGACAACAGTAAATTTGTTAAGTAGAGAAGCAATGATTACAATCATACTTACAGAATTAATAAATTAATGTGCTTTATTGGCATTATGATAGGATGAAGAATGATTATATAGGTTTAACAGATACTTGAGGTACCTCATACTACCGATCTTTTTGTTTTAATATTTAAATAGAATAGACTAGTTCTCCTCCATCCCCCATTCAATATAAATAATAACAAAGGAAGTTGCAAACAACCAGTGATAAAAGGTGAGACACAGTAGGGGAAGAAAGCATGTTTGTGAAAGAATTTAAAATCACATGTTTAAAAATAATAAATACTATTTCTGCATGTAATATTGCTTGAGTGGTATTTTACCGAAGCCAAGATTGCATAACAAATGAGTTGAAATGGAAAATTAATCTTTCGTGCAAAATAAAGACAAAATGAAGGAAAGAAAGAAAAGGAATGTTGGTTCCAATTGTTTCATATAGTATGTAACTGTTCATTTGTCACGGGAGAGAAAATATTTAATCAGTTCTGAAATGATGCACACATACTTTATCATGTTTAGTGACTTTTAGAGTGTCAGTTTGTAAAGTGTTTATCCAAAGAATGGACTTCTGGCACATGGATAAAATGAAAAGTGAAATGTTTAGTTCATAATAGGCATATTTTCCAGAATCTTTCTGAGTAACTATCCGGAGATGAATAGAAAGACTACAGGTCTGTGTTTATCTGGCTTATGCTGGCAGACCAGGCAGGCTCCAGCCTGGTATTAAAACTGAAGTGACATGGAATGTCTTTGCAAAGCCCCCAAACAATTACATCATTCTCTTAACAAAATTGATAAAGTAAAACAAAGTTGGAGTTTGTTATTTTCCAATTTGGATTTCTCAGTTAACTACTGCAAATCCTGCCAAAATGTTTACCGTTTGGAGACCCGCAGGAGGAAGAGTCCTAGGATCAGTGGTAAGATGCTGTGTTCCGTACCTTTACATTCAGGCCAGGTGGCAAAGTTTAGGTTTAGTACTTTTCTTTGTACAAAGGGATTTTCTTCTGTGGCTGCATTTTATTTACATTTTTATAAAACTCACTGATTTTCAGTAACGTGGGAGTCTGTGACTCCTGGTGCAGATTGGCTGCCCTTTGCCACTTATAAAGAATATTCTGAAGTATCGGTCTCTCCTGAAACTTTTTGTTAGCTCTTGTGTGTTCTGATTAGAAGGACTTTAGGACCTTCTGCCTCAACTTTGGTTGCTAATTGCGAAGGGGAAAAATATATCACAGAATTCCTGCCCTATTGCCCTATTTTCAAAATAGAAACTCTTCCATGTTGTGTAGGGTTGAAAAGATCTTCTCCATTCCAATGTTCAAAACTCTGTTTGGGCCTTGTATAGACAAACGTTTTTCCAGAAGCTACATTCTCCCACTTGATAGAAGTTAAAACTCCTAAAGTTTTATCCTCTCTAACCAAGAAGAAGACTAACAAAATCACCACAGTATTTTTGGGGACTGTGATGGCTATGTTCTTACCAGAGGTGGGGAGGGTGAAGATAATTCAAGAAAGACAGGATATGCTATTTTGACAACTGTTTTATATTTTAGAATATAGAAAGCAGAAATGTTAGTGGTTAATTTAAGTTAACAGGTGTATTTAACTGTAGTATCATGACTAAAATCCATTGAGATTGAGAGACTATGTTTCTAGGACAGTAGATTCTAGAAAAAACAGTTGACAAAAATGAGTCTAAAATCACTGTCATAGGGAGGAGAAGATTTTTATGAGTAGAATGAACTAAGAAAAAATGGAAGAGATCTAGGTGACTTCACCTATACACACATTTCATAAGGCAAATTACAAATCTGCTTTAAAAGATAGTCATTAGAGGGCTCATTTCATTACTTGTTACAGAGAACTACCTTAAATTTTGTTACACCGCTAGAGATTTCTGAGAGGCCCCTGGAGTCCAAGGTAAAGGTGGGCAGCCGCAGAAGGGGTGGGAAAGAGACAGGTGTAAGGGTAGGTTCCTATCCCTGGCCACATGTGTAGCAGAGTAGTTAATAAATACAGGTTTACCCCCTCCCCCTTTTTAAAGTTGTCTAGTTTGGGCAAAGTTATTGAAACTTTCTGTAGCTCTGTTTCCTCATTTCTAAAAAGAGACTAATAGAACAGTGCCTAGCACGGAATAAGCATGGTATAATTACTTGATATTAAGATGTTTATCATAGTGACCTGCTAACAATGGCTCAAGTTTGAATTTTCTCTACAGTGATTATTGCAAATTCTCAAAAAGGTGAATCTGATTGACTCCTAGACAGGTTGACACGGGCTGCCCCAGCACGGGCTATGAACGAAGCAAGTTTTCTCAAGTTAATAACCAGCAATATATGGGGGCACCTGGGTGGCTCAGTTGGTTAAGCATGTGACTTAGGCTCAGGTCATGATCTCACAGTCACAGGTTCGAGCCTCGGGTCGGGGTCTGTGCTGACAGCTCAGAACCTGAAGCCCGCTTCAGATGCTGTGTCTCCCTCTCTCTTGCCCCTCCCCTCTCTCAAGAATAAATAAATATTAAATTTTTTTTAAAAAACCCAGCAATATGTGAAAAGGAAGGTTGAAAAGAGATAATTTGGTGAATAGTGAATGAGCTTTTATAAATTGATTTTTATGTAAAAATATCTCATTTTTTATTGCCTACTGTTGCTTGTATCAGATATGGATAAACTTATGTGAAAAAGAATTAAGAAGTTTTTTGACTAGTGTGCTCACTGTCTGTTCCAAAACACAACATAGTTATAGACCGAGGCCAGTAGGAATCACAGCAGCATTTACCTTGTGGGTTTTTAGTCTGAGGTGGAGGCGGGACATAAAAGAGTACACATTCTGGCCCCACTGAAGATGAACATTCACAGAGAGTGTCACGGAGGAACATAACAACTAGCTCCAGGTCCATGGCGGGCTAATTAGTCTTTCTGATCTTGGTTTTCTTCATTTATTATAAGTCATTGTGATCCTATCAATATTGTATTTAACACACAGTAGCTAAACATGCAGTATGTGTACAATAAACAAAGCTTTTCCCCAAAGAGTATATGCATTTTGCTGCTTTTCAAACAGCAATTTCTTTTAATGGCTCACGGTTTTCCACAACTCCTTGCTTCCCCAAATAACATCAACCCATCTGGGTGAAACCACAAGGTCACACTCCTGCTCCTGGTCACGCAGTCTCCTAAACAGAAACATTAGCATATTTGCAATGAAAATATATTTTAATCCCTCTGGTAATACTGTGGTATGGAAATTAGCATCTATACCAATTTTTGAAAGAGTAAGATTATTATTGGCACGTAAAACCCTAGATTAGCGTGAACAGATGTAGGTTTTGCATTCTACTTCCAGAAAGTTGCCAAACCTTACTGTATATTATTTAACCCACTAAAACAGTTCCCAAAGTGACTGGGGATTATTTTTAAACATTATGAAAATATATCCTTACAAAATAATTCATAAAGTCTTTTTTGCTTGTTTTTGTTTGTAGTCTTTACATTGTTTAGCAATAAAACCATGAGTCTTTCTGGGAAGAAATTCATGAATTGATCAAAATTCTTTGATTTGAGGATATTGAGTGAAATCAAGTTAAAGAAAATGAGATTATGTGACATGGCTTTCAAGATTAATCTAAAAAATGTATGAGAAACTAGGCCAGAAGATTCTTGACTTTGAGTTAGTCACAGTCAAGAATCCACCAGGAAGAGAGTGTAGGATGAAAAAGGCGATAAAAGATCAGAAAATCATTTTAATAAATAGATAAAAGAAGAAAACCAGAAGTTGGAGATGATGAAGACATTGCAACCACTGTTCAATTTTTTGTTTTATTCAAGGGTGTTATGAGTATCTAGTAGAGTATCATAGCCAAGTTACTTTTTTTATGACCTGAAATGTAGACCTCACTCTTTTAAGGTTGATTTTAATTTCAAGCGTTCAGTGACAGTTGAAAGCATGGTTCTATGTTGGGAATAGAGATACTTTGTAGTCAGTTATTTAGAGAACGTCAAATATCGGCCCATTAAAAATAAGAACCAGAAAAAATCATTGTTTCTAACATTTCAGCTGTGAATCACATTTCTGGTAAAAACGAAAGAAAAAAAGATCAAAACGTTTTTGTACCTTCAAGTCCACCTTCTAAAACTGGGCTGCTTTTGCTTCTGAAGTCTCTTAGACCTCCAGTCATGTCTCTGGGGAAACAGGACCCTGTAGGTTGACATATTTTCAAAATCTGTGTTAAGGACCTTTTAATTTTCTATTACTTACAAACATAAAATGTAGATTTCACTTTTTTTTCAAAACTCATGCAACTTATCTTTCTTTTTCCCCTTTTTTTAATATCTCATATGTTCCTGATTAGATAAGAATAAATTAAGATAATATTCCAAACCTCTCAACTGTATGTGACATATGTGTGTTATCAACTCTGCTATTTTAAGTGGCTAAATCATGTTCTCAGATATAGGCTTACAACATTTCAACCTCATTTTAAAAGCAACCTCTATAGTTTGGATATATATTTGCATAGGACATTTTACATTTCCATACTGGTGAAAAGCTTTTCATTCAAAGTGACTATAGCAAATGTGAGGTTCTGTTTTAATAGATTATGAGACTTAAATTCCTAATACAAATACTTGGGGGGAGGAGAGCATCCCTTCCCTGTGCCCCCCATTGTACAAACAGTTATTTAGCATTATAATAGTTGTGTAAACTCCATAAATTATCTTGCATTATAGTATTTTAATAGAAATACCCAGATAATAAGGAAGACAAGTAGCAAGAGGTTAAATAGTGGTAAATGTCTTTATTGGTTTGCTAAATCTGCGGTTGTTAAATATAATATTGATTTAAGACACTTGCATTTCACCCCTATAATCTGCTATGTAGTTCAAGGTCAGAATGTACTAACAGTATGCAGAAATGCATACCTAAGTAATTTTTATGCTAACTTTAAGAGGAGTAACTACCTACTCTAGTACTATTTTGACCAAAAATTTAAAAAAAACTAATTTTAAAGAAAGCTAAATATCAGAATCCAGAACTTTATAGTTTATTTGAAGTATAATGTTTAGCATTTGATGCAGAAAAATTTAGTGGTGTTAATTATAAGATTTAAAGGACAGTGAGTGAAGGATGAGATATCCTCCCTCCCCAATAATAGTATATAATTTAGGGGGGGAAAAAAGAAAGTTTGCAGCTAGCTGATAGGAAAAATATGGATAAAGGTTTAGAAAGATACTGACATTTTAAAAATAATTATTTCTTTGGGGCGCCTGGGTGACTCAGTCGGTTGAGCTTCCGACTTCAGCTCAGGTCATGCATGATCTCACCGTTTGTGAGTTTGAGCCCAGCGTCAGGCTCTGTGCTGACAGCTCAGGGCCTGGAGCCTGCTACAGATTCTGTGTCTCCCTCTCTCTGCCCCTCCCCTGCTCATGCTCTCTCTCTCTCTCTCTCTCTCTCTCTCTCTATCAATAATAAATAAAAACACTAAAAAAATAATTATTTCTCAATTCCATTCTAAAAAAGACATATTTAGGTCCCAGCTTAGAAGGAGAGCACTACCATCAAAGTTTTTTGTTTGTAATTTTTCACTGGGTAAATTTAACAACCTGAAAAACTGACAGTCAGTGACAGAGCAGCAAAATGAAGACATTTTGAAATAATGAAATAAGGTCTTAGAATTCAGATGGGATATTAACCTTAGGATAATGAGGTTCTGCTGGAAGTAGATACAGATGTCTAAACTTCTGCTTCAGGTCATCAACGAAATAAACTGCAAAAGGATTAAGGAAATAAACATTAAAATTGAAACTTTAATGAGAAGAAAATATTTGGAAATATTTATAGGGTTTAGAATGGGGAGAAGTTTGTAAGCATCATAACCTCAGAATATCAATGTTTATTTTTGTTACTTATTTCTAAGTGAATCATTGTTTGTTAGTTTCTACTAAGTAACAAACTACAGAGGATACATAGTAGTCAAGTTAGTTTAGGAAAGTGTTTCCAGCTTATTGTTGTCCTATTTTTCCAAGAATATACTTCCTCTCTAGTTCATTTCACTTTTTGTTAACTTTTATTTCTTTTAGTTATAAGTGTAGACATAGTTGAAAAAGTCAATTAGTACCACAAGGCTTATAGTAAAAAACAGCAGGCTTCGGCCCTCCCCTCCCCTACTCCCTCCTAAATTTCTCTTAGCTGTTTCCTCTAATATTTTCTGCCATACTTCTCAATCATATCTTGTACTGCTATGCCATTTTTTATTAACTTAGCCATTATCTACTAAGTTACAAAGATGGTAGATGAGCTTTTAGTTCACTCTTATCCCCATCCCATTTCTTTATTCATCTAACCTGCACATTGCAATTTTTAGTTAAATGCTTAGTGTTTGCTTAATATCACTATTTCAGTATTATTCACTGCCTTATCAGATTGTATGGTATGGTTGTTTCTTAAATGGTCTTTTTTTTTTCTTGAAGCTTAGAATTTCATTTGCTTAGTGTTCTCTGAGCTTATTTTTAGTTTTTCTCAAACCCTCAACCATATAACCACAAGCCCCTCCCAATACTATTTTCCTCCTTGAGTTCTTCATCCTCTTGATTCAATCTGCATGGATTTCTTTGAGACCGTTGCTCAGATATCATCCTGAGTCAGCTATCCGCTACTCTCCTTTGTTGTATATCTCTTTCTTAGGACTTGTGTTTTTCTTTATTTGGGGTACCCAACTCCCTTTTTGCAAGAAGGAGTACATTCTACAGTACGTACTTTTAGAACAGTTGTCTACAAGATGATGTTTTCAGATGTGCAATTTCTCAAAAATGTATTCTTCCCTCACTCTTAATTGATAGTTTATCTAGACCTAGACTCCTAACTTGAAAATTGTTTTCTCTTAGAAACCCAAAGGCATAATTTCTTTCTCTTCTATATTTCAGAAGTCTTATATATATTCTTATCTGCAGGCAATCCCTTTGTGTTTGACCTGTAGTTTTCCTCACAGGAACACTTAGGGTTCTCTCTGTTGTGGTGTGAAAGTACACCCTTGCATGTGCCTTTTTTACTCTGCTGGAAAGTTGGTGAGTTTTTTCTATTTGTTGTCTCATGTGCTGTTCTGGGGTTGGTCTAGAATGATTCTCACACTTCCAATGTGGGGGACTAAGATGGTGTTTCTAAACTGAGATGGGGATAGAATGAAAAGCTTGAGATGTGTATAAGTCAACCAGTAGAAATGACAAGAATTTGGGTCAGTGTTTGGGTGAAGCTCAGCATGGCTGGAGGGTGCACTTTGTATGTCATCAGTATGGCAGACACTAGAAGCAGAAACCATGAGAGTATATAAGATCACCCAAAGAGATGGTGCCCCCAAAGATCAGTGGCCTGCGACCAAAGCCACAAAAAGATACTACATCTGAGGTGCTACTAGAGAAAAGGGAACACATAATGAAGAGAGGTCAACTCAGAGAGTAAGAAGAAAGATAGGAGAGCAATGTGTTACAGAGGTCTTGATAAGCCAAAGGTGGCAGGAAAGCCCAGCAACAATTATGATGTATAGCTAAAGACAAAATATCTGTTCACTTTAGTGATGGGAAAACAATTTGGACTCTTATCAAAAATAGTTTTATTTGAGTTTTGACCCAATTTAGTAATTGGGTCAGAAGCTGTATTGCAGTGGGCTAAAGAGAATAAGAAAGTTGAAACTGAGGATAGGCTGCTTTTATCAGAAGTTTGCAATAGGACAGAGAGAGAGAGAGAGACTAGCCGGAATATAGATGAGGAAGTGTGTGGCCGATTTTTCAAGTAATTTTTAATTGCTGTGCCTGACAATATAGATATATCGCCATAACTGGAGAGATAGTCTACATTTTAGGATAGACAATTATTACAATAGCAACAAAACAGAAGAAAGCTATGATCTAATTGCTGGCAGGTGTGAAGGAGTTAGAATCATGGAAGGAGTTGAGTAACTATGAGTGATGGCATGATCTTCAAAAAAGGTGTGGCTCAGTGTGGGAAACAGTGGCTGGAGAGGGCACTACAGGACAAGAAATAAGAATACTCCCCCTCTTGACTCCCTGAATTTGGAAGGGTTTGGAGACAGGGAAATGTAAGGATTCCACCAAAGAACATTATGGATGACACGGTATCATCTAGTGAAAGCTGTACTTTTATTAAGAAAAAGATAGCGACTAAACATTGGAGAAAGAAAGTGTGGGGCTATGAATATGACTCCCCATCCCCAAACAAGCAGGACTACAGAGGGCTTGAGAATAGAGCTGGTGGAGCCAGTCAGTGATGAGTGTTATGGAACTCTAATCCATGGAGACACATAGGTACAAGAAGAAGAAAGGGAGTTGAGGTTGGAGGGGCTTATACTTAGAAGACAGTCTTGTCTGTCAGTGAGGAAGGGTGGACTGGAGGTTCATAATAGCAGCGCAGGAACTGAGAGCTTCCTTGGCCAAATTATTTTAATGGTGAGTGCTAATAGGTTGACCGTGGTTCGTCATGGAATCTGGTACCTCATCCTCTGCAACTTGACCTCTTGGATTTGTTGGGCTTAAGCTGGGCCTAGAAATGGCCAATAGAAGTGGGTCCTGACTGGCATTATTGGGAGAAAAAGGGCAGGTTTCCTCTGGATGAGAAAGAACGGGAGAACAAATAGTGGAAGAAATAGAGGGGTATCTTCAGGCTGGACAACACAACAGAGGAAGGCTGTCAGAGTTACTTATATTAACCTTATAATGAGGGTATTTTTTTTCTGTATGTTCAGAAATCATAAGATACAGGCCTTATAGAAATGGACTGGAAATGAAATATTATTTCTTTATGTTCAAATTGCATTAGTGTCTTCAAAAATGTCAGGAAGCCAAAGAATCTGTTCAGCTCACAAATACTTCTATGATAGTGCTTGTTTTCTACCTCAGCAACTGCCATGAGGCTCCTTGCTCACTCTTATTTAAAAAAAAAAAAAAAAAGGCATTCCAGGGGTGTCTGGGTGGCTCAGTTGGTTAAGTGTCCGACTTTGGCTTAGGTCATGATCTCACAGTTCATGAGTTCGAGCCCTGCGTCGGGCTCTGCTGACAGCTCAGAACCTGGAGGCTGCTTTGGATTCTATGTCTCCCTCTCTCTTTCTGTTCCTCCCCCACTCATACTCTGTATCTCTTTCTCTCAAAAATAAATAAAGATATTTTTTTTAAAAAGGCATTCCACTCAGTATGACAATGCTATGCAACTTTCAACATGCCACAAATATCTTACAAACATTGTTGGGCTAGTGAAGCAGAGATTTATCTGAGCACAGAAAGTCCATTTTTCAAATGCCAGATATAGTTTGATTATTATTATTTTCTTTCTCCAGCCTCAGATTTCTCAATTTACCTCAGTGAAGTTTAGGTTTTCAAGGACCTGGTTGTGATTAGTCACTACTGTCTGTGAAAGGAGCTTTGTAACATGTCTAATTACTGTTGTCGCAGAAATGAAGGTTATAGCTTTTCTACCTAAGACCAGGGATGGGAGCGTGTGAGGACCTTAGCCCACTGCTTCTCACACGTTCTTGTGAGAAAAGGGTAGGGGGATTACTAGCACCAGTTTTGCAGATGAAGAAACGGAGAGAATTTTATTTCTGTTAAATTACTTCCCCTGTATCAAGGAGGGAAGTAGCACAAAGCCAAGAATGAAATTGAGGCTGCTTTAAAGTTTGAATATTAAGTGTTAAAAGTAATCTGTTATGCAATTGCAGCATTCAGTTACAACAGTTTAAAGCCAAAATGAACTGGTGTTTGTGGGCATTTTTGCTGCTATTAATTTTGCCAAATAATAGCCTGTATTTCTTATTATGTTCCTACCTTGCTGATTGATAGCAATATACTTTAAAACACTTTGTGAATTGTACGGTGAAAGATAAATCTGAGATATTTATGCTGATATTATTTACAAGTGTATGTGCCATTGTTACCTTTAATTATGTCAGTGAGAATTCAAATAGAATAACTAAACAGTACTTGAAATGCTCATGTGAGTCTATTATTTTGACCGTGTCAAGAGGACCTTGCATCTGTACCTAAAGTAGTACAGATTTTTTTAAGACTGATGGGAAATCTGTTATATTTCAGAAGAACTTGGTTGTCTATATGTATTCTATGTATCTCCTGAAAATTACATCTAAAAACAAACATCTGGAATGAGAAATGTCACCCTTGTTCTGAGAAATAGCATCAGCATTGATACAGCACAGAAAGAGTTTTGTACTGTTGACCACAAAGCACTCTGTTCTGAAAAACATCTGGAAAAAAAATTTAATACTGAAGTTCCCACCTGATCTGGGAAAAATCTATCTTATGTGTATTAATGATTCCTATCCTATTGATTCCACACAGTATCTCCACTGTGTGCATGAAATAGAAAGTGTCAGTGAAAACCCTGATAAGCTAAGATACCTTAGCTTCCCAGGGGAGAGTTATGTGTGACATACCTAGCAGACAGGGGCTGATGAGCACTTCATGAGAAGTAGGCTTGAGGTTGGCAGTGCAGTGCAGTCCGTACTCGTGGAGTGAGTAATGCAGGTGAGTTCTGGGAGAACTCTCTAAGAACTGTGAAGTTCATTAAGGTACATGCCTGCCCTCAAAACACCGGCATGAGATTGTCAGACGCAAGAAATTCTTCCCCCCAGCACTCTTGGTTCATAGCTTCTCCAGCCTCCTTAAATTTCTTCTCCCTCTTTGCTGCTCTGCCCCAGTTTTTCTGCCCACTCTCAGTTTCATAGACTATATCCCCCAGACCAGAACTCCTTCCTCTTTCTGTTACATGGGACTGCTTCTTGTATGCCTGTCTTCTCCTTCTCTTCTACTTAGTGGAAATGTCTTTTCCCATCAGACAGCTCCTCTGGATCCTTTTCCTGCCTGGTTTCACCTGCTCCCTTACAGCCATTCATGCTCCCATTTCATTATTAGCATAAAATATCTGCTCAAAAACAAAGTAACAAAAAGTGGTCTCTTGCCTCTACATCTGTCTGTGACCATCCTTCTCCACCTCACTGTATTCATATTTATGTTCCTTTTATAATGAATGTTGTTTTGATTGTGCCGTCTTTTACAATTTCATGGCCAGTCCTTTATGGATGTTCCCTATTTTATCATTCTTTCAAAAGAACTAGGTATTTTGATTTATTGAGTATCTCCTTTCCTGCCCTTTTAGTGGGGGTGGGGGTGTCGGTTGGTTTACTTTCTATTTCACACATTTGTACTCCTTAAATATCCCTTCTTTCTGCAACCTATGTGTTTTTCTGGATTTGTCAGTTGAATGACTAATTCATTTATTTTAAATTCTCCTTGTTTTTCAACCATATATTTACAGCCATAGCTTTGCCTTTAAGTTCTACTTTAACTGCATCCCATTAGTTTTCAAATAAAATAGATTTTATTGCTGTTAAGTTATAAGCTGTTTATTTTTTCCTCTTCAAGCAATGAGTTTGTATGTGTATACTCATTATATTTGTTTCAAATATATGGGTTTCATTTGTTTTGCTTGCAATCATTTTCTATTGATTTCCAGTTAAGAGCAAGCAGTCAGAATCTAGTCTGTATAATGCTCTTCAAAAATCCAAAGTCCAAAGACTTCCTTTTTTATCTAGTGTGTATCTGTTTGTAGTAAATACTCCTATGTTCTTGTACAGAATCAACGTGTGTGTGAAGCTATAATTTACCAATTCTCGGTTGCATACTGTTTCACATTTTATACCCCTGAAACCAAGAAGACATCTTACAGTTGACTGCATTTTATGATTGGTGTGGGCCCGTCAGCTTCTTCCAGAGGGCATTTGAATTTGTTTTCACCAGTCAACTGGGGGCACTGTCAACCCCAAACCACTTTAAATTAAATTCTTGGCTTTTGTTTGAGGTTCTTTATTTGTTTTATGAGACGTGGTAGTGTGAATTCACACAGAAAACTTGCATAATTTCTGTCTGGCTTATAATTCAGATTTTCAAAGGAGTTTTGTTTTTTGTTTTGTGTTGGTGTTTTTATTTCCTCTGTTTACCTAGTGCTTGAGTTGAGACAATAAGTTTCCTTACTGTCTCCTTCTGCATTGGGGGTTCTTTCTCATCTCTTTTCCATGAGCAATGTAGTATCTTTGATTTATGATGCACAGGGGCAGTGGAGAGGGACTCTACTATTAAGGCTCCTCAGATTGGTCTATTTTTCTTTATTAGTGCTACATAAAATAATGTTAATTTTTTCAAATCTGTGGGATGTTAAACTAGTGAAATATAGCATATTTTTAAAATAAAAATTGATCATTAAATCTACATCATTACTAACTTTTAGAAGGCTACGTTATAATCTCCCATTATAATTATGGATTTTCCAGTTTCATCTTTTAATTCTATAATGTTTTTAAACTCTGTATTTTGAAACTATGTGGTTTTTATCCTCTTGATGGAATTTTTTAAGTTTATTTATTCTGAGAGAGAGAGAGAGAGAGAGAGATTGAGCATGTATGTGTGTGCTCACATGAGCGGGGGGGTCAGAGAGAGAGAGAGAGAGAGGGAGAGAGAGAAACCCAAGCAGGCTCCACACTATCAGCACACAGCCCAACACAGGGCTCAAAGCTACAAACTGCAAGACCATGACTTGAGTCAAAATCAAGATGCTTAACCGACTGAGCCACCCAGGTGCCCCCTTTCTCGCTCTTTTATTTTTAATTTTTCTAAGATATTTTGGTTTAGACATGTCTTTTATAAACATTTATCTGAAATCTTATTTTAATAGCCATTCTGAAAGACTTTCTTCAATGGGTAATTTAAATTCTTTTATATGTTACGATTATTATTATATTTTGATTTATTACTACCGACTTAGTAGTTTTCGGGCTTTTGCCTTTTTTCCCCCCTTTTCTCCTGTCTCCTACTAGATGGAAAAGTTTTCTTTATTCTACCTTTTGATCCTTTGCTGGATTAGAACTTATAGATTTTATTTCTAGTATTTTGGTGGTTACCTTTAAAATATGTTTTCTAGCAAAGACTGAAGTCTTTTATTTCTGCACCCAAACAATTCCAGAAATCATTTGTTCTTATTTTCTTGTTGTCTCAAGTTTTAGTGACCAATTTTTAAGCACAAAAAAATCAGTGATTGTTTAAGAATTACTACTTTATTAAACAAACAATAATTATATCTCCTTGATATTTCTTCTTACAACTCATTCCCCTTTTCTGTGTTAACTTTCTTCTTCCTGAAGAATTTTCTTTAGTAGTTCTTTCAATGAAGGTCTCATTAAGACTTCTTTGTCCCAGGAGTTATAGAGAAGTGTGTTTTTAAATTTCCAAATATAATGGATTTTTGAAATTATATATTTTTTCCTGCCATAATTACGTTAAGATTACATAAAAGAAGACTGTCTTCATGAGAGTAAACCTTCGAATTTTTTGAGACTTGCTTTATGGCCCAGAAGAAGATCAATATTGACAATATACCAGCTGAATTTGAACGTGGTGTTTTAGGGTTAAACACAGTACTCCATATTTGCTTATCATTTTAAACTAACTCAAAAATTGTTCAAACATTCAGTTATTTTACTAGGTTTTCTTTCTGCTTCTGTTAGTTACAATGGATAGAAAAGACTCTCATGGTAGATCTGTCCATTTCTTCTGATAATTCTGACATGTTTGCTCTGCATATTATTTTGCATGTATTTTTGTTTTCTACATACAAATTTAAAGTTGCTTTTTATCATCCTGATAAATTAAATCTTGTTTTCAATGCTATGTTTTTTTTCTGGTAATGTTTTTTGCCTAAATTTCTATTTAGTCTGACATTAATATGAGGATACATCAGCTCTGTTTGTCTAGCATATTATTTGTGATGACACTTCCACAATTTACTTTCAACCTTTCTATATCCTTATGGACAAAGAATCCTCTTTACAGATTATTTCCACTGCCCAAGTGTAGTCATCCCAATTGTGTGCTCAGGGAGAGTGAATGATTGAACTTTATACTTTAGCCAGGGTTCTATTATTACCTGATCCTGTGACCTCCTGCACTGGCGGAGGTGGCCATGATGAAGCTGTGTGTGTCTGCTCAGATCCTGTGTCTCGTAGTCCTCAAAATGTTTGCATGTTTCCCTTTATCCAGTATACAGTCAGCTGAGTGATGGCTGCAGGTTCTTTTGGGGAAGAACTAAGGGAATCATTACAGTATATGCTTGCCACAGTGTTTCAGGGTTCTTCCTCACAGGACTCATTCACCCCTTTGGGTTCTGGATCCAAAATTGGCTCAATTCCAGGAACTGAGCAAGGGATCTTGACTTTTTATTGCAGCAGCTACCACTATCCTCCCTTTTCTTTGTTGTAGATGTCAAGCAGTGCCCTCGTTTTTCCCCTGAGGATTCCATGATCTATTAACCATCTCCACCCTCCATGCAGGTCGAGCTTCCTTATCTGCACCTTGCCTTGCCTGTTACCATGATAATTATGGTCCCCAGGCTCTGGCCATTGAGCCTCACCATTTGGCCTCTGTTCTTTCAGGGGTCTATTATCTCCGTGGATTTTAATGAGTTCAAGCTGTGATCCCTTTCTCTTCCTGTCTTTCCCAACCTACAAGAGAAGAACCTCATCTGAACTGTTCAGTGATGCCAGTGCTCCTGTTATTAGTGCCTTGTCCTCCCATGGAAAAACGCTTTGCTCGGTTTTTTTAGACTTATGCATATATATGGACATGCCCACTGCCCTCAGCCTCTTTATTCTTTTCTCTGCCTTTTGCCAGGACAGCTCACCATGTCTGCTTTTCTTTGCAATGGCCATCACTTACTGTAGGCCTAGAAGAGCCACTGCCTGACTCCTGCCACTACATGAAAGCTTTCTTACAGCTTCTTGATTGTATAATCTTTTTTCTCTTCTCAGGTCTAGCACTTCTCTAGCTGGGTTGTGCTGGGATGTCACCTTAATTATTATACTAGCAGCCAAGGGCAGCTTCTGAGGGCACCATTTTTGTTTGTTTGTTTTTGTGTTTTTTTTTTTTTTTTTTTTTTTTTTTTGCTCTGGCACTGTCTTCTAGCACAGGGAAGTGGTAGGGAAGAGTGGGCTGCCTCTTCAAACTCTGAAGAGTTTTAGGGCTCTGTAGGGGTAACTGTCAGATGCCTCCATCCCTTGTTTTAGGGTGCAGGTTTTTCCAGCCAGGGCCCTGACTTTAGCTTAGCAGACCTGGTTTCTCCAAGCGTTGAAATGTCTCTGGAGCTCTGCAACTCTAATTCTTAGGTCTTCTTTCTGTTGCTCAGCTGTGTCTATCATTTCATTGCAGGAGAAAGCTCCCTCTTTCTAAGCTACCCAGGAGGCTCTCTAGCAGTCTTTAACTGCTTATTAATGCCCTCGTTCTTTCCTTATTCCTCTGCAGAGTGTCCATCCAACTTTTTTTTTTTTAATTAAAGTGAGTTAACATACAGTGTAGTCTTGGCTTCAGGAGTAGAACCCAGTGATTCATCCCTTACATATGACATCTAATACTCATCCCAAAAAGTGCCCTCCTTAATGCCCATCACCTATTTAGCCCATCCTCCCACCCACCTCCCCTACAGCAACCCTCAGTATGTTCTCTGTATTTGAGTCTCTTATCATTTGCCTCCCTCTCTATTTTTATCTAAGTTAACAGTAGTCAGCCAACTCCACTGTCTGTGTGGCATTGTTCTCACCATATAATCAATAGCTTGAATCATCACACCTGTGAAGAAATTCCCAAACCAGGGCATTTTCTTAGGCTAACTGTGGTGATAATCTTGGCAATTCATGGCCTTCATTGTATCAGGATCTGTTTGTGCCCCACATACCACTCAATACAGTGGCATGGTGAGCAAACCTATCCCAGAACCCCATCTCAACTGCTTGTTTTCTCAGGCCATTTGTAGCCCTACTTATGTAATTTCAGGTTCTCCAAGAATCAGGTGCTAAGACTGGATTTATTAGGAAAACTAGGAAGGGAGCCAGAAGAAGTTGGGAAAGCTCTTAGACCTGGAGGCAGGTCTAACATTCATGGATGAGAGGGAGAGAAGGAAATATGGATCAGAAAAGTCTTAGGCTGCAGTGCAGTTACAAGAAAGTTTTGGCAAAGCCAATAGAGTTCTTGAGCCAAAGTTGCCCTTTAGAGGAGTCTTGTATCCTAGGATTGCACCTGCATCAGTATCTCTGCCGTGTCTACTCACTAGCTGGGAGCAACTGTTGGACCTCTCTGCAAGTAAAGTGATTGCTTTGAGAGCATGCATCTGAGAGCCCTTGGTCATCTTCATTCTCTGCAGTTAGATATCTGGGATATCTAAAAAATGTATACTTATGGCAGCCATAGAAACAATACATTTTATTTCTCTTATTTTTAATGATTTCCTTTAAATTAACAAATATTATTTTATATAGTATTGTTACTTCTTTTCAAAATAACATACAAACCTTCAAATTATTTAACCTTTCTTACTACCATTTCACAAGTTGTTGATCAATTACTTTAGGTCTTTTGCGTGTATGTGTGTGTGTGGGTGTATAAGATGTGACATCTGTGCTAAGGCTCTTTGTTTTTTGGATTTTTTTTTGGCATATAGATGTACAGTTGTTCCTGCACCATTTGTTAAAAAGACTAGATTTTCTCCACTGAGTTGACTTTGTTTCTTTGTTAAAAATCTGTCAACTCTATTTACGTGAGTCTACTTCTGGGTGCTCTGTTCTATTTCAATATATGTGCCTACTCTTTGGCTGATACCAGGTTGTCTTGGTTACTGTAGCTTTATAGTAAGTTCCTGAAATTGCAAAGTATGGAGGTCTTCAACTTTTTTTTCTTCAAAGTATAATTTATATATATTTCTTAATTCAAAGTTTAACTGTGCTGGTAGCATTGGAAATAATAGGAAAGCAGTTGAGTTTTGTATATATTGACCTATACCTTCAACCATGCTATACTTGTTTATTTCATGAAGTTATTTTGTAGATTCAATGGCATTTTCTACATAGATATATTTATCTGGAAATAAAGAGAGCTTTATGTCTTCCTCTGCTATCTGTATACCTTTTATTTCCTTTTCTTATCTTATTGCATTAGCTAGGAGTTCCAGTATAATGTTAAATAGGAATGATAGGACACCCTTGCTTTATTCCAAGTCTTAAGAAGGTATTAGTCTTTGGGTCCTTGTGAGGCTCAGTCATTAAGCATCAGACTTTGGCTCAGGTTGTGATCTCATGTTCTGTAGGTTCAAATCTCATATCAGGTGGGCTTGAGCCTCATTTTGGGTGAACATGAGCCCTGCTTCAGGTGAGCCCCATTTCTCACTCCTCTCTCTCTCTCTCGCTCTCTCTCTCGCTCTCTCTCTCGCTCTCTCTCTCTCCCTTGCTCATTTGCACACTTTCTCTCTCTCAAAAAAAGACATTAATCTTTTCACATTAAGTATGATGTTAGCTGTAGAGTGTGTTTGTAGATGTTCCTTATCAATTTGAGGAAGTTCTCTATTCCTAGTTTTCTGAGAATTTTATTATGAATGGTTTTAGATATTTTTCAAATGCTTTCTCTACATCATTTTATATCTTATGATTTTTTAAACTTGATATGATAGATACCATGATTTGATTTGAATCCTGAACACACTGCATAATTGGAATAAATTTTACTTGGTCATGGTGTATAATTCCTCTTATTTATGTTGAATTCTATTTGATAATATTGTATTGAGGACTTTTGCATCTGTGTTCAAGAGATATTGGCCTATAGTTTTGTTTCTTATGATGTCTGCATCCTGGTTTTTGTATTAGAGTAATGCTGGCTTCATAGAATGAGTTAGCAATTGGCTCTTTGCTTCTACTTTCTGGAAGAGATTGCATAAAATTGCTATCATTTTTTTTCTTTAAATGTTTAATAGAATTTACCAGGGAAACACCTGGGCCTGGTGGTTCCTTTTGTAAAAGGCTATTAAATATTGATTTAATCTCTTTAGTAGATATATATGCCTCCAGATTATCTATTTCTCCTTATGAGAATTTTGGTAGTTTGTGTCTTTCAAAGAATTTGTTCATTTTATCTAAGGTATCAAATTTGTGGGCATAGAATTGTTCATAATATTTCTTTAAATGTCCATAGGATTAGTAGCGATAACTCTTTTTTCATTGTTTTTATATTACTAATTTGTAATTAAATTTTCTCTTTTTTTCCTTTGCCTGGGTAGAGATTAATCACTTTCATCTTTTTTAAAAAAGAAAGAATATTTTAAAAAATAACTTTTGGATTTATTTTCTGTATTGTTTCCTTGTTGTCAAGTTCATTGATTTCTGTTCTAATTTTTATTATTTCTTTTCTTTTGCTTGCTTTCAGCTTAAATTATACTTTCTACTCTAGTTTTCTTTTTTAATTTTTTTAATGTTTTTTATTTATTTTTGAGAGAGAGAGAGAGAGCGAGCAACAGCGTGAGCAGAGGAGGGTTAGAGAGAGAGGGAGACACAGAATCTGAAGCAGGCTCCAGGCTCTGAGCTGTCAGCACAGAGCCCAATGCGGGGCTCAAACCCACGAACTGTGAGATCATGACCTGAGCCGAAGTCGGACGTTTCACTGACTGAGCCACCCAGGCGCCCCTCTACTCTAGTTTTCTAAGGTGGAATCTTATGTTATTGATCTTAGAACTTTCTTCTTTTCTTTTTTTTTTTTTAAACCAAGAGTCAGACGCTTTTGAAAAAAAATTTTTTTGTTTATTTTTGACAAGCAGAGAAAGACAGCATGAACAGGGGAGGGGCAGAGAGAGAGAGACACAGAATCTGAAGCAGGCTCCAGGCTCTGAGCTGTCAACACAGAACCTGACGTGGGGCTCCAACCCACAAACCATGAGATCATGACCTGACCCGAAATTGGACTCCTGTAGTGCTATAAATTTTCATTTTAGTTTCTATTTTAACTGCATCCCATAAATTTTGATATGTTGTATTTTCAGTTCAAAACATTTTCCAATCTCCCTTGAAACATTCTCTTTAATCTATGAATTATTTAAAAATGATCTGAAGATTTCCCTGTTATCATTCTATTATTGACTTCTAATTTAATTCCCTTGTGGTGAGAGCACAAACTTGGTATGATTTCAATTCCTGTTCCTCTTTTGTTTGACACTCAATAGTTATGAGCCAACATAGGACCTTTATATAAACTAAAACTGATGTCAGTATATCAGTATCCTGGGGACAGGAGGCCAATGCCTGGTTACCCCACCACCTCTACCTGTCCCTCTTTACTCATATATGCAGTTTATCTCCCTTCACTCAGAAGAAACTTTGCAGTCACTCCTGCCAAGAGAATTCCTCTCACTTTTATGGTACCAATGTTAATTTCTTAGCTTTGACAAATGTATTGTGATTATATAAGGAGTTAATATTAGAAGAGGCTGGGGGAAGGCTATATAGGGACTTTGTATATTATCTTTTCAACCTTTCTAAAATCTAAAGTTAATCCAAAGTAAAGTGATGAAATAGGTGATCCAAAGCTCCCATAATTGAGTTTCATGAAGGGAAATGGAAATAATATATTTTATTATATTTGCATAAGTCACTGTAAGGAGTAAAAGAAAAGCTCTGTTAACAACTTGCTGTTTTCAAATTCAAGTATGCAAGACAGTAATGGATATTTAAGGACATGAGGATGAAAATTGCTAAAAGTCATAGGTTTTTATTGGGGACCTCTGAGAGGAAAAAGATGGAAGGGTAGTCTATGAAACCAGATTTCAAAATGAGCAGGGACACAGAATTATAAAGCAATGGTACATAAATAATGGTGTCTCCTAAGGAGTCTGCATGGCTAAGAGGAATATTTTTGAATGGAAAAATCTGTGTTCAGGATCCTTTCGGGATCAGGAGAAAAAGCTGGTAATAATAAGAGAAATATTAAATGCTAGAAATAGGAAACAATGGAGTGGGTACCTTTCTAAAGGTGATAATTGTAGGTAGGATTTAAACTATGCAGATAAAGAACTTAGTCTTTGTTTCTGTTCTCTCTCTCTTGAGAGAGAGAGAGAGAGAGAGAGAGAGAGAGAGAGTGAGGGGGGAGGGGTAGAGAGAGAGAGGGAGACACAGACCTGAGCAGGCTCCAGGCTCTGAGCTGTCAGCACAGAGCCTGATGCAGGGCTCCAACCCACGCACTGTGAAATCATGACCTGAGCCAAAGTCTGGCACTTAACCAACTGAGCCACCCAGGTGCTCCAAGAACTTAGTTTTGATTGGAAGGTGCTAAGCCTCCTCCCCCAACTTTCAGAAATGAAAATGCAATGATATATAGAGAGAAAAATTTAGAGTTGTGAAAAATTAGGTGAATTAGTAAAGTAAGATTTTCATAAAAGCTAGAATTAAGGACATACTAAAAATAGAGATTTGGGAAGAAATCTAGAGTATGTATATAAGCTACAGGAGATGAGAGAAAAAGAATTGCCTTCACATTGTTGACTATAGTTATTGTCTGGTTCCTAGTTTTAGGAAATTCCTAGTTGCTTGATCTTTGGGATCAAAGTGACTTTGGGACTTAACATTGCCCTCTCAGTGCCAATCAGTGCCTGAAAATGTGTCACTTGGATTTTTAATCTTTTCTTCCATGTTTTGTATGAGTTTATACTTGTTCTTGTGTTGAATTACCTTTTTTCTAAGAGCAGTTGGCTGTTTTGAGAACACAATTACCCTGAAGGTGGAAATACCACAGTTCTTCATTTTAAGAGAAAAGAAATACCAGTTTGTCCTCTTAGCATTCTGAATTCCTCTGACTTTCCATTGCCTGGAGCTAAATCATTGGCATGAGAGTATTCTTTGTGCTTTTTAGAAGGGATGGACGACCCCTCAAAGGCCTTTTAATGATGAACGAAGGGGATTTATTCTTCCTTATTGGGGTAATAAAATTTGTTACACTTCATGTAAGTTCCTATGGGGGTGGAGGAAGGAGGTGGAAATGAAGAGGACGATTTGGATTCCAAAAACTGCAGTTACTTGTGGAAGGTTTTAGCTGAAAATAGATCTTTCTCTTGAGATTTTAGTTTGTTCTGGAGAATAATGTTACAAAATCCAACATTGCACAATAAAAAGGCAAAAGCAAGAGAAGATTTATGATGATGATCCTTGGCAGTTCATTTAAACTGGTATGCTCTCTTGGCCTCGAATTTAATACTGAGATGCTTTATGTTCTTGATTCTGCCTATATGAACTAAATTAAGTCATAAATGTGCAATTCTTATTCTGTGTATAAACTGTCATTTAGCATGTGACCTTTTAGCTATATTCCAAAGGACAATGATATTGAGAGAAGAAAGAAGGGATGGTCACAGAGGAAAAAAGAGAGGAAGGCACCCCACAGGACCACTCAGACAGGGCCAGGACTAAATTGCTGACTCACTGAAAAGGCTGCTCTGATCATAGAGTGTGCAAAAGAAACGACCTCATCAGACCCTTCCCTTCCACCCACAAGTACAAACACAATGATGTCTCAAAATAGCCTGGGCTGCCACGTTGGCAATTGAGCCAGGGAGGGAGGACTTTGGTCCCAAAGCTTGTTGGCATTAACATTAGAGAGAGAGGAAATTAATAAATGACCTGTTCTTGTCTGCACAGAGCTTAGAGATGCAACAGAACATAAGAACAACAACTCAGACCTGAATTGTGGTATTAGCTTTACTGATAACTACAGCTATATTTGTGGTAAGAAGAAGGGGAAGTTGAATTAAATGGATTTACTACTTCCAGCAGACCTCTTTTCTTAGCTGTGGGCTGTGATACGTCTGTTAACTAGGTGCCAGGAAGATGTGTGCGTGTGTGTGTGCGTGTGTGTGTGTGTACGTGTACTTGAAATATACGTCATGGAATAAGAAACAGTCACATGAAATAGGAAAGGACAAAATCCCTTATTGTTCATCTCTTATATGGTGCCAGGGTAAAAGGGTATGTTTTTCTTTCTACATAAATGAAGTGAGAGGAATTCTCTTGGCAGGAGTTACTGCAAACTTTCTCCTAAGCCAAATGAGATAAACTGCATAGATGAGTAGGGAAGAATGGGTAATGTGGCCACCCCACTGAGCGCTGGCCTGTTGTCTCGTAGGAGACTGGCATAATGATATTAGTCTTAATTTATAAATTGGTTCTGTGCTGTCTCATAATTATGTGAGAGTATAGGAGAGAAAGGAATTGTTCTCCTTGACTTTTCTATACCAGGAACAACTGCCAGGTCTTTTCATACTCTGTGAACATACCAAGAAAGCTAAAGAAGAAGCTTGGCCAGTGATAATAGAACCATTACTTACAGATCTTACTCTGCACCTGGTAAATCCATAAGCATGTTGCCTACTTGATCTCATTGATCCTCATAAGGATCTGATTAGGTAGGAAGCACTGCCATTCTCATATTACAAATGAGGTGACAGAGCTTAGAGAAGTTAATTAAGTCAGCAAAGGTCCATGTTGGGTGGAGCCAGAACTAAGTCATGGTCCTTCCAATTCAAAGCCTTTGTTTTTTAATGTCAGGCTATAAAAGGCCTAAACAGATTTTTGTCTACTACTAAGTTTCTAAAACTCAGAATATTTTTACCCAGAACTATCTAGGCCAGTTGTTTAGCAGAGAATCATTCTTTAAGCAAATATTGACTGAACAACTGCTGTGTGCTAGACACTGTTCAGATGCTAGGGATAAAGCAGTGAACATAGAAAAAAAAATCCCTCATAGAGGATAAATTCTAGAGGAGGAAGACCAACAGTCAAGAAGTAGACAAAATATCTCCTATTTCTTTTTTTTTTAATTTTTATTAATGTTTTTTATTTATTTTTGAGATACAGAGAGAGACAGTGCGAGCAGGGGAGGGTCAGAGAAAGAGGGAGACACAGAATCCCAAGCAGGCTCCAGGCTCTGAGCTAGCTGTCAGCACAGAGCCCGACGCAGGGCTCGAACCCACAAACCCTGAGATTATGACCTGAGCCGAAGCCCGACGCTTAACTGACTGAGCCACCCAGGCACCCCTCTCCTATTTCTGATGGCAGTGAGTGCCATAGAGAAAGATAAAAGAGATATATTAGAGGAGTCCAGTGTTGCTATTTTTCTTTGGTTTTCATGCACAATCTCATTTGAGGAAGTAAGGTTTGAGCAATGATCTTAAAGTGGTGAGAGGAAGCCATGTGGATATTGATTGAAGAGCATTACAAGCAGATGAGAAAGTGCAGAATTTGAATGCCACAGCCTATGAGGCGAGGTTGATAGGAGCAAGAAGCCAGTGGATAAAAATGATGCAGTACTATTACGTTAATTGGAGTGGAAAGCCTCTCTGACAGCAGTCAGTAAGAATACTGATGACTCTGAAAATCAACCTATCTTTAGATTACTCATCCTGGATTGTTCTTGTGGATACATCCTTTTTCCTACAACTGGGATCATTTCTGAAACACCCAGCCACATACCAAAAAGTCCTCTCTTGTGTTGTTTTAGGCATGCCTTCAGGCTGTTGAAGAATAAATACCTAAACATTTCCTAAACATTATCACAGAAGAGTTTAACCTTCTTGAAGTGTGTGTTTGATAGCAGAGCAGCTGTTCAGAGAGTGATCGAATTCTGAGAACATTAGTAAATGTCCGTCCGGGAGCCTATAAACCTGAGGCATAGCATAGTGAATTGCTTGTTCGATACCTTGACTTGTTTATTTGTTTATTTGTTCAATACCTTGACTTGTTTATTCTTCAAGGAAGGAATTAAATAGAGATTGCATTTTTCTTTAATATCTTTGCTCTGCCATTTGTGGTGTCTGGCACAACTTACTGTCTGCTGATGAATTAAATGAAAGCAATAGTGCGGTTTTCCAGGACTTAAACAGAATAGGTGCCACGAAAATTGTTGGGCCTAAATTCAAGACTTTATATAGTTCTTCAGTTGGGGTAAATTCTGTTCAGAGATGGGAAATAACTGATAGCAATAACAGACTATATGTTATTTTTAAATATTTCATTTGCAAAGAACATGCTTCTCCATATGGATCATAACTTGTGGCAAGAAAATGCTATTTTAGGATAATTACTAGCACCTCTTTTGGTTATAATAAAAACCAAGTTTTGAGTCATTCTTTATGTGCACAGTTCCCAAACAGAGAACTCCCTTAAAAACAGATGAGTTTAAAAGAATATAATTCTCATTTGGCGGTGTGGCCCCTTTTCAAATAAGGAAATCAAAGCTGTTTTGATTATCTGTGGAACATAACTCATAGTTAAAAACAATATCCACTAGAGGTCTTTCAAGCAGTGTTCCAGCCTTTTAAAAATATTTCTAGAATGCCATTTTAAAAGGGGATTATGGCCATTACTTCTTTGTATTAGCCTTGTGTGTGCATTTGTAACTTAAAAAAATCTTCATTATTGAAAAGTTAAAACGTGCAAAGGTAAAGAATGTACAATGATCGACCACGTGGCCATCACCCAACTACATCAATTACCAGTTTGGTTCCATCTATATACCCCTGTGCCAACTTGCCACTCCCATAGTGTTTCTGAAGCAAATCCTCAACAGATGTAATTTTATCTGTGCCTATTTTAGTATGTATCTCTAAAAGTCCCCTTTAAAAAACACAATTACTTTTATCCCTAAAAATAATAACAAGAAGAATCCCTAATGTCATAAAATACTCAGTCTCTTTCCAAAGGTCTAGTCAATTCATATATAAGTGCTTTTAATTTGTTACGGTTTGAAACAGGATATAAAGAAATTTCAACCATTATAATTAGACAATATCTTTTAAGTCTTTATAATAGTTTGCCCTCCAACACTTTCTCCCCTTAAAATTTATTTATTGAGGAAACTAGATCATCCTTTCTTCTCTTAGTTCTAACTATAACAACAAAATACCATATGTTGGATGACTTAAACAATAAACATTTATTTCTCACAGTTTTGGAGGCTGTAATGTCCAAGATCAAGGTGACAGCAGATTGGTGTCTGGTGAGGGCCTTCTTCCTGGCTTGCAGACAGCTGTCTGTCACTTGTGCCCTCCCATGGCAGAGACCGGGGTGGGATTAGCTCTGGCTTCTTCCTCCTCTTATACGAGCACTAATCCCATCATAGGGGCTGTACTCCCAATACCTCATCTAAACCTAATTATCTCCAAAAGGTGCCTTCTCCAAATACCATTACATTGAGCATTTGGTCTTTAGCATATGAAAATATTTGTTGGACTCATTCAGTCCATAGCAGTCCTATAGGGTTTCTCCAAAGTACAGCTTTTCCTGATTTTATCCTACGAGTGCAGGTAAATGAGATCCCCTGTACTATATTTCTTGCAGACTAGTAAATAGCTCTAGATGCTTGGTTAGTTTTAGGTCTGAATATTTTGGCGGAATTATTTTGCAAGTTGTGGTGTGCTCTGCCAAGTCGTTTTTTGTGAACTACCAGCCTTTGACAATCAATATCTAGATGCGTTAATTTATGAGGAACTGTAAAATGGTGACATTTTTGTCATTTTTCTCAGTTATAAAAGAAAAAATTTCCCTCGTTGGGCATAGAGCTATTCAGGGGTATGGTTCATATAGGAAATGCGTTCTTTTTTTCTTAGTTTCCAGTTTTCAAAATAATAGATGGTTCTCTAGCGTCTTCTAACAGTAAGTAAATATATTTTTTTAAGTATTAAGCATTATGAGGAGCTCATTGAATCAAATACAGTTTTAGGTATTTCATTCTTTTGCAGTTATTATTTTTACTAATATACAAAATGTTCCATCTTTAAGTTCACCTCTGAGTTATTTTGACATGACCTTTCTTACTGTCTTCTTTGATAGGACATTCCAGGTTCATTTTGTACATTTTTTTCCCCAGGGCTGGATTGAGATATTTCTTCAAGCAGCACTGGGTCCATTATTTAGAATGGTCTTTGGAGATCAGAGATCCGGGTGCTAGTATAGTTACTATTGAATTAGTACTGTGACTAGACCTGTTAGTAGATAGAGCTAGAGTTCAAGTACATTGTTAGTTCACACCAACACTTCCAGTTCAAATTCAGGGCAGAGTTCTTAACTGTGAGATTCCACATCCTGTGTCCTTTTCCATGTTGAGAAACTTGATCTGCCAATCCTTACGTCAGTGTTTTCTTCTGTCATCTTGACTTCCTGACTCTCATATTCTAGTAGATTCTTTGATAATTGGTCATTAGAACAATATTTTTTCCATTTGTTCAAACTGAAAACAGTTCTCCTACACCCTTTGTAAACAAAAGTCAGTTTGGTTGGGTATGTAATATTTGATTCACTCTTTCTGTCTTTAGTATCTTAAATATTTTATTCCACTATCTTCTGGCATAGGATATTGGTGATAGTAAGGTTTTTTTGTTTTCCTTTGTTAGGGACTTGGTTTTTTTGCATGATGACCAAATGATTATTTTTCTTTTTTCTTATTTTTTAAATATAATAATTTTACTAAAATATGTCTCAGGGTTGATTATTGGCATGCCCTTTTAACATCTAGCTCCAAATACTTTTATTTATCTCTAAAAAGTGTTCTTGAGTCATATTTTTAAATATGTGTTCCCTTCCATTGCTTTGGTTATCTTTTGTAGGGGCTTTTATAATACACTTATGGGAATGTCTTATCTTTTATATTTGTAACTTTCTTTTTTTCCCCTTCATTTCTCTTTGTTCTTAAAATTTTCTTTCATTTTATCTTCTATTTCTATTAACAAATGATGTATTAATCTATTAACTCTTGTTACTTTTGGTTCAGTCTTCATGTGTGAAATATTTTAAAATTCATGGTTCTTTACTAAATCCTACCATCTCATTTCTGAGTTTTTCTACTTCTTCTTCTGAGTTTATTATAGCTTTTATCATTTCATTAATTTCATTTAGCATATCTTAAAATATTAGCCAACAGTGTTCACCTGTTTATAGGCTTGTCTCTGGCATGTTCCCGCTGGTCTGCAGAGCCATTATTTTATCCCTGGTTTGTTTTTTCTTTTAATAATTATTAAACAGGGGCACCTGGGTGATGCAGTCGGTTAAGCATCTACTCTTGATCTTGTCTCAGGTCATGATCTTACTTACACTTTTTGAGTTTGAGCCCTACATCGGGTTCTGCACTAATGGTGTGGAGCCTGCTTGGGATTCTGTCTCTCATTCTCTCTGCCCCTCCCCCACTTGTTCTCATTTTCTCTCTCTCTCTCTCAAAATAAATAAATAAATTTAAACAAAATTTCTAAAAACTATTAAACATAGGACTTAATCATAACCTCCTTTCAGTTCCTTCTTTCCCACTCTCCTTTTACTGTTTTTGTTTTTCTAACTTGCTTTTATTTTTTTGTTAATTGAGACATAATTTATACAATTAAACAAGTTCAATGAGTAATTACCATTAAAACCTGATTTAAAACAGCTCTGTTCCCTCAATCTGTTTACTCCATACGTCTCTGAAGAGACAATCATTATTTCGATTTCTATCAACATAGATTAGTTTTGTGTATTCGTGGACTTCATTTAAGCAGAATCATATGGCATCTATAATTTTGAGGATGATGTCAGCTAGAGGCTTTTCACAGATGTCATTTATCTAATTGTGTAAGATTACTTCTTTTCTTGCAGAGAATTTTTCCTTTTTTGTAATAATGAATTAGCTGAATTTTTTCAAGTTCTTTTTCTTCATTTGTTGAAATAACCATATGGCTTTTCTTCTTTACTCTGCTCATGTGACAGGTTACACTGATTGCTTTTCAAATGTTAAAACAACTTTGTTTTGGGATAAACTCCTATTGTACATGACAGAGTATTCATTTTGAAAGTACTGCATTCAATTTGTTAATATTTTATGAACTATTTTCCACTTATGTTCACAAGGGATATTGGTCTATAAACCTTTTTTTTTCTTTCATAGTATGTTTTCAGTTTTTAGTATTAACATCAGAGTAATGCTGGCTTTATAAAATAAGTTGAGAAGTGTGCCCTCATTCTCTGTTTTCTGAAAGTGTTAGTGTTAAATTGGCATTATTTCTTTGTTAAATGTTTGTTAATACCCCAATATTTTTCTCCTCATTTTTAAATGAAATTGTGTTTACTGAACTTTTAGGATGAAGAGATGAATGAGGATAGCTTTTACAGCTTTATTGTTCTAGAGTTTTCTCTTTTGTTGCTTGTGCACAATGGCAAAAAAGAGTAAAACAAAAATGACCTCATATTGCCTGCAAAATCTCCCCTCTAATGTATCTGCATTTTCTATTTCCTTTGTCCCTGCATTTATCCTGCACAATTTGAATCTGCTCCCAGCATTTTCTATCAATGCAGAGTTTTGCCATAAGAGGGAGTTTCTCTTGGTTAGTACTAAGAATTCATGCATTGCAAACTGTTCCCATCCCTTTCAGAACTTACTGTAGATCTTCTCTCCTCTTCCATGAGTTAAAGTGCATAAAATCCTTCCAATTTCAGCTGCAATTCTCAGATTTGCCCTTAACACTTTTTAAGAGTGCCTGTTTGTGATTCATGGGTTCTTCTGTTTTTAGGGGAGTCGCTCTATTACTTTCCTCCTATACAGATATACAGATGATGTTATGAATTGGGTTTTGTGTTGTCAGTGGTTTGTCCCACCTGTTTGGATTAAAAAAATTTTTTTTAATATTTGTTTATTTTTGAGAGCGAGAGAGAGAGAGAGAGAGAGAGAGAGAGAGTGCGTGCCAGGAAGGGGCAGAGAGAGAGGGAGACACAGAATCCAAAGCAGGCTCCAGGCTCTGAGCTGTCAGCACAGAGCCTGACGTGGGGCATGAGCCCAGGAACCAAGAGATCATGACCTGAGCCAAAGTCGGATGCTTAACAGACTAAGCACCCCAGGCGCCTCCCGCTTGTTTGCATTTTGAAGTTTGTGGTGATATTGGACACAGTGTTTTTGCAGATATTTTCCTATTAGCTTTGATTTTTAATGTCTTAATTGCTCTCTCTGTTTTTGTATGGGGATTCAGAGAAATTTCAAAACAAATCTGTGGGAGCTATCTTTTCAGAACTCTGTGGCTACCTCAACTGTATTGCAGAGCAGTATATTTGTACTGTCTCATGTTTGTGGTAAAAGTATAGTGCTGATCTTTTCCAGAAAGGGCTATTTAAGAATCCTGATTACAAGGTTCTTGATTTTTGGTGACCTCTGAAGTTGCTTTTTACTATGATTGCTGTATTTTCTTAGTGTGATAACTACAGTTCTTTTCACTACTGGCTCCTAGTGTGTCACAGTCATTTCAAGAGAGTTTCACAGAACAGCCCGTAGTGGGGAAGGTCCCAGATAAAATGCCCTCGTTCTTTTGTGTTCCTGTATTACTGTATGGTGGGTGGGACCCTTCTGGATTCAGATTTAGGAAAAAAGGGGATAATTCAGAAAGAATAGAACACATTCCTTCCACCCATCAACCAAATGGGTATCTCTCATGTTATTTAAGTTTGAATTAGCTGAATGCCACCTAATATTGACAGGATTTTATAACCAAAAATACCTCTGGTGTACTCTGATAAGTTGTAGAAATTTTTGCCAATCATTTGTTTGTTTGATTTTGAAAAGTGCTGATGCTTTATTCTAGGATGTGGGGTTGTTGAATAGAGTTGGGACAGCATTTGTGGTCCTGAGGTAATTCTTTACTCTCTGTGTCATACTTAGGTAACACTTGTTCTTTCACTGTGGCTGCTTCCAAAGAAATGGCTGGGTACATAGGTTGTTATCATGGAGACTCATTCTGTTCAGCAATTTCACATTGACTTTAATTCAATAGTAGGATACTAATATGTCCCACAAACTTAAGTTTTTCACATAGAGTGTTTTTAGTAAAAAATGCTTGCTCCTTATAAAGTTAATACATATATTGCTATTTCATTTTATAACTTGCAAGTACTTTTTATTTAATCATTATGATATCTAGAAAAGCAGACATACCCTCCACTTTACAGATGAAGAAACTGAAAGCTCAAAACTGAAATTCAAAAGTTGTTATCTTCTGAAAGCTATGTAGGCAACTTAGGAAAAAGCCAAGGGAAAATTATTCAATAATTAGAATAATTATTACTAGTACCACAAACCTCTGTGCATGCCAATAATTCAAAAATATCTGCAGGGAACATTATCACATAAGTGTTTATTATATAAAGCAACCTCAATTCAACTAGTTATAGTTTAGAGAAAATATTTGGTAAATATATATTTATATTTCTTAATATGTAATATAGAATATATGTAATGTAAAATAATATGCAATATAAAATAAGTTTGCCCTGTGTTAAAACATTTAACAAACACTTTGGGAACTAATGTTTTTGGAATTAAATTGCTTATGACATTCACTATTTTATAGATGAAACAGCTGAGTCAGAATAATGTGAAATGGTTTGCTCATATAGCTAGTCAAAGAGCCAAGAGTCCATATCATATGTCTTCCTATTCTAAATCCTATATTCTTTCCTTTATACCATGCTGCCTCATGATACAACTTTCAAAATGTTCTAAGTGGCTGAACAGATGTACCAACTATTAAAACTTAGATATGTCTGCCCAAGTAGACTGGCTTGGTCTGTAATAAATTTTATGAGGCATAAATACTGAGAAATGATAGAAAAGAATAAATGGATAGTCAAGGATTTGAGACCTAATTTCTGCCATACAGGTCATAAATAGTCTTTAGGCATATCAGGAGAATGACCAGTTTTTATAGGAGGGAAGTATGTGTATACATTATCAGTTTTAATAAAATATGGCCCTGATATGTCCTAGACTGCTCTTGCTCCCTGCTGTCCACTCTCCTGGCAGTCTTCACACCATCAGTATCTCCTGTGGATGCATCCTGGTGTCATTACCATAGCTCATGGCAGCCAGATTCTCGGATACAATATCCACTTCACAGCCTGACTGTTTCTCAGAATTGACTTTCTTTACTGTGTCATTTTTCCTACTAGGCTAACTAAGGAGAAATATATAATTCCCAGGAGTTACACATTTGATCAAATAACTGCTGTCTAAATCTAAATCTAAATCTAAATCTAAATCTAGATCTAGATCTAAATCTAAATCCTGTCATCCCAAATTAAATGCTGGTGTCTCTGGGAATCTTGCTGCTCAGAGACCACTATAAGGAGAATTTAAAAACAGTACAGACTAGCCCATTTGTAACTCTTAGGGTGGCTGCGAATTCTTAATTTTGTGTGTAATGCTCAGTCTCTTTTATCTTCTGAGAAGATTCACCTTGCACATCTCATTTTATTAATGCTTATCTCAAGGAGATATTTTTCATATTTTTTCAGGATAGGGATTTAAAATCAGCTATATGACAAACTGAATACGCACACAGATGTGTGTTAATGTATATATGTGTGTACACATATTCTTAATACAATATGACAAAATCAAGTTGCCTTAGAAATTTTTACTTCATAGTAAATCAAACTTGATCTTTGTGTAACAGCATTAGTGCTTACCTTCTGCCAAGGTGGGGGAAAAGGGAAGGTTATTGGAACATCATTCCTTTTTGCAGCAACTCGACCATACTCTGACCAGCTGCTCAGGTCTCTTCTCTATGATATTATCAGTTTTACTGGCGTAGGTCTGTTTCAGGGCATTTTTTATGGGAATGGAAGACTTTTGTTGAGTTCTAAATCTGCCATTTATTAGTTGTATGTTCTTTGGCAAATAGGTCTTTTGAAACTCTTCTGAGCTTCATGTAGTTGTGGTTTGAAGCAGCATCTTCTGAAGACTGACACTGTCAGTCTACTATCACAGTGATGGCTACCATATTGATACCCACTCAACGATATTGCCATGATCTGATGGGACACTTTGTCACCATTTTCTGGAACTTACTTTCTTCTTTCCCCAGCTATGTAGGAAGCCAAAATTTATGTAAGCAATATTAAGTACATATAGAATACATATTAGTTTGGGGACAAATGGCTGATACTGTTTTTGAGGGTTGGAAAAAATTATAGACCCATTACTTTCAGTAGGTCTCAGCTTGACTACAGGTTTTATTTCTGAAATATGTTAGGCACTTAGTGATTAACTTTGAAAATGGAATTGGATCAAGCATAGTTATCAGTGTATGGAGGATTCTTATCAGCTGCTACCATCTGTATCCAAAACTCTAAAATGAAACCATAGGAGACTACTGTTGATGCTTGAAGATTTTGAGTCCTCTTGGTAATAATAACTGCACATGAATGAAATCAGCATTTGGATGGAGAAAGAGTATCCCATATTGGAAAGTAATCATAGCTTTTATGCTTGTGTGTGTGTGCTTTGACAGCTTTTTGGAGACTACAGCCTATTTCTTCATGAAACCAAAAATTGGAGAGAAGGAGGTGTCCCCAAATGTTTTCTTCAGTATCTGGCATGAATTCAGCTCTGACTTTAAAGACTTTTGGAAGAAAGAGAACAAACTCATTCTACAAGAAAGGTAGGTTTTTTTTTTTTTCATTTGCACAATGGCATTTTAAAACTGGTATTTTATTAGGTGTGACACCACTGGTATTGCCAAGTTTTATAGCCTGAATGAAAAATTAGATGGCCTTCAACCTGGAATATCAAGTCTAACAGGGTGCTGAGATTTGGCAAAATTTGGAGTTTGAGTAGGAAAGGTTGGCATAGAGGCTATGATGTTACACAGAATAGCTGGGGAGATGGTTTGCCAGGACCACCGTCTGGTAAAACAACTTCTGTGATGAGGAAACCACACAAAAGCAGATCATGTAAGTGGAGTGGAACAACCCTGGTGAGATGATAAACCTACTCACCTCAAAAAACCAATAGCAAAGACTATAAAGGTAAGATGACTTATTTTTCTTTTGTTTTGTTTTTGTTCAATTCATGAGGTATTGTCTAAATTTCACCATTTGTATTAAAATTTCTGCCAGATACCACCAAGAAACAGATGATCAATATTTTTTAAAAGACCTTTCAGAATTCTTGTAGAATTATACCACATTTCCTAAATTTTTTTTCAGGAATGAAGGGAAATTTCTTCTCTTGAGTATATGAAATAAAGTCTCTGTCACTGATAATGATATTCCATAGAGGCATATTGAATATTAATTCAGGAGAAAAACTAGCCCTCCCAGAAAAGCAGCCCCAAATAGCTGGGTCTAGTGGAAGAATGGAAAGAAAACATAATCAGCCCTGTAAACCAAACCCTAATACTGACCCAATTAGTATATTTTCCAATATCCTTGCACAAACAGTGACTTTGCTTTAGATCTTTGGAAAACTTACATCCTAAGAGACTTTGTTCATCATACCACAAAATTCCACAATTTATGCTTATTGTCCTCACATACAAAATCATGATTATCCACCTAGTTTTCATATATAAGTAGATTCTGATACATCCTTAAATCAGTTGAAATTAATTGCTGGCATTTATTGAGCACATACACTATGCTATGAATACTCACTCATACATATTACTTACATTCCATAGCATTATCACAGAAGAAAGTATACCTCAGTGAATAGTAGATGGAAAAAGAGAGTGGTTTGAACAGAAGGAAAACACTTTAAACATCCACTCTGAAGATAATTAGAGTATTCTACTTCAAAGTCCATCAGTATGGGTTAACTTAAAAGATGCAATTTATTCAAAAGTCCATGCAGGTGAGATAGGAGAGGTAATTCCTGAAATATAAGCACGTTTAAACCATCATTCATTTCCATCAGACTTAGTTATATATTATCTTTTTTAAAATTTTTTATGTTTATTTATTATTGAGACAGAAACAGAGCATGAATGGGGGAGGGGCAGAAGAGAGGGAGACACAGAATCTGAAGCAGGCTTCAGGCTCCGAGCTGTCAGCACAAAGCCCGATGCGGGGCTCGAACCCATGAACCATGAAGTCATGACCTGAGCCAAAGTCGGACGCTTAACTGACTGAGCCACCTAGGCACCCCTATATTATCTTTTTAAAAAAATTTTACCAAGCAAGCCCTGTCAGTTTGGAAAATTGTAAAGAGGAACCTTCTTTTGACCTCAGCACATCACCTACAACTCCCCTCCAGGCCTCCTTTCGTCTCTAATGTCAACTTGTTCCCCTGGAAAAGGGCCAACACCTCAGCCACATGAATGTACAAATCTGAAAGATGAGTATTTCACCGTGTACAGCCATTTGTTTGATGGCTGGGGCTTGCGTCCTTAATGAGAATGGAAATGATGAGAGGTAGGCATCAATGAGACAGGATGGATGGAGCTGTAGTTTTGGAGTAGCTGTTCTGATACAGCATCAAAGAAATAAGAAAATCTCAGAAGACTGGCAGGGTACTATCGTGCTACTTTTGGGGGTCCTAGGACAAGAAGGTGGGCACATATTCTTATTGTCGCTTGCCTTTACTCTGCACGCCTCTACAGGAACTGGTGAGATGCCGTCTCAGAGGAACTGTTGAGACTGACTAATTCACACACACATGCACAACTTCCCCAGTGATATTCAGTCTTATCTAGCCTGTGCTCTATGAGGTAGAGTTGTGTCTCTAGGGATCACTGTTGATACCAATTGACTGTTCTGTGATATTGTATGCATTTAATATAACTAAAACTAGCTTTTCTCCATTAGATATCTCATAAACCAAGCAGATGTTTCTTTTATCCTTCATCCTGTGCTTGTCATGTCCTAGGACTCTACTGTGGCCTTTTTTTTTTTTTAATCTTCATTTGTTTATAGAGACAGACAGAGAGACAGAGAGAATGTGCTCCAATGAGTAGAGGAGGGGCAGAGAGAGAGAGAGAGAGAATCCCAAGCAAACTCCATACTGTCAGCACAGAGCTGGACACAAGGCTCGATCTCATGAGCTGTGAGATCATGACCTGAGCCAACACCAACTGAGCCAAAACCTGATGCTCAACCGACTGAGCCACCCAGGCGCCCTTATACTGTGGCTTTTTGACCCAACCCTTGCTGATTTTGCTTTTTGATGCAACATTTGGTGACCCCTTGGTGACAGTGTTTTGAATTGGCAGATTATAACTGCTCTTTACTGCAGACTTCTCATTTTTTCAAAATAATTTGCTTTTATTTATTTTATTTTATTTTTAAAAATTTTTTAGTGTTTATTTATTTTTGAGAGAGAGAGAGAGGCAGAGAGAGAGAGGCAGAGAGAGGGGGAGACACAGAATCTGAAGCAGGCTCCAGAATCTGAGCTGTCAGCACAGAGCCCGATATGGGGCTTGAATACACAAACGGTGAGATCAGACCTGAGCCGAAGTCGGACGCTTAACCTACTGAGCCACCCAGGTGCCCCAATTTGCTTTTAATAAAAGGCTAAGAAGGAATATGTGACAAGTGAATGAGTGCTTCTTTGCCCTTTAACTTCTGAAATATATTATACTATCCAGAAAATATGGTGTTTTGATAGGCAAGGCCATTGGTCTGACTCATTTGTAGACAATGTGTCTCTTTCCTTAGTATAGGACCAGTGACACAGTTTCCAGCAAACAGTACAAAATGAAAATGTGGGGCCCCTTGTTAAAAAAGTAATCAAAAAATTTCGAGACAGCAAAGCATTAAACCAAGCACAGAGCCCTTCCAAAAGTGCACAAACAACAGCCATGAAAGCAGCCTTGCCCTCGTGTAAGCCTTGTATCGTATTTTCTGTAGATAAATGGAAGAGTATTTTAGGAATGCTTCATACCTCAGACATCGATAGGAAACGGGATGTGGTCAGGTAAGGGCGTTACATTGCTGGTACAGTCTGTATCGTTCTGAGCGGAACTTCACATAGCACTACAGAGGCTTAAAATGGGATGTTGTTCTTCAACCTGATTGTTCCCTCCTCTGTACCCTGTATTTATTACCTGCATATTTTATTCAGTCAGTTTCATGCTATGATGATGCCTAATGATATGTCTGTATTTATTTTATACCATAAGTATTGTGGTTTTTGCATTTTAGTCTTTATTTACCAAAGAGATATTTTGTGTCTTGATTTCTGACGTAGCTCTCACTATCACTAAGCCACAATGCCCTTTCCCTCTTACGGTCTCCATAAATATTTGCCGATTTGACTTGTTACATCATTGTATTTGACACAGACACAGGAATAGGAATTTAGCTTGTGAAGCAATGAGCGTGCTTTCTTACATAGCTTATCACTGCAGATTAAAAAAAAAATTCCAAAAATCTTAAGCAAAAGGAAAGACTTTGTTTAGACAGTCAAACCACAGAAGGTCAGGGATGGAACTTGTATGTGGATTGCCTGGATAGAAATTTTAACTGCAGTCTGTGGGATTTAGCCAGGTGTGTCTGTGCCTATCTCTCCATATCTGTCTCTTTAAATGTACTCTTTCCTCCTCCCACTCCTCCTTCCTCTCCCTCTCTCTCTTACTCTCTTACTCTCATGCTCTCGCTCTCTCTCTCTCTCTCTCTCTCTCACCCATCCTGCCACCATGGTCTGTGGTTTAGTCTAGTTTCCAAGCAAGGCTATTTCTTTAAGAGTGGCCCCATGACCATAGGTCACAGCCATGACTCATATTCTCACAACCCAGGAGGTGAGAGCACTCTCCACCGTCTAGAATAATTACAAAGAAGAACTCCAGATGAGCTGTGCCCAGCTCTGGATCAGGCGTGGAGTACCATAGTTAGTTCAATAGTTCACAGACCCTGTTGTACAGCTAGAGAGGAGGGATGCCATGATTGACAGTCTCCTTCATAGTAGTCACTAGAGTTAGAGAAGAGCAGTTTTCAACAAAAGTAAACAATAATATACTACCCCAACTTTATTAAGCTTTTAAAAATAATCTGCATAATTAGCAGAATGTCTTAGTGTGGTAGAAAAAATCTGAACAGTGGTTTCATAATGTGATTGAATGTTTGCTTTCTGATCCAATTTTCTTTGGTCTAATTTGGAATTCATAGATTGAATAATATCTTTAAGGTTGTAAAGCCTGTAAAAATATTTCTTATCCCATCATTTCTATTTGGTTCTGATTATAGAGTGGTAATATCTTTGTGTTTTCTGGCTCTGTCCTGATGACACATATGATTAAGTAAATATATTTCTAGAAATGGTAACTTTCTACACATCTGTGAAAGGTCTCGAAAAGGTCTGCTCCCTTTCTAATTGATGTGGTTTGGAACACATGAGGATTTTTGAGTTAATTCTTCCACTTAATAGCCTAGTCATAGAAAGTCATAGTTTCCAAAACTGCAAAATGTAGATAATAATACCTGTTTTGCAGTGTTACTGTGTAAACTAAAAGAGATAATATATTTAGAGTATATAGCACAGTGTCTATATGCCAAATGCTCAATGGATGTTTCTTCATCATTTAATATAAATGATATCCTGATCATGACTATCTACAAGGTAAGGTAACAATTCGATAAGGCGTCTTAAGAACATATTCAGTAAATGCAAGGCATTTTTGTGACTCAGTTACTTTTTGTTTAGGTAAAACATCTTGATTTTGAGTCCAAGGGTGAACTTTTGTTTGAGAATGTTGATACAATCTATCCCTCCATATTTTCATCATGCTATACAAAGGAATTCCTGTTTTGATGCTTTTAGACAACTGACTCATTTGTTTTGTCATGATTTAGAAAAAGTATTTTTTTAATATATACTTGGAAGTGGCATATACAATTGTCAGTAAGAAATGTAGACTTGTTATCACTGAGCACCACAAAACATATGAAAAATCATTTAAAAAATTGAGCTTGCCTATCCCCAGAAGATGGGGGAATAAACCAACATTTACTCTGCCAAACATCTCCCTAAAGGCCTCACAGGGCATATTGCTAATATGTCAGGAAATGGAGAGTCCTTATCTCATCTTCAGGAAGACAGTAGCATCAGTGTTACCTTGCCACCAATTAGGCCCTGTGGAGCTTGGACAAGAACTATATTAATTAGAGAAAAGAAGTACAGATTAATTGGGAATACATGTGCTTTTTGACCCTGATGGGATTGTGGTCCTGGGAGAAGACAGTGGGGCCCAAAACAACTTCACTTTTCACTTTTGGTCTGTTGTAAGTGGAATTAGTTTTTAGGCAGGCTTCAGCTGTATAACTATGCAATGTTATTTGTGATTATTCTCTCCTTCCATAAATGGAGTTTTTACTATGCACAGGAGACATTCAAGTCCATGTGGTGAAGGTCCTGTCTTCGTTGACCTAAAGCCTCACATGGGTATGGTGGTATATGCGGTGGAGAAACTGGGGGCAGGGGTGAAGGGTTAATTCTGTCCAGAGGACTTTTGTCAAGGAGTTTGGAGTTGGCGTAGGATTTTCACAGGCAATTCATGGAAGTAAGGTCATTCTAGGCAACTGGGCCTCAAACGCCATAGTGTGCAGCATGGCCTATCATAATTTTATTTTTAGTTGGCGTAAGACATCTTAATTTAATAAATCAGTTGTGACATTAGTAAGGGTTGTGTTTAAAGTGTTGTCTAACTTAATTTACTGGTTTATTTTATTTTGAGACAAGTAGTCTTTGATGAACCAGGAGAAAGGATAACTACTACTCTAATTGCACAAGCATGTGGCAATCAAGTCTGGTTTCTGCCCAGCTGAAAACTGTAATTAGAGGAAAAGGATTTGAATGGTTGGCTTTAGAAGGTTATGCATTAAATTGGAGAGCACCTCATGCCATGTTAACATTCCTGTTTCCATAATTTATATTTAAGTGAACTGTATGTTCAGATTTAAGTATGAAGTTATTAGGGTAGAAGGAAGTGACCATTTTTAAAGCATTTGAAAAATATATCTGAAGAATAGAGTTACGGAAAGAAGGTTTATTGTTATGTATAATTTATTTGTTGAATACCTAAATGGAATAGCCTCTTGTACTGCATTGTTGGATTGCAGCATTAAATGAGTTTAGCCAACCATTTCCCCCTTTAATTCAGGCATCAATGTCTAAAGAAACAACACATGAAGAAATTCTCTTCCTACTTCTGACTTTCTACAGCAGAAGCTTTGGCACAAGCTTTGACAAGAATCAGAATTGTGGCAGGGGAGCCTGAGAATGTGTAGGGAAGGTGACTATATTTGGCAAAGGAGTAATTAATATGCATTAAGACATAGTAGATAATCCATTTGTTTATTAATTATTCAAAATTATTTATGTCCTATGTGCTGGGCAATTTTTCTGGCTGTATGGCTCTTACATCTTAGTAGAGAAGCAGACAATAAAAAAGACAGTAAAAATAAACAAATGCAGTTTTACATTATAGGTTGGAATAAGTACTGTGAGGAAAATAATAAACTATTTTTGAAGATGTACCTTAAAATGTGTTAAGAGGAGGCCTTTCTGAAGAGGCAACATTTATGTTGATAAAGAAATTGAGGTGCAGCTATGTGAAGAGGCAGGGTGGTAAGGGACAACATAGTGTGTGACCCTGCCAGGCAAAGATGTAGGAAGTTCGAGACAATGTGGCAGAAAAAATGGGGTGCACTCCAAGAAAGATGAAGGTCATGAGATGAATTTGATGGATAGGCAGGGGCCTGATCATTCAGTCTCTTGGAGATCATGGTAAGAGATTGACTTTTTTTGTGCATGCAATAGAAAGTCATCAAAGGAGTTTTTGAAAAAGGAATAACCTGATGTGATTCGTGTAATATAAACTTGCTATTCACAGGTTGCAGCCTGTACCAGTTGTAGAGGGTAAGTAAGTTGTAAGTCTAAGCTCATATACTAACAAGTTTGTGTTAGCCAGGATGTTAGAGATCAAGAATGCAAACTTTCCCTTTCTCTCCAAAAATGATTTCCAAAGGCAAGGTTGGAGAAAGATGTGACCCCCTGGATACCAGAAATACACTTTCTAAAACTTAGTTATCCAAGAACAATGTAAAAACGTAAGGTGAACATTATGGGAAAGATCATTGCATTCTTGACCTTGCCGTGTTCCAAGAGATGTTTTTTAAATCTTGGAAAATCTTTTCTCAAAAGCTTCATGTTAAAAAATGGAAGAAACTCACCCTTAGAGTTTCTGTTTCCAGCTCCCCATCGGAGAATCAGTACCAAACCAAGAAAGTAGCTTGTCCAAAGATATTTTTGCTTTGAAAAGGATTTAAATAAACATTGTTGTACCTTCCAGTAAATTTGTAGAGGCTTGTAAAGTTAACTTAGCAATTATTAATTTTTCTTCAGCATTTGCTAAAAATATTTTTTGATGTCTTAGCAAAGTTTGTAGTGAAACATTTTGGATCAAAATTACTTCATGGAGTAGATATTTTAAATTACTCATGAAAAATAACATCGCGTAGCTTATATGGGCTGGAAACAATTCCTATACAAGCTGTTCCTTTACAAGCAAGGTGGTATTTTTAAGGGGTCACTTTAAGTTCCATTAGGATATTCTCAAACAATGTCATGATTATAATCTAGTGGAGGAGGAGGTCTAGATCTTTTAGATTTGTACAATGTGAAATTAACAAATTCGTAGTTTTGTGTGGGCTTCTATTAGAGCCTGGATTTTTAAGATAGTGAAAAATGTAAGAAGGGAGAGGCTCCCTGCGGTTTATTTCCACTATGATATTCTCCATGCTGACTCTGACCTCTTCAAGCAAAGGAATTCCACCTACTCTGCTTCAGGATTCCGCTCTGACACCACCTCTGTTACCAGTAATGTGAGTGAAGCTTTAGAGAAATGGAAAGTGCTTCTTAAAAGTTTGGAATTCTAAGGTAAATAATGGGTAGTCAGAGACTAGTCATGAGAGGTAAAGATGCAAGAGATTGTCTCTGCAATGTTTTAGGTATTGGTCTCTACAAAAGATTTGAAGCAAAGGTTTGACCAAGACATGCCAGTAGTTATTTTATTTGACAAATAGCAATTAACTTACTTGGTTTTGCTGCTGAAGTTTGGTTAAGATTTAGAAGCAACTATGATAAAACACCAAACTCAATTTTAAAAGAAATCAGTTGCGAAAGCACGTGCTGAGTGCGTGTGTATGTGTAGTGGAGGGGGAAGGGGTATGTGTGGAGGGAACCAAGAAAGAAGTGTCGAAGGAATTTAAGAATATGTATTTTTATATAGGATATACAAAAAAATTAGGTACTATTCGGCTGTCTTTGTTGGGGGGAGATGGAGAATGGTCTTCAGAAAGTAAGTAGAATGACTAATAAGCGTATGAAAAGATGCCCTGTATCATTAGCCACCACAGAAATGTAAATTAAAAACACAAAGTGACACATACCCCCTAGGATGGCCCACTAGGATGGCAGACAACAACAAGTGCTGGGGGAGATGAGGAGAACCTGTGAAAGTCTCACATTGCTGGCAGAAATGTGGAGTAGTGCCTCCACTTTGGAAAACAGTCAGGCATCCCCTCAGATGGTTAAACGTTGAGTTACCATGGGGCCCAGCAACTCCCTCCTATGTTTATACGGAACAGAAGTAGAAACATGTGTCCACACAAACACTTTTGCACATGTGGTCATGGAAGCATTATTCATAATATCCAAAAGATGGAAACAACTCAAATGTCCATCAACTGATGAGTAAATAAATAAAATGTGACTATTACAATGGAATATTATTTGGCAATAAAAAGAAATGAAGCACTGATATATGCTCTACTGTGGATGAACCTTGAAAACATTATGCTAATTGAAAGAACACAGTCACAAAAGACCATATATTTATGATTCGATTTATATGAAATGTCCAGAATTGGCAAATATATAGGACCTGCAAGTAGATTAGCTGTGTTGGGGGTTGAGGAGAGAGTGGCATGGGGAGGGACGGCTAGTGAAATTTCTTTTGGGAGTATGAAATGTTCTAAAAATAGACCGCTGCACAACCCTGTGAATATACTAAAAGAAACATTGAATTGTCCACTTTAAGTGGCCAAATTTTATAATACATTAATGATATCTTAGTAAAGTACTTACTAAGTACTAAGTATCTTAGTAAAGCTTTTTTAAATGTTTATTTATATTTGAGAGAGAAAGACTGTGTGTGTGCGCGCGCGTGTGTGTGTTACACATGCAAGTGCGCATGAGTGGTAGAGGGGCAGAGAGACGTGGAGACAGAATCTGAAGCAGACTCCAGGCTCTGAGAGACCCCTACCTGAGGCTCGAGCTCACAAGCTGTGAGATCATGACCTGAGCCGAAGTCAGAAGCTTAATCAACTGAGCATATCAGGCGCGGTGGTAAAGCTTTTGTTTCTTTAAAATAAGTAGAATTCTCACATTAGAGTTCTAAGCATAAAAACAGACCACAGTTGGATGTGCTGACCACTTTTGGTGATCTGTTTAAGTTTCTAATGGCTTTGAAGTCCCACTAAAAGTTTGTCTTCCTTCTTGGTACACTCTTGGGCTATCTATCCCCTGGACCCTTAGAGTTCAGTATGTACTCATGAAAAGCAAATCTTTTAACTACTAACATGAATATTATGTAGATCAAAATTTGAGAGATAAATCTGCTGGTAAAAGCTGTGAAAAATAAAAAGAAATTGCGTAGCTCATTCTAAAATCAAAAAGATCCCCGTTAATTTAGATGATTAGTTTATACTAGCTTGACTATAATGATACAATGAGCCGGTGCTTTTCCTGGGTAATCCCATTTCAGGAAATCATAAGTCATGTTAAAAATACACACAACATGGGGTGCCTAGCTGGTTCAGCCAATAGAGCATGCAACTCTTGATCTCAGGGTCATGAGTAGAAGTCCTACTTTGGGCATAGAGCCTACCTAAAATAAAAAATTTTAAAAAAATACACACAACCTAGTAGATATTGTGTGTGTATATGTGTGTATGTACTTTGAAATTATTCATCTATTATAAATAAACATTTTCAAATCTATCTACATAGGAGGAGTCATTTGTCAAGTTTTCTCAGCCTGTATTTCTGATAAAGAAGTGATGAATACTTACCAAAAAATAGGGGATATAATAAATGGTTAAAATAAATGAAAATAAAAGGGAAAGAAATTTGTGTTTGCTATGGGGTAAAGCCTCATTTCTAATTAACCCTTCACCCTCTCACTGTAATGTCCCTAGTCCTTCTCTTGCCTTTTTGGGTGCTCATTCCAGACGGCACTCCACAGGCCTTCTGGCCAAGGTGCTGCTCAGGATGTTTGTTTCTGCTTGTCATAAACAGGTAGGCTTTGCAGTTTGAACCATGAGCAACTACTAGGTCACGAGTGGAATTACAGCCCAGGGAAAGAAGGCACTTTTTTGATGAAAAAATAATAGGGTACTTCCTGACCAGTGGGCACTCAATGAAGACTAACCATTTGATGCCAAAGAACTAGCTGTAGAATTACAGTGTGGTCTTGGATATTGGCATTTCCAGTCGATTCAAGTGTCTATCAATTGAACAGTCATCATGGCAAATTGGTATCACATAAGCTTGGGTTCTTTGGTTTATATAGAAAGCTGTTGTTTACAATTTGTTCCTCCTTACAAGGGCCTTTAAGTCAATGTCATCATAATTATCATCATTTAGATTATATATATATATATATATAATATTTTATGCACATTATAGTTTCATATCCAATTCTAATGCTCTTGGAGTTTTAGAAGCTATGATTTTGCAATTTTTAAAAGTTTATTTATTTTTGAGAAAGAGCAGAGAGGCAGACTCCCAAGTAGGCTCTGCACTGACAGCATGGAGCCAGACACAAGCCCCAAACCCACAAACCGCCAGATCATGACCTGAGCTGAAACCCAGAGTCAAGCACTTACCGACTAAGCCACCCAGGTGCCCCTATGATTTTGAGATTTTTAAGACTAATAATATTACAGAACTAAAAAAATGAACATTGCATCATATCTAAATATAACTCCTGAAATATTCTTTTTTGTAATGTAGGTTTTCTAATTATAAGATCAATATATAGATACACAGAGGTTTGTCTGCTCACTCCTTCTGGATGTTGTCTTACATGAAAGCTATGAGCATTTTTATTTTATTTCATCCCATTTGGATTTATTTTGCTTTTCTCCTGAGTAAGATCTATAATAAAACACTTAGGATCCTTAATGCCTTGGATGTCTTTGTAAGTTTGAAAACTTTATTTAATCAACTCATCTGTCATTTTATCTTGTTGAATAATGTTAAACATTCTCTAAATAATCCATCAGCTTTGTCTCCATCCTCTCCCATGCAGCCCTGGCCATGTTCCACCTCTAATTGATTATAAAGGTTGCTCTTTCCTTTAGGAATAACAGTTAGACTGGTACCCGTGTATCATGCTCTAAATCTAGATGAAAGAAAGTATTCCTGGCCTGCATGTCTCCACAGCTCATTGATCTCTCTCTGGAGAAAGGCTGGTATGTGTCCTTACAGATTCCTTCCTTGAATGATTTAAAACTTGATGCTGAGCTATATAAAATCCTGTTTGAATAGCTGTGCCTTACAGAATGAGGGTCATGCCACTTCTACATTTACAGAAAGGGTACACAGCCCTCTCCTACCATGAGCTGCATCCCCTACTGCATTATATAGAATTCACTGATGGTTGCACTTGGCAAAGTAAAGACTAAGGCTCAGAGGAGAATGGAGGCATCCTGTGCACAGTCAGGAAATATGTCTGCCCTATCCTTTGGGGACTTAGGCAGATTCAGGTTTTCTGGATTTCTATAATGAAATCATGATTTTCAGAAAGTAATAGTCTCAATGAGAACAGAATTCTGGGGGTGTGGGTGGAGGCCATAGCTGTTTTGCTGCAAGCAAAGTGGACCTGAAGTCATGAGGTCACTACCATTTCTTCCTAGACTTCACACTGTTATTTTGCCTCGGGGTACCTCTGGAGAGTTGTTGGGAGATGAGATGATGGCAGAGTGCCCTGGAGGGAAAGGTGACTGTCACATTAGAGAAAGCCTGATCTCCTGAGTTCCATTAACCCAAAGATGACCCTCATCTCCACCAAATTAGGAGAACTGAGGCAGTAGTGTCCTTGACTTAGTATTCCATCAGGGTAATCTTGTGTCATAGTCATGTGTAGCAGAACCCAGTAATGAGATGATATAAATGCATCATGTTTAGGTTTTGGTTTTCTAATAAACAGAGTACTCTATAGTTCTATTAATATATTAGTACTTTATTCCATATATTTACGCCCTATTAATATTTCTCTATTGTTTTATAATATGGACATCTAAGGGTTGGGCTGCAAATTAATTGAACCCAAGGAGGGGGTTGTTGGAACCTTCCATCTCTAGCCTATGGGTCATAAGCACGGATGACAACCTGTTCTTGCCATTGACATCTGAAGTGAGGGAGGGGGTACAGTCTTGTAGGGATGAGGCTTAACCTGTGAGATCTGATGCTCTCTCTAGGAGACAGTGTCGGAATTGAATAAATCGCTTTGGTGGTATGGGACAAAACCAAATATCAGAATTGTTATCAGAAACATAGACCTTGATTTAGAATTTAAATAGGCAGAAGTAGAAGTTCGTATGTGAGAATCTCCAGTCCTCTAAACTTTAATTTGTCAACACAAGTGTGTAGAGATCAGCCTCTAAAATTAGTTGGATACAGAAAAGGGAAGGAATAGCAGTACTATGTCTTTAATTAAAATATTCTAACTGTCAGGGTGCCTGGGTGGCACAGTAGGTTAAGTGTCTGACTCTTAACTTTAGCTCAGGTCATGATCTCATGGTTCATAAGATCGAGCCCTGCATCAGGCTCCATGCTGACAGTATGGAGCCTGCTTAGGATTTTCTCTCTCTCTCTCTCTTTCTCTGTCTCTCTCTCTCTCCCCACTTGCACATGCTCTCTCTCAAAATAAATAAATAAACTTAAAACAAATAAATAAAAATTCTAATAATTATCATTATATATTTAGGTAATACATATTTTGCAAGGATAAAACATCAGAAATAAAAGCATATTTGTAGTTGATCTTAACTTTATGAGATAAAAGTATTTTTTTTAATTTTTTTTTGAGAGACAGAGAGACAGACCGTGAACAGGGGAGGGGCAGAGAGAGAAAGAGACACAGAATCTGAAGTAGGCTCCAGGCTCTGAGCTAGCGGTCAGCACAGAGCCCGATGCGGGGCTCAAACCCATGGACTGTGAGATCATGACCTGAGCCGAAGTCGGATGCTCAACCAACTGAGCCACCCAGGCGGCCCGAAATAAAAGTATTTTTAAAAATTAACCTCTTTGGTTCAAATTCCTATGGCCTAGGTGTAAACTTTTTGGAAAGTTTGAATAATTCCATTTGGCCACATTAAAGTTTTCCAAATGTATGGTGGTGTAGGTAAATAAGTTGAAGAATAGTTGGAGAAAGCATATTGCATCAGTTAAGAGAATTTTAGATGCTCACAGATAACTTAAAAGTTTTCATTTAAAAAGTAATTCTAATTGTGGATATTAATGTATTCTTAAATCCATGTGTTGTTTTTAGGGCAGAAGCCCTCTTAATTCTGTATTGAGTTTGTACATAGGTTTATTTCCTGTAGGCTTTGGTTATTTTTTTAATGTTTTCATTTTACAAAGGTGACATAAAAGAACCATTTTTGCCGAGTACTAAAGCAAGAACTTAAAGCTAGGTAACATTGATGGACTAATTAGAGAACAAGGCAGAAAGGTAATTGTTATTTTAATATCATGGGTAAATGGCTGGATGGCTGAACAGATGGATGGGCAGAGAGGCAAATAGACGGATGGGGCATTATTGGAAGTCACACATAACCATTCAGGAAAAAATACAAATGCAAGTAAGTGAAAATGATGTTATTATGAATAAATTTTAAATTGGCTCCTATTTTTTAAAGCTCCCTATTTCCTATTGATAATGAAGAAAAAGAAAAAGGATTCACAACATACTTTACCACTGGTTATGGTCCCTTATTGTGTCCCAAACATTCACATGAGATTCAAGGACCATGCACAACCTTGCAGCTTAAGAGAAGCGAGAACATGACCATCAGAAAGCTGGTGGACCATAGTAAAAAGGAAAAAAAGTTGTGCTGACTCCCATAAAGTATATATTTTACCATTTGTAAGTAGTTATTTAAAAAGCAAATTTCCTAGTGATGCTGATCAAAGAATATTAAGAATTAAGTGCTTAAATCCAAATTCTTAATTATTAATGGCCATTTCCTATTTTCTACCTTAGGGTTTAATGAATTCCCTAACAGGAACAATGGAGTTCACAAGTGTTGAGAACAAGTATTATAACAGATACAGTTTTATTCATAATTTTGTAGTCCAGAGCTTAATTCCTTGTTTACAATTTGGAGATCCAAACACCTCTGAAACCAAACATTTCTTTTTCATAAGTTCATGGCAAACTCAACTTACATGAGACTATTTATGTATAGTCTTTATTCATCCCACTTTGTAAGAATTTTCATATGTTTACAGAAATAGTAACATGTTTGATTACTCCATGCTATATCTGACCCATCCGGTAGTGTTACATACCATTTTTCTGTCTGAAATTAGAAGGGTTCTGAATTCTGTAATCCATCTAGCCCAAGGGGGCTGGGGTAAAGGATTACAAAATGATCAGATATCTGGCTGACTGAACACTGTACTCATTGGCCCTAATTCTACTCTTTCTAAAAGAACCACTCAAATAAATCCAATCCCTTGTCTATGTAATTATCTTCAAATATTTAAGATTGCTATGAAGATGCACTCACAATTAATATTCCTGGTTCTTTTAATTGTTCTAGAATCTCTTTGGACTTTTCTGATTCATCCATCCATCCATCCATCCATCCATGCATTCATATAGCTTTCCATCCAGCTTGGGCCACATCATCTGTTATTCCAGCTGTGCCCTTACTGGCACCGTGATTTATAAAACTGATTACACTTCTTAATACTCCCAGTATTAGCAAGGCCATACTCTTCACCTTTTTTGCTCTAGGAGAAATTTCCTAGTTGGACTATTTAAAAATCAGTGTTCTCCAACCTAAAGTAGACTCTCAAGGAATAGAGATTCTGAGATAAATCCTGGGAAACATGAAGGGGATGAGAAGTCAAGAATGCTTTTATCCAACTTTATTTTTAAAAAAAAACTATTTCTTTTGAGAAAGAGTGAAAGCACAGGTGGAGGAGGGGCAAGGAGAGAGGGAGAGAGAATACCAGGCAGGCTCTGCACTGTCAGCTCAGAGCCCAAGTGAGGCTCGAACTCACAAACCATGAGATCATGACCGGAGTTGAAATCAAGAGTCAACCAAATGAGCCACCCAGGCACCGCTCAACTTTTAATTTTTCTTTATAAATGTTCCTTTTGGTGCCACATTCTACTTCCTCCCATCTCTGAACACCAGTTCTGTATTCTTCACTGTGAACTTATGACTTGTCCACATGCTTTACTGAGGTCATTCAACAAGTATTTATTAAGTGGCTACTATTATGCCAGGCACTGGAGTTGTAAACAAAACCAAATCCTGGCCTTCTAAAGCTAAATTAATACACAGCAGGACTGATATAGGCTCAGACAAAAAATAAAGTAGGGCAAAGCAAAGAGCAATTGTCTTACTATAAGCAGGGACTTGAGGGAAGTGAGGGAAATCTGGAGAAAGAACATTCCAGACAGGAGGAACAGCAAGTACAAAGGCTCAGGAATGAGCATGTTTAGGGAGGAGGCTGAAGTTGCTGGAACAGAGTAAGCAAAGAGAGAGAGGTAGAAGGTGGGTGCAGAGAGAGAGTGCCTCACAAGCAGAGTGAAGAAGAGGCTTCCAAGAACGAGAGATTACAAGAGGAACCATGTAAAATGCTGCTGGTGTTCACATGAGGGAATAAGAACCAAGAAGTGACCTTGGAATTGGAACTCAAAGGAATTGATAGCATCCACAAGAGCAGCCTCTCTCCAGTAGCTGGGGACAGACGTCAGATGAGATGGGAGCAGAAAGAGTGGAGACAGGGTCCACAGGAGTTTGTGCACAGAAAGAGTCAAGGAGAAAAGAAGGTCCAGCTGTAGAGGAAGGTGAATTACAGTTTTTTGTTTTTTTGATGATGATGGGATAAACAGCATATTTTTAGCCAGATAGAAATAATCCAGGAGAGGAAATATCATGACCCTTGTTCTCCTTCATTATGTATGTTTCCTTGATCCCATTCCTGCCTTGTATCTCCCACATCTTCCCTTCAATTAAGCTGAGCTTCCTCTTGCATAATCCTAAAGCATCATGATATAAATAGCTTTGTTGTACTCTTTTATGAGTTTTACAGGGAGGAAATGTGATAAACTCTCTATAAAATAATTTCCATGTCTAATAGCCCTTGAATTCCTCCCTGCAATAAAAAAAAAAAGTATTTAAAAAATAGGTTCCAAGTTATTCATACATGTCATCTTTTGCTAGAGTAGCGTCAAAACAAAAGCCATAGTGTACATACCAACAGCTTAAGTTTATCTCTCACTAGCTATAATCAAAAATGTTTCTGAGCCACATGCAAGAACAAAAAATCACTGACATTAAGAAAGTATCTTAGCATGTGGAAACAGTAAAATGATGTTCACATGAAAAATGTCAAATGTAGTAAACAACATTTTCTCCTGTAATAAAAGATTATTTTTGCTGTCACATGTGATTTTTGTAATAGTTTTGCCATCATGTATGACAGAAATTTGTTTTATATGCTTTTGTAAATTTGTAGAACAAGGGATTGTCACTTGACCATTTCATTGAGGAAATCTAAAAATCTTCAATATGTACAGAAAGAAGATGGTCATTCTTATGGGACTTAGATAAAGGACACATCAGCTGAGCTACTTCTGTAAATTCCACGTAAATCGACATTGAATACAGAATTGTTTCTAATACAGGGGCGCCTGGGTGGCTCAGTTGGTTGAGCGTCCGACTTCGGCTCAGATCATGATCTTGTGGCTTGTGGGTTTGAGCCCTGCGTCGGGCTCTGTGTTGACAGCTCAGAGCCTGGAGCCTGCTTTGGATTCTATGTCCCTCTCTCACTCTGCCCCTCGCCCGCTCATGCTCTGTCTCTCTCTCTCTCTCTCTCTCTCTCTCTCTCTTAAGAATAAATAAAACATTAAGAAATTTAAAAAAGAATTGTTTCTAATACAGAAATAGTCTCTCTGCATGATCCATGAGAAAAACAAACCTTTTTTTTTTCTAGTTCAGAGATTTTAAATTAGTGATGAAAAATATGTGATCAGGAGTTTTAAAATCCTGTATTTTAAAACATTTTAAATAGTAACTTTCACAATTCTCACCTTTTTCTGATACCATGTTAAATTCCTTGTGGAATAACATGAAAAAAGGATACCCTTGGTTTGACAGATTTTAGTTGAGTCACTTTATTTACACGGTTGGAATGTGAACCTTGTTGTTGATGCCATGAAGTAACTGTAGTCTCCTTCTTCAGCAGCACAGAATGTTAGCATTTCTGATGCTTACCCAAGAAGCCACCTAGCCACCTATTCCTATTCAGTTCAGACCATTGCAATGTGCTACAATTAAGGAAATAGGCTGGCTGTCCTGGATTTTGCAGACTTGTATCTCTGTATCAGATGAGATCACCAACAAACACAAGGCCATTCTTGAAGTGTGTGTTGACTTCCCTGTCTTCAGAAATGCCTTCACTGAGTTACAGTTTAAAATTTAATCTCCATTTATATTGAGGATTTATATTTCAAACAAAAGATTGGAAAAGTTTCTCTTTCTTCTGTATTTTTAGATTTGTACTGATTACAATTCACATGTCTTATTCAGAAAACCACATCAAAAATTTCTCCAAGAAATTAGAATCAAGAAAATGTGGTAATAGTTTTGCTTTATCCAGACAATCTTACATGCTTTCCTTTTTCAAAAGTGAACACTATAGCCCATTGTGTTTCCATTAATACTTTTCCTTGAATAAAGTTCAAAACTTGTCCAATTATCGTACTTCTCCCCAGTATCTGGTAAAACACATGTGTCCATTTTTCTAAATAGTTTCTCTTCTCAAAAATTATTTTAAACTCCCACGTTTTATATGTTCAGAGTTTTAGAAGATTCAGTCTTAAGGATCAAATACTTCTAAATAAATAAAAATTAAATAATATAAGTTAATATAGTGAATGGAAATATATAAATATATGATAGATATATAAGTGGAAATAAATAGGAAGAGGAAGGTATGAATGGTTGTATATTTCGTCTTCCCCATGTGTCTGTGTAGTGAAAGGCAATGTAGTTCAGTGGCTACAACTAGAACTATGGAGGTGGATTTTTGTGTTTTTCTGGATTTGAACCACAGATCTGCCACAAATTGGTGTATGACCCTGAGCAAATAATTTGACCATTTTAAGTTTCCGTTTCCTCATTGCAGAAGTTGGTTAACTATAGCATCTACCATGGGATTATATTATAAGATTTAAAGGAGATAATATCTCCTTAGCCCAGTGCCTGGAACATAACAAGTCCTCAGTAAGTGTTAGATGCTATGGTGATGAGCCAGGTGCTGTGCTGGGCATGGGGTATGGAAATGGAACATTCTGTTCTCTGCCTTCAAGGAGCTTATATCGAGTGTCCTTTAAGATGCTCATTCTGTGGAATCTCTCTAAAGAGAAAAATATATTGAACTTGAGAAATAAAATGAAGATCATCTATCCCAATTTACTTCCCATTATAGGGATACCATTTTTATAGGACTAATAAGTAGACCTTAAGCTCATGATTTTGTACTCTTTCTAGGGAGAATGATATGGAAAGAGTGCAGACTCTGAAATTGACCAGATCATTTATTCCATTACTATATGACCTCAAGAACCTCAAGGAATCCCAGGCTCCTCCTTTCTAGAATAGCATGATGACATCTCTCATGTTTGGTTGCCAGATGGTTGGATGAGGTGGTGCACATGAAGTGCTCACTGTATCTGAAACACTGCTGGGTTACTGTTCACTTTCCTCAAATAAAAAAGCATCTCAGTTAATTTTTGGCATCTGTGATTGCTAGGACAGTTTTCTCCATTCTCAGATTAAAACAGTCTCTATATGAATTTTACCAGTTAATTATGCTTGATCCTCTTCAATGGAATGCTTTTCAAAGCAAGAATGTAACCATATGTAGTGACACCCTGTTATGGTTTTTTAGTATATTTGACCATCATAAACTCATTTAAGTATCCTCTTACCTATCATTTCGCTTTTCAGTCTGCAGACATCCTATTAGAGATTTTTTAAATGCTTTGTTGAAAAGAAGATGTATTACATCTATGTCAATTATCTTTTCCACTAACCTAGGAGCTAGTAAGAGTGAGACTAGTTTGACATGCTTTCATGTTAAATCCTGCAGGCTTCTAATGATTCATATAGTGTATATAAACTTAGTTTTTCTATAAGATGGAAGAAAGTGAATGTGATACACTAAAGTCTTTCATAAATTTTATGTATACCCATTCAACTGATTTGTTTTTTATGGATGGAATTATAGTAGTAAATCAGTAAACTCAAATTTTAAGTCAAACAGCACCCTGCATAGTTTACTTAAAATGTGAATTGGACACCCAGACTCATTGCTTAAGAGTTCACTGGAGGAAGAAGGAAAAAAAAAAAAAGAGGTAGAGAGAGAGATTTAAATCAAAGTCCCAATTATTTGTCAAAAATTATCCCGGTGAGTTTTTTAGCTTACTTTTAGTTTTTCTGTTCATCATCATCTATTTATTTAGTTAGTTATTTTTCAAATGTCTAGTGAATACTCACCTGTGTGAGCTTTATTATTATTCCTGGGAATGTAAAAATGAATGTACATAATCCCTAATCTCAAGGAATTTAGTATTCAACAAGGCAAAAGACAGATACATGAATGTAGCAGTCTTTAAAATATGACTTCCTAGAGGGTCAGATATACTCTCTATAAGAAGCTATTTTTGAGCTTAACTTGAAGGACCCTTGGAAGAAAAAGAAAGAGAATGGGTAGTCCCAGAGAAACAGATCTAGCAAAGACCTCCTACAGGGGTGGTTAGTGGTTATACGTGGTTGGAGCCCACAGGACACTGTAGAGACTAAGGAAGAAATTAGGTTAGTTGTAAATGGCCTTGAGTACCTCACTAGGAAACTTAGACAATATTTTCTTGGCAAAAGAATAAGTGGCTCAGATGTGATTCCCATGTTTGGGACATTTGTGAAGGATGGATTAGAACAGTGTGGGAGCCATTCTGCAGGGTGTGGCAGTGGTCTAGGTGCCATAAGGAGGAGTCTTGAAAAGAACCAGGGACAGTGGAATTTAGGTTGGGACAGATTTAAAAATCATTACTAAGGAATCATTAATAACAGAACTTGTTACCATTTACATATGCATGGAGGGCGGGTGAGGAGGGAGAGAAAGGATTCAGAGGGTGAATGGTTACGGATGGTTGTGTTCTTTTTTTAAATTTAACTTTAATTCAATTAATAAAACATTAATTTTTTAATGTTTGTTTATTTGCTGGGGACGAGGGATAGAAAGAAAGAGAGAAAATCTTAACCAGGTTCCGCAATGTCAGTGCAGAGCCCTATGCAGGTCTTGAATTCACAAACGGTGAGATCATGACCTGAGCTGAAATCAAGAGTCAGACGCTAAACTGATCTGCTGGCCAGCCAGGTGCCTGGATGGTCATGTCCTTAACCAAGGCCTGGGTGGGAGAGGAAAGAAGAATGTCCGCTGTGACCTGGAGCTCAGGGGAAAGATCAGAACTAGAGGTTTGGATCTGAAAGTCTTCAGTGTAGTTGGAATTATTAAGTAGGGATTGCCTATAGATACCACAGGGTCAAGATTAGACCCTGGATGAGGGTGGGGGAGGGAGCTAAATAAGCAGTGGAAGGGATTGAGGAAGGATGTCCAGAAGAATAGTTGGAAAACTGAGGACCAAAGGATAAGAGAATTTTAAAATTAGGGACTAGTTAACCACTTGAGTGATTACTATGATTGAGGAGGGTAGGGACTAGGAAGTGCTGATGGGTTTGCCAGTCAGGAAAGGCTTGACAACTGTTACTCCAAAGAGAGGTTGATGTGAATGATGATCTGTGTGCAGGGTGAGAGAGGGGGGGCATTTGCTTTGAAACGAGAGCACAGTGGCATATATCCATACCCATCTTTTCTCATCTACAGCCATTCCAAAACTATAGGAAAAGTTTTCTTCTGAGGTAGCTCATCCATGCATAATGTTCTACATTTATGGCATCTTAGATACCAAAGAGATTCAGCTTATAGGGATCAATCTGATTGGTTGAAAGTGTTTTCTTACAATAAATGATTCGTTCTTTTTACCCATGTACACCCTGCAAAAAGTTCCAGGAAACACTGATGGACATTATCTCTGCTTCTTGGTTTTATGGTGAAGTTTTTAGTGCATAAACACAGAACATCTCTCATGAAATCCTAGATTTAGACTATGAATATTTCTCAAATTTCAGTTACTATCATTGATAGAAGTGGCCAGCGTGCACCCTGTGTTACTGTGAAGCAGGTGCAGGACCGCATGGGAGCCCCACATGGTGGGCCCGGTCCTCTGTACTGACTGTGCAAGTCCTTCTTCAGCTTATGCTGAGCTGTACGCCTGTGGCATCAGAGAAATAGAAAGATGTTCTTAAAGCTTGGCTTCCCTGAGTCAAGGGCAATTTTGTGTTCATTCTAATTGTTCTCTCTGAAAAGCTGGATACCATCAGTGATGAAATTCAGAAATTCACATGTGCTTGAGAAAACTGAAGTCCTTTTTATTTGAGGGTAAGAAGGGACATTTTTGGTTGATTGTTCCCATTGTGTCACAAGGGGTTTTGTGATGTTTTTGTGTGTGTATTTGAAATGATTAAGATGATAAAGGAGAGAAGACAAAGCCAGGAGTAACCTCCCCCCAGATCACCTTTAATTCCACAGGTGTCTAACACCTACTTCCATCTTTACCTGGAGAGAGAGAGAGACCCATAACTTTAAAGCCAGCACTTCTAACCAGCCTTTGTCTAGAGTCTCCCACTGCCCCTCTTCCGTGTGTGTATATGTGGATCTTTTTTTCCCCTTTCTCTTAGGAAATTGTAAATTTTGTAGGCAGGCACAATGGTGTTGTGTTTCAGTGAAGTACATTGTGAACTGGTAATAATGATAATTACGTCTACCCTTAGCTGCTGCTTCTCTCTATCAGGACCTCCAGCATGTGCCATCCCAGCGCCGGGGTGCACTTAAATCCCTCACAGGCTGTAGGCTCCAGTAAGGAATGAGGCCACTCACAGCAAGCCTCACTGGAGCCAGCAGGAAATGAATCCGTCTGCCACAGATACTTATTTAGACCAAATTATTAATGTTTAGTGGCAGAAAAGTGACTCCCTTTCTCCTTCCATTGAATGATGAGAGCATATCTGTTTTCTTGATAAGATTGTGGCCAGCCTGGCCTTTGCTCTAGAAGGTAGAGAAAAATGACTCTGCCTGCAGGATACAGGGATGTCTGGCTTCTTTTCTCTGCTTCTGTACTGAGTGTATCTCCCTTATTCATCTCACAAACTGTCTTTAAACTTAATCACACTGAACTTTTTGTATATGTTTGCCTCACAATAAATGAGTCTGGGGCTGGGGGGGTGGGGTGCGGGGAAATACAGAGAAAAATACATCTTTATTAGGGGAGAAATAAGAAACCAGTCTCTTTGTTTAGAAAAACCCTTAGGTTAAATATGCCCAGTTATAATAAGGGAGAATTTTGAGAAAGTGTCCATTTGTTTTGAAAAATACCAAAAGTAATAATTGGAATGCAAATCAGTTTCAGCAAATTCTGTGATAAAAGTATTTTTCATATTTTCATTTTTCCTGGGCTCAAATTGTCTTTGCTTCATAATTTCTGAATTCATAACTGTTTCAAACCAAATGAAATTGTTACAACTTAGGATCTTTGCATATAAGGGATTTAAAAATCCAATAGATGTATTAAAGTCTATTTTCTTTTCTTAGGTTACATTTACAGCTTTATTTTTTAGACAATAAATTTAATATAAACATTTTTCAAGTAACTTTAAATTTAAGCTTTAATACTTGGAAGTGTTTTGTTTTTCTCTGGCCACTTTGCCCTGGATCACAAAAACAGTCTCATCTGAGAGAGTCCTATTCCTCACAAAATGTTTCCCTCCCTACACTGAGACAGGCCCACAGAATCTGTCATTACCAATTAATGGTGTCACACATCTTTACCTTGATAAGCTTGAATTTCAGGTTTTATATTCATCCCAGAATTACTTTCCATCTTTGTAGACAGCCTGCTGAGTAAGGTTGCTGAGTTGGGCGGTGCAGTATGACGAGGTGTGCAGTGTCTTAGAGTCTTAGTGTTTAGAGCGGTAAAGCCCTGCCTATCTGTAAGTCCGACTTCTGGCCTTGCCAGCCTTCCAGACGCAGCTGGGAACCTTAAAGTATGTGGGAGACGAGGGGAAGCCCTGTGGCAGCTAAAATTACTGCTTCCAGGTCTGGGAACTCTATTTGTTTAGCTAGAATTGAACTCAGTCTTTCTGCTCTAATTTGAAGCCCATTTAAATTAGCTTGGTTATCTGGTTTTCCCCTCTGGAGAAGATAGAAGTCATTGAAGAAGATAGAGTCTCTACTCGAGGCAGACATGCTGGTACCAGTGAGCGGTGATTACAACCTGCTATCTTAGTGAGAATTAGAAACCCTACTGTGGACAGAAAGTAAATACAGCAAAGTACGAGTATTAGGTCCATGCAGGGGTGAGCTGCCACATGTGTGTATATCTTAGGGGGCCTTAAGGGCGGCCCTGTATCAGCACCTTACAACAACGATGAAGGCAGTGATGAACATGGGCCATCAAGTAAAAGTTAAATTGTTCCTCCATTTAAGAGAGAAGTTTGATTTTTTTTTAAGAAAGGCTTTATTCAAAATTGGTTATACAAAGTTGGCCCTTGAAAGGAGCAAGTCTCCATCTTTTAAGAATCACATATTGATTCATGTCACTCTTCCTCATCATTGCCTGCACTAAACTTTGCTTATGACAAAAATTATTTTGTTCAACTTGGTCACCTACTCTATTTGCCAAACCTGATTCCATGTATGTCATTTGTTTATTTCCTATAATTAAATTCTCCCTTAAAAACTAAAGAATGCCTCGTATTATGATTACTTTTGGTCTTCCACTTAAGGGATAAATATGTACTTTCAATATTTATTCAGCCTAGTTTTGTTTCTTAAGTGCTATAGACAATAAAAGCTATTAACAGTGAAATTTTAACACAAACATCATATTCTACAGCCATTATATACCACTCAGTATCCTTCTCTTCTGTCTAAAAGGTATGCTACATTTCCTGTTTTCTAGTCTCTGCTTTCTTTGTTGTTTTTCCAAGATCACTAAAGGTGATGAGTAAAGAATTTTCATTATCATATGATTTGTTTTTGCTCATTTTTCTTTCTGTAATCTAGATTGCAGATTAGAAATTGCAACTGTTAAATAAGCCTATCAAAGATGTCATCTGAAATTTTTTTACTTCCCTTTTTAGTTCTCTAATAGGGTGAAATCTTGATTAACAAATGCCCTGGCAGTCCCCTTTGTGTGAATGCAGCCAGATTCAAAAGAACATGTCTTCATGAATCATGCATTAGACCTTCGTCTGCACACCATCCGCAGCCCTCACCCTAATCGGAGTTTAAACTCAAGTGCAGGCAACAAATATTTGGAAGCCAAGGACTGTCTTCTTCAGCCTAGCCATGGCTTCCTCTCTCTCCTTTCTCTTTTCATAAGTGAAGTATCATCCCTGTTTTTACTTTCCACCTCCTTTCCAAACAGGACGTAGTGGTCATTTTTATTTATTGTTTGAAATGTTATCACCACCATGCTTTTTCACTTAAAGCCTGTGATGTCTAGTTGTGAGATAAACATCTTTTTCCTACTCAGTTTAAGAAATTTTCGGCATGATTGAATGAGGGGTGAGGCAGGAGGGAAAGAGGGTGGAACATGTACAAGTAGTTACTCAATAGGCCTAACTTGGACGAGCCAGCTGAGGAGCCCGCCGCGCTCGCCCAGATGGAGAGCGAGCAGGAGACGCTCATCAGGACAGCTGCCTCAGCCCTCTCCTTCCCGGCTTCTCCCTCCCGGCTTCTCCCTCCTTGTGCTTCTTATTTCTGCCAACTCTGGCAGTGTATCTCACCTCCAGGGACACATTCTTTTTTCCTGCCTAAAGTGTGGAAAAAATTTCTTGTTGTCAGAGTTTTGTTGAAATAAAATTGGCATTTGGAAGAAGCCACATTTGCTGGGAAGCTTAGGAGGGGTGCGACTCCACAAAGTGCTGAAGTGAGCAAGTTCCCCGGGGCGTGGGCTGGGACCCGGTGTGCACTGGGAAGAGAGAGGGGTGAGGAGCCACAGTGGTTGGGGGCTCAGTGTGGCTGCCCAGTCCGGGCTTCAGGGGATACCTCTGCGCCAGGGTGCAGGTTCTCAGTGTTGCCCATAGGCCGCGCTCATCACATTCTGGGGTGCTGCTTAGGTTCCCACCCATCACAGGGCCTGACCAGGGTGAGGTGGGCCCAGAGAACTGCATTTTAACATCTGCTCCATGCCTGTGCTCTTAAATCTGAATAGCAGCTACTTACGGTTCTGGCGCTTAGTGTCTCAGCTCCCCAAGTCATTTATTTGTGCCTATCTAGAGGTGCCTAGGGTGCAGTGACTGACTCACCCCAGCCATGCACGCCAGAAACCGGAGCATAAGGCAGACGCCAGTTCAGTCGTTGGCCTCTAAGGGTGTGGGGATCCTATGGTAGCACAGGGGACAAGTGTGGATGTTCTCTAATCTCACCGTGGTATTCCTTTCCTCACTTGGCCTTTATACATATTATTCTTTCATCCTCTGTCCCATTTCCCCTTCTGAGAAAAGTACGTGCAGTTAAGATTTCTCTTTGACACAAGGCTCAGCTGTCAACCCGCTCCAGAAAGATTTCCACAACCCCTACCCTCCTCCCGGACATGGCTGAACCTCTACAATCCTAGGTGCTGGCGCTTAATGCACACGTAATTTACTTACTTACGTGGGTAGCTCTCCAATTAGATAGTTCATAGAAGTGTCCTTATAAAATTGTGCCAAGCGTAGTGCCTGGCCTGCAGTTACTGCTCCATAAATGATTGTCAAATGAAGAAGGAGTGAGCTAGATCTTCTGAGGGTCCTTGACACACTTTGTTGTAGTTTTCGTCATCTCTGCTGTAAGGAATGGCTGAGTTTGTTTTTGTGTAAAATTAAATACGTTTGTATTAGATTTGTCTTCCTGTGATCCTTAGAAAAATGTGTTTTAAAAGCAAATTAGGGGCGCCTGGGTGGCTCAGTCAGTTAAGCGTCCAACTTCGGCTCAGGTCATGATCTCACAGTTCCCGAGTTTGAGGCCCACATCGGGTTCTGTGCTGACAGCTCAGAGCCTGGAGCCTGCTTCAGATTCTGTATCTCCCTCTCTCTGCCCCTCTCCCACTCAATGACACACATACACACACACACTCTCTCTCTCTCTCTCTCTCAAAAATAAATAAACATTAAACAAATTTTAAAGCAAAATAAATATGATAGTGAGAAACTGAAAATGCTTTGGTTATCTAAATACTTGTGAAGTACATTTTTTAAATAAATGTCACAAAATAGTTTAAAGAACTCCAAGTAACTTTAAGAGGGGATCTACTAGATTTTGGCTAAGTGCTTAAAAAGAAAAAGATTTTTAAATTCCATGTCCAAATAGTTAAACTTAAATTTACTGGTAGCTATTTCAAAGGAAGATGGGAACTCTGCAATCCTTTGTTATAAAGAAAATGTTTTCGTCTTCAAATGTTTAGGGGAAGGATTAAAGGCAATTTATGGCGTGGGTAGAAAGTAATAAAAAGTAGTAACAATGCAGCATATTCTAAATTGTCGTCATTTTCTGCAATTACTAATAATATCAACTCAGGCATTTTATGTCCAAAAGGAATTACTTTCATTTGTCATGCTTTAATGTAAACTCTCGTACCAATCTTATAGCTGCTATGCTGGCTCATTTGCTTCCTTCTACTGTTTCAAACAGGTATTCATTCAATTATGTGACAGAGGAATTCTACCGTTAGATCTTTTACCACAGGGCTCAAGAAATATACTTATACTTCATTTCTTTCAGGAAATAAGCTTGAAGACCTGCATTAAAAAAATCTTTTATTAAGATAAGTCACTGCCTGTTTAGTTTTTCCAGGAATGCTCCACTTTTAATCCCCAAGGGTAATTATAATAATAAAAAATAAATTAAAATGATAGGTTATTTTCCTACTTATGGAACCTCTTTTAATTAGTATAATCCCAGTTTAAAAATTTCTTACTATTTGTTTAATTAAAACAATCACATATACTTTTTATAGCATGTTACAATTTATAAAGAACTTTTTCAGTAAAACATTTTTGATCTTTGCAACAACTGTGTAGTAATAATAGCAATACTATTAAATATTATTAAGCCTTTTTACTATTTGAGAGAATACAAGAGTTGATGGTGTCAGGACATTACCCCATATCAAACAGCAGATCCAGAACTTAATGGAGAACTTATCTCGCAGAACATCCTCTCTTAACTAGACCTCTAGTAAATTCAGTGCTGTTTTCCTTGGAGTGTGTTTTTAAAAAGAACTCCTAGAAGTGTCAAAATATTATTATTGTGCGCTCTACTTTCTGTTTTCAAATAAATGGTTTGTTCTATTGCTTGATGAAATATTCACTGCAAATGACTTTCAGACATGGGTAAGTGTGATGTGGAAATTGAATCTAAAATAATTTTAAACAGGCATATGAGTTTTTATATGACACTATTTATTGATTGATTTTAATGCTTCAGATTCACGTATGGTGCCAGTCCTATTTATGTAATAGAGCCAATCTCAGTACCCTTACCTGAACATGAGGGATATTTCCTTAATTTCATCTACAAAAGACTCCTTTAATATAGGATGAAGTGTAGATATAAAAATTTTCACGTTTGTATATCATTCCATTCAACATCCTTTGATTCCAGGGTGAGAACCTGTGAATGAATTAGCCTCTAGTTCAATGTTTATGGATCAAATGTCAGATAATGTTCCTGTGTATGTGGTATTTTCTCCAATGATTCAAATGCTTAATGAGTTGCTACTTGCTCACCTACCATAAGGTCTTTGTTTAAATATGTGTCTTCTCTCCACGCAGAGTAAAAGAAGCTGAAGAGGTGTGTAGGCAGAAAAAGGGAAAATCACTTTATAAAATAAAACCAAGACATGACTCTGGAATTGTAAGTATTTAACTCTTCCCTTTTTTAACTTGTGATTTTCTTTGGCTTTTAAACACCGTTTTCACAGTATATTCAAACTTATATAATAACACTTTAACTATGTTCCTCTTAAGTATGAATCGATAATATGCTCTGACTTGAAGAATCTCCTTTTCTTTATGCTTTCGATCAGGCCCAAAAGGCTAAGAGAATCTCAGTATCTATATTCGAAGCTTGAGAATTAAGACAAATCTACTAAGGGATGCATATACCTGGATATGTGTGTGTTGGTGAGATCTGGGGGGCAATTTTCCCTTTCTCCATTACACACATATCACCACTACGGGGCTGTATTTGAACCCAGAGTGGCTGTTATAATTGGAATTAGCACCATTGGGATCTAAAACATGACGGGAAATGCTGAGTACTAGCAGTGTTCTTTGCTCAGACCAGAGGCTCAGACCTGGCTCGTACTTATAAGTGACTCTACAGAGTTGGCTGTTTAACAGCTGTCAGCCAATGGCCTGAGTTTAACAAGCTTATTTAAGGTTCCTACTTACCCACTTCTTTCTTTAAATCACCAAGTTTATACCCTGGGAGGTAGGGCTTGGTAAAAATTATGAGTTTTCTGGGGTGCCTGGGAGGCTTAGTAGGCTAAGCATCTGACTTCAGCTCAGGTCATGATCTCATGGTTCATGAGTTCGAGCCCCAGATTGGGCTTTCTGCTGTCAGCACAGAGCCCACTTCAGATCCTCACTCTCCCTCTCTCTGCCCCTCCTCTGCTTACATGTTCAAAAAACAAAAAACACGAGTTTTCCCTTGTGGCACTGTCAGTATTTTTTTTAATGCTTTGAGGTTTAATCACTTGGTAACCACAAGAGTAAGTAAGTGATGCTGTTTTAAATGAAAAGTTGGTTTAGGCCTTAAAATAGGAACATTTTGAATTGGATTAGTCTAATGTAGTCTAAATGGAAAAGATAACGGGGCTCCTGGGTGGCTCAGTCAGTTGAACATCCCGACCTCTGCTCAAGTCATGATCTCGGGTTCATGAGTTCAAGCCCCGTGTTGGACTCTGCTGTCAGTGGCGAGCCCACTTGGGATCCTCTGTCCCTCTCTCTGTCCCTCGCTCACTCACGCACTCTCTCTCTCTTAAAAATAAATAACATTAGCGGCGCCTGGGTGGCTCAGTCGGTTGAGCATCCGGCTTCGGCTCAGGTCATGATCTCACGGTTCCTGGGTTCGGGCCCCGCATTGGGCTCTGTGCTGACAGCTCAGAGCCTGGAGCCTGTCTTCGGATTCTGTCTCTCCCTCTCTCTCTCTGACCCTCCTCTGCTCTCTCTCTGTCAAAAATAAATAAAACATTAAAAAAAAGTTTTAAGTAACCTTTGTTTAAAATAAATAAATAAATAAATAACATTAAAAAAATGGAAAAGATATCAAAATAACCCAAATTGGAATATGATTAAACCCTACTTAGAAAAAGTTAGGAATTACATCCCCATTTAAAATATATTTTCCCGGCACTGTTGGTGAGTCTGGCCCCATCTGTACCTCCTAGGATGATACATTAAACAGCGAAGGCCACAAGAAAAGTTCTTCACCAGAATTTGTGGAATCCTAGAAATCCATTACTTACAGTCTATTTAGAGTAGACTCCAACAATAAAAATAGTGCTGTCCACGAAGAATTACAGTCAGAACTGTGAAGAAGGTAAGCAGTGTTGTCCTGCAGCCAGCCTGTCTTCACTACTGCTCTACCCTGTGTGTCAGGGTGTTGAACGTACCTTGGCATGGAACACTTTTAAAGTACTGGGTGGGCTTGTGGGGCAACATGGCGGAGCGGCAGGGAGCCCTGTGATCCGCGCCCGCCCGCAGGGACTGAACTGAGAAGGACGGAAGGGATAAAACTCGGATTTGCAAGTGGGGGAAAGAAGACACAGACGCCAGAAAGGAGACGACCTCAAAGATGCCCGAGTGAGTGACTGCGATCTGGGAAATTAGGGGACGGGCGCGTCCCGGTGGCGCAGGGGAAGGAGCCCCCGAGCCCAACACAGGGACAGCGCGCTGTGCCCCGGAGGGACCAGGGGAAGAGGAAGAGAGACGGAAAACGCACCTAGAACCATCTCTAAGGGAGGAAAAGCTCGCCCGTCTCCCCGTATATGACTGCCGGGCGCCGGGAGAGAGATCCGTCCCGTCTGGCCGGCGAGTCCTTCCTTGGGCGCAGCGGCGGCGGCATCCACTCCAAGCCGCACCGGGAGCCTTGAAAAGCGGCAGCGGCGGCAAGAAAGGCGCCTTGAAAAGCGGCGGCGGCGGCGGCGGCTCCGCGAAAAGGGCGGCGCAAG
>CM053562.1:457426-680207 GCA_028646485.1 Cryptoprocta ferox
ACAGAGGACCATGGGGAGGGGAAGGAGGAAAAAGAGTTAGGGAGAGGGAGGGAGACAAAACATGAGAGACTCTTGAATCCTGAAAACAAACTGAGGGGGGAAGGGAAAGGGGGAAAGGTAATGGGGGGTGATGGTCTTGGTGGAGGACACGTGCGGAAGAGCACTGGGTGTTATATGGAAACCAACCTGACAATAAAGTATAAAGTTCATAAAAAAAAAAATAAAGTACTTGGTGATTTTTATCATGGAAAAAAAAAAATAAATAAATAAATAAAATATATTTTCCCTTTAGTTTCTCTGTATCAAAATTAATCTTATCTAATGATAATTATTACCTTATGGTTGAGGTTATTTTTCTGCCTTTTTGATCTGAGTACAACCTTAAAGGTGCTCTGAATTAGAAAGAATAATTATTATTCAACCTAATCATGCTATTATAAGGATAGAAGAGAATAAACAGTCAGTTCAATCTTTATGTGTTTGTGCATAGGATGGAGAAGGAGAAAGGTGAGTTGGCACTTTTTCACACTGACTTTAAAGCTTTTTTTTTTTCCTCAAAGATATTTGATGATTTGGCTGGAGAAAATTCTTACAGATAAGACAGATTTTACCTATATCTGCTTCCGTTATGGTCTGGTGAATCTTCAATCTTTTCCTAGAGAATTTAATCCAAATGAAAAGATCTTGTTCTAACTATAACTTTTCTCTGGTGCATTTATTTTCAGAAAGCAAAGATAAGCATGAAAACCTGAAGAATGAAAAGCAGAATGAACATCAGTCACCACAACCACTTCCACAACATTCAGCTGACCTGAGGGTGGGAAGGAAACTACACCATTTTGTTCATTTTTCCTCTTGACCTCTAGCATAATCATTGTGTTTTCTAGACAGTTCACCAATTGTTGAATTTTACTGTACATTCATAAAAATGCAAAAGCAGTAGACCAGTGGAGAATTTGACACCTTTTCTTTTTGTAAAGTTTATGGTATAATATTGATAGACCAAAACAGCATGTATAAGAGGCAAATTAATATTTGCATTAATGCTGAACATGCTAAATGTTAACTTATAATTTACTTTTGTGACAATATTCCTTATCCCAACAAAACACTTTCCTTTCTACTGATAACCAGTACTCCATGTCACTGCATTTAGATTTATGGCTATAATGTTATTTCTAGTGAATTGTTTGTATCAGTTTCATGTCTACATATAAATTTTCTATTTTAAAACTTAAGTACCATTTATATATCATAATCAAAGCTTCCTCAACTCTGGGTTGCTCTCCATAACTATATATTTGTGAAAGAAGATTATCGTTTTTTTTACTCAAGTCAGATAATGAATAGAAAAAAATATAACAAAAGGAAAGCCCTTTCTTATAAATCATTTAATATAGGCAGAAATCAGAGTTTTAAGAGGGCTTTTATCAGCCTGTGTTCTTTGAGACCCTACATAAAGTTAATCTTCAGCTAAAGTAAATTAAACTGAAGGTGTGCCTCTCTGTAACATTACCATTGGCCTTCACAAAGAAAATATGACTCAATATTTTGAAGGAATTTAAATAAATGATGTTTATAAAATTGCCATACATGATTCATTGTTGGCAAAAAAAAAAAAAAGTAAGTTTTCAGATGAATTGGTGTCTGTTAATTAACGTACCTGCCTGAGTATTTTTACATGATTGCAATCATCGCTACGTATTATAGCAGGTGATTAAAAGCTGTAAAATGAGTATGTAATGATTTGTTACCTGAAGGAGCCTAGGAAAGGATTTTATTTTATTTTACTTTAACGGGGAAGAAAAGTAAATCTCCCACTCTTTGTGAGAGTATTTTAAAGTCAGCTCAAGATGCATTGTGATGGCTTGGTCTAACATTAATAGGTGTGTTGTTTTTTTTTTTTTTTTTTCTGATTCTTTCAATGATATTTGTTGGGGCTTATGGATGCTGATAAAGGGGAGAATTTCTTGCTATTGGAAACCAATTATGGAAAGACTTAAAAAAGAAAATGTTCTGAATCATGACTGTTTGCATTTATGTAAAGTATGGTCTTTTACCTTTTAGTTTATAGTTTAAGTGCAAAGAAACAGTAGTGGATTTGGTTTGCTGTTTTCTAGTCTTCCTGTCTCCTTCAGTCCCTCCAATGTGTATATTACCATTCTTCACTGAAATAATAGGGCATTTAACAAAGATCGCTATGTGCAATATTGTATTTAGTGTTTCTATTTCAATTTTTCTAGGATGTTAATTTATATGAAAATAAAATGAATAATAAAAGGGTTCTGTGCCTATTGTGCGTATATTACCTAAGGATGCTTCCAAAATGCAGCCATCATATTTAACACTCGGGAAAAATAAGTTACACTCTGTGTTTGAAGATTTTTTAAGAGTTTTTATTTCAGGTTTAACAACTGTTAGTAGTTAAGTATTTTAAAAAATTGAATGCTTCTTATGCAATCTTAAGGAAGAAGTATTTTCCACTTATGAATTGAAAGATATTAATATTTGAGAAATCATTTTTCTAAAAGTTAAAGGTTAGATGCAAAAATTCACTTGATACAGATTAAGTGGTGAAGGACTATTGGAAGATGATAAAGCAAAGGGGAAAATTATGGTGCAGATGTGACGGATATGGATGAGGACATGGAAGGAATGAAAATAAGCACTCTGCTAATAGAGAAGTGTGAAAGGAGTTTCTTTTTCTTCATAAGTAAGCTTTGCATTTAAGTTGATAGTTTTTCAATCTAAACTCTCTTATCACCTGTACACTGGCTTATCATCTACTTTGTGGCAAGGCATCGTGCTAATAACTGAACGTCTCAAAGATCAAGGGACAATTATATGAACATCATTTATTTGAATTCCTACTCAGGTTGGGAGGAAATAAAGCAGCAATTACAGTTCACTGTAACGTCCAATTCAGAGAGCACAAAAAGTTGGGGTGTCTGGCTCAGTTGGTAGATCATGTGGCCCTTGATCTCAGGGTTGTGAGTTCAAGCCCCACATTGGTAGTGGAGCCTACTTAAAAAAAAAAAAAAAAAACTATGGCTAGAGAGCACAAAAAGCTAAATCTTGAGAGATGAGTGGGTATTAGGCAAGTGAAAGAGGAGAAGAGAAATCCACAAATGGAAAGACAGTGCTCAAAGACATCACTGGAAACCATCATTTCTTTGGTTTGGGGTCAAGAGAATCTTAAAGTCATCTATGCCTTTGCTACTCACAGTAGGGCAGTGGATCAGCAGCACTTACATCACCTAAGAGCTTGTTTGAAATGCAGTCTTCAAAGTTTTCCAAGTGGTTGGTGAGGAGGGGATGATGATGCATTTCTAAGAGAGGTAGCAAGCTGAGAAGAAGGGAAAAAAGCGTGGAAAATGGATGCAAAATAGTCTGCCACACCTGGGGAAGAGTAAGAAATGGGGTGTAAGGCAGGGTAAGTGATAAAGACAAACACATAGGATCAGGGGCTAGATCATGAAAGTCTTTAATACAAAAAAACAGTATGAAGTACATTGTGGAGCCAATAAGTTATTTTAAAGTGGTAACATTAACTGCTTTTGGTTTAATAAAGCCCATTCTGGTACCAGTGTGGAGGAGAGAGTGGAAAAGTATAAGCCTAGAGGCCAGAACACCTTTAAAGAAACTATTACAATTTGAAGGAAGAGATAGGACTTAATAATAGTAGTGGAGATGGAAACTTGGAGCTGAAAAAAGATTTGTTAAGGAGATAAAATATATATGAGAAACTCTTAAAATTTTAGATGTGACAAACAAGAAAGCAGATTGAATTTAAGATGACAGTCTGATTCTTGAGTGGGTTATTTGGCAAAGGGTGGCTCTGCATCAACAAAGGTGATGGGGAAATGCTTTAATCAAGTTTCTTCATAAAAGTCAGTGCCTCAGAGAAACCGCTGATAAGCCTTCCAAGAAAAGCAACTTTATCCTTAAATCTACCTCTATATAGTTATTAGTATACAGCCTGTTGCTCTCTCAAGTTTAAATCCAGAAGGACAGGGGCACGTGGGTGGCTCAGTCAGTTAAGTCTCCGACTCTTGATTTCAGCTTAGGTCATAATCTCACAATTGTGAGATTGAGCCTCACTTTAAGCTCGGCACTGGGCATAGAGCCTGCTTGGGATTCTCTGTCTCTCTCCCTCTCTCTCTGCCCCTCTCCCCGACTCACATACTCTCCCTCTCTAAAAAATTTAAAAAATACAAAATTTTAAGAAAAAATAAGAAATTTAAATCCTGAAGGACAGAGACTGTTTTCCCTCAGGACTCAATCTGTAACATTGAAAGCAATATGTGACACTCAATAAAGATGTATTGATTTCATGAAGAAATAAATGAGAGGAAGAAAAGGAAAAAGTTAAGGGCTGAAAGGGGATGGAGAATCCACAGCGTGTGCTAGACATGCAGTTGGGATTTCTAGTAGCTGGAAGATATTGGTGAAGAACTCGAGAGATGTAATTCTGGAGACTTTGAGGTAAAAACCATCTATATTGAAGTGATACTTGAAATCAGGTAGATTGTTGAAATTACCTGGGAAATCTGAAACAGAGGTTAAAAGAAAACAGTGAGATAGGGTTGAAACTAGTGTTTAAAAGAGAAACAATAGGTTACAAAAGAACCTCAAGAAGATTAACCAGGGAATTAAAAGTGGAGAACCAGGAAGAAGTAGTTGTGCAGAAGTCAAAGTAAACAGCCCCTCAAAAAGAACTCTCTCTCCACTGACACCATTCTTTTGCTCTTCAAACATACTACTGTTGTAAATAACAAATGTAATAAAATATATATAATGAATTGATTTACTCAATATTCTGCTTAAAACTGTTTTAGGGAAGCAGTGTAGGAAAGAGATTTAAAACATGAGCTCTGGAGTTCTACTACTGGTGTGGCTAAGTAAGCTTCTAAGAGACAATCCTCCCCAGGTAGTAACTGTAAACTCTGAACAAAATATAAAAGCAACCACTTGGAGGCCCTAGATAATGAGCAAAGGAGGCAGGTTCTGGGGGCACAGTAGGGGTGGAACTTATAAGACAAGAATGGCCCCGGGCCTTAGGGCAGGCTTCAGGAATGGTACTGCACTCAGCAGCTAAAAACTCCTGAATAAGCAGTCTTTTTGGCTAATGATAATCATCTTTTAAATCCCCAGGAGGAGGAGAAACCCTGTCAGCTAGAATTCTGTATCCCATGAGAATATACTCTAAGACTGAAAGATACTTGTATTTATAGGAAAGCTATTCATATTTGTTAGAAGTAGAATACTAAAGAAAGTTCAAGTTGAAGAGAAATGATACCAAAAGAAAATGTGCATCTTGAAGAAGGAACAGCAAGCACTGGAAATGGTAAATACCTAGGAAAATATAAAAGACCAGTTTTGGGGCGCCTGGGTAGCCCAATCAGTTGAGTGTCTAACTTCGGCTCAGGTCATGATCTCACTGTTTGTGGGCTCGAGCCCTGTGTGGGGCTCTGTGCTGACAGCTCAGAGACTGGAGCCTGCTTCAGATTCTGTGTCTCCCTCTCTTGCTGCCCACCCCCACTTGCACTCTGTCTCTCTCTCAAAAATAAATAAAACATTAAAAAAATTAAAAGTCTAGTTATTTTGCTTTTAATTTATTTTAAACAGTGATCGTTTATTTTTATTATTTTTTAATTGAAAGAGAGCATGTGCACATGAGTGGGGGAGGAACAGAAAAAGTGAGAGAAAAAGAATCTTAAGCAAGCTCCACACTCAGTGCTGAGCCCAACACAGGGCTTGATCCCAAGACCCCAAGGTCATGACCTGAGTCAACATCAAGAGTCCAATGCTCAACTGACTGAGCCACCCAGGTGCCTCAATACTGACAGTTTAAAGCAAAAAAAAAAAAATATATATATATATATATATATATATATATATATGTAACATTTCTTTGAGGAGTTCATAATGTATGTAAATGTAATGCATAAGGCAATTTCAAAGGATGGCACAGGAAGAGGGAATAAATTGCAAGATTTCTATATTTTACATGAAGTAGTACAATATTAACTCCAAATAGACTGAAAAGTTAAGGATGTATACCCTCAAGATTCATAGTATAATCTTTAGTGCAGCCACTAAAAAGTAAGAAAAAGATGTAGAGCCAAAGAGCAATAGACACATTAAAATGGAATTCAAAATCTATTTGAATACTTGAAGACAAGAAAGTTTGGAGACAACAGAATTAAAAAGGACAGAGGACAACCAGCAAGATGACAGGCTTAAACACAACCTTATGAATGACCTTACATGTTAATGGCTTAAATACTGTAAAAGGCAGAGATTATCATACTGTACTTTTTTTGAAAGGCAAGATTATTTGCCTTTCAAATAATTTGCCTACCAAAGTACAAATTAGACTATATATGCTGGCGAAGATGTGGAGAAACGGGCACCCTCCTACACTGTTGGTGGGAATGTAAACTGGTACAGCCGCTCTGGAAAACAGTGTGGAGGTTTCTCAAAAAACTATCAGTAGAACTCCCCTATGACCCAGCAAAAGCACTGTTGGGGATTTACCCAAGGGATACAGAAGTGCTGATGCACAGGGGCATATGTTCATAGCAGCACTTTCAACAACAGCCAAATCATGGAAAAGAGCCTAAATGTCCATCAACTGACAAATGGATCAAGAAGATGTGGTTTATATATACAATGGAATACGACATGGCCATGAGAAAGCATGAAATCTGGCCATTCGTAGCAAAGTGGATGGACCTCGAGGGTGTCATGCTAAGCGAAATAAGTCAGGCAGAGAAGGACAGATACCATATGTTTGCACTCATAGGTCTAACAGGAGAAACTCGATAGGGGACCATGGGAAAGGGAAGGAGGGGAAAGAATTAGGGAGAGGGAGGGAGGCAAATCATGAGAGACTCTTGAATACTGAAAACAAACTGAGGGCTGAAGAGGGAGGGAGAAAGAGAAGGGGGTTGATGCTCATGGAGGGGGGCACTTGTGGGGAAGAACACTGGGTGTTATATGGAAACCAACTTGACAGTAAACTATAAATAAAAAAATACAAATTAGAAAGATACAAATAGACATAGTCATAAATATGTAGGTATTGATACCAGCTTTAGAATAAATGAAATAAAAATTGACAGGCTTAAGGAAGAAACAAGCAATTCCATAATAATGGTTGGAGGTTTTAACACTCCTTTCCCACTAACTGGTAGAACTAGACAACCAATCAGTAGGGGAAGGAGAGAGGGGGCTGTAAAGAGGGAAGAAAGGAGGAAAGGAAGTAGGGAGGGCAGGCTGAGTGAGAGAGGAATCTCTACAAGGTAACGGGAGCTAACCATGCACCATTTATGGAGGGAAACCAAACCGGGCTTACCACCGGAGATGTGGGACTAGAGTGGAGCTTACCCACCAGTGAGAGTCAATCAAAAATAACTACAGTGGATGTTATATGATATGGCAAATAAAGCAGCGGGTGTGTCATAGCAAGAGAAAGCCCTGCAGAGCAAACTGGGCTAGCTAACGTATTAACCCATGTCTATTCCCGCAATGTCTCCAGTATCACTGCTCCCCAGGAACCAGTAAAAAATTTTACTTTTTCCCCAGTAAAAATTTAACTCTAAATGGGAATTGATGGAAATGACAGAAAATGACTAGATATAGAGAGCTAAGGGGAAAAAGAGCATGAATACTCCCTAAAGAAAAGTCTACAAAACACATTTCCCAAAGCACTAGAGGAAAATGTCAATAAGAAAGAATAAATCAACCCAATGAAAATGAATTTAAAAATGCAAACAATAGGGCAAAATGTTCATGAATCAATAATAAATAACCTGAAAATTTTTAAATATATAATCACTGAAATAAAAACATATACATAAACATAATTCTAGATGGTCACAAATTAAAAGATCGTTAGCAATTTGGAAGATACTGCCAAGGAATTCACTGAGAGCATATCACAGAGAGATAAAACATTTTTAAATATGTAGGAGAAGTTAGATACAGGATACATTGATTGAGAAGCCAATCTGAGAGACATCCTATAAGGAGAAACTAACAGAAATGGTAGAGAAGCCAGATAATGGCTGCAGGAATGACCAAGAATATGGAGAACTAAAGAAAGACAAGAATTCTGTGCTTGAAAATGCATAACAAATTCTAGGCAGGATAAATACTGATAAATTTGTACCTAGAAAAGTCAAAGCTAATCTCCAGCCACGTAAATACAAAATTTCAAGACCCCCAGAGAGAAAGTACACATCACCTACAATGGAATGATGATTATACTGAAAGCAGATTTGTCTTCAGCGACAATATATATTAACAAAGGGTAAACAGTGTCTTCAATTTGTGTAATGAAAACAATGAACGAAGACCGTTATACCCAGTTTAAGTATCTTATCATTCTCGTGGAAGAGATGGATATTTTCAGACATATGAAAACTAAGACTTTACCACCCAAAACCTGGCTGAAAGATCTGCTAAAGGGTATGCTTCAGCAAGGAAAAAAAGATGAAGACAAAGTGTGGAGAGTCAGCATACAAGAAATCACAGAGAGCATAGAAAATTGGTGAAATAAATAAGCTCTAGATTGTAAACAGTAACAACTATAATGAATGTGTTTTTAAAGGGGACTTGAATTTTAAGTAATAAGGTGAATAGGAGAAATTAAGGAAATAATTCAAGCATGCTAAGGGTCTTTCCTAGTCTATTCATTCATTTATTTCAGAAAATGTTTATAAAGTGGCTAATATGTGCCAGGCTGTTGTTGACTTTGCAAATAAAGGACCAAGAGTAAAAGGTCTTATGCTCATGGAACTTACATTCTAGTGGGGGAAACAAACCAAAACACCACGAAAAATCACATCAGGTGCTACGATAATTTAAGAAGGGTGACCAATAATTTGTTCTCCAAACTAGAATACCCTTGAAGGTGCAAGCAGTACTCTTATGTCAGGAAAACCTCTGTAAACTAACCATCCCATACAAACTCTGGCCATTCTGTGTGTGTGTTATCTAAGCTTTGAGTGCTGTGATAAAGGGGGAAAAAGGCATAAGATAGTGACATTGGATATGTTTAGACTTTGTTACAAAAAATATGAAATTACATATAAGTGAAAGTTTTAGGATTTCCTGTAAAATAATAGAAATAACTAAAATCAAAGAGGGAATTAAAACTATCCATTCAACTAAAGGCCAGAAAAGCAAGAAAAAGCAGAGCAAGACAAAATATGATAAGAAGAGAGTGATTGGATGGGAGGTGGGAGAACTAGGGAAGAAAAGGAATGGTCAGGACCATGCTCTAAAATCCTATGTAGCCCTTCTGTGTGTTACACTAGTCAGTCATGATCATTTTCACTTCCCAGCCAATCAGTGAACTCAGACCCTGAGAGGCTGCATTTTTAAATTTTTGTTCCCCATGAAATGCATCTTCAATTGTGTAATCAAAAGCAATAGGAAGAGGTTTAAGTTTTTAAATGGTGTGATAAAGGGAATATTTACCCCTTGTCTTCTCAGAAATCATCACAAAGTAATAAGGAGCAAAAGCACAAACTTCATCTTTGATTAAAATTAGAGGTATTGAAAACCCAAACCGCAAATTATATGGAAGATCTTCCAAATGTGTGGGTATGGAAAGAAGCAGAGAAAGGATGCTCACAGAGGCAGATGATGGAAAAAGCCAGGAAAGATTTCTCCAAGATGAGGTCACACCCTTCGGTGCTGTCTCAGAATTCTGTATTTGCTATAATGTACTTTGGTCCACCAATTGGTATTAGAAGTTCCCTGTATGTGGTTTATTTTTTTTTAAGCAGGGAGGAAGCCTAAGTGAGCAATATGACAGACAAGTCAGATTTGCAGGAAGATGTCTATCAATACAATAAGGATGAGAAAATTACTCTAAATTGGAGTGATAAGTTCAAGAATAAGTCATCTCTCCACATTACCTCGTAATGAAATATTTGCTAGCTTGAAACACAGCCCAGTCCTCTCCCCAACACACCCTTCCCACCAATAGCCAGTGAGCCTAACCTACCCCTCCTAAAAATTATTCAAAAAAAAAAAAAAAAAAAAAGAAGATACTATAGATCAACACATTTATGAATAGTACTTCAAAACTACCAAACAAAATATTAGCAAAGACAAGGACCATGAAGAAGTTGGGTTTATTTCTGGAATTCCAGGATGATCATATGTTTATAGCTTTACATGGTATACATGTTTATTTCAAAATAATATTTTATGTGGTGAAAAATTATGTGAGTTCCTTCAACTGCTAAAAAAATCATTTATGCAATTCAACATAATTTTTGATGAAAAAAAGTCTAAATAATATAAATATGTCCCTTACAAGATCAAATACCTCAAGGCAAAGTCAGCTTTGACAATGATGTAAGCATTAGAAATGTTCTCATTAAGAATCAACAAGACCAGCTGTCTACTTTCACCATTTATCACTCTTCTGATGATGAAAAAAAATTTAATTAAAGGTTAAAATTGAAAGAGAGAAGGTAGAATATTTTTTATTTGCTGTTTATTAGATTATTTTTTTTATGTTTTTAATGTTTTAAAATTTATTTTTGAGAGAGAGCGAGAGCGCGAGCATGAATGGGGGAGGGACAGAGAGAATCTGAGGCAGGCTCCAGGCTCTGAGCTGTCAGCAGAGAACCTGACGCGGGGCTCGAACTAACGAACCGTGAGATCATGACCTGAGCCAAAGTCGGACGCTTAACCGACTGAGCCACCCAGGTGCCCCTGTTTATTAGATTATTTACTAAGAAAACAAAATGATCAGCCAAAAATTTATTAGAAACAATAACAGAATGTGGTAAATTGACTGGGTAAAATTTAATATACAGAAATCAAGAACTTTCACGTGTATTGAAAGATATTAACTGGGAAAATTCCTCACTTAAAATAGCAAACAAAAAAGGTGAATAGCATGGAATGAATTTAACAAATAATGTGTCAGATCTTTATGAAAACAACTTGAGAGACACACAAGAAATAGAAAGGCATATGATCAGCAATGTCAGTATTCCCTAAATGAATTTTAAATTTAATACAATCCAAATAAAAATGTCAACAGAATATTAGGGGGCGGGGGGTTGATAAGGACTGAAGAAGTTGACTTTAAAATTCATGGGGTGCCTGTGTGGCTCAGTCTGTTAAGCGTCCAACTTCGGCTCAGGTCATAATCTCCTGGTTTGTGGGCTCGAGCCCTGCGTGAAGCTTTGTGCTGACAACTTGGAGCCTGGAGCCTGCTTCAGATTCTGTGTCTCCCTCTCTCTCTGACCCTCCCCTGATCGTGCTCTGTCTCTCCTCTCTCTTAAAAATAAGTAAACATTAAAAAAATTTAAAAAATGCATATATAAACATAAACAAGAGCAGTCATGAAAGTTTTTTGGGGGAAAAAAGAGCAGTAGAAGGAGGAGCTGGCCCAACTATTAAACATATTAGAAAGTGACAATAAGTATTTGTAAAAGCAAAATAGTGGAAATTTCTAAATAAGAAGATAATATGCAGGCTTTATAAAAGAAAGAATGTGGGACACTTTATGTACTAATATAAAAGATGTACGACACCTTGTTAAGAGACAACAATCCATAAAAGGAAGAGCTTATGTCTTTGTCATTTTTGTGTGAAAAAAACAAGAAGCAAAGCTGTGTAGTGCCCTCCCCTTTATGTAAAAATGGGGCAACGTGATTACTGAATCCAGAAACGAACATACATAGATGATCTCTGGAGGCATTCCTAAGAAATTGCTAATATGAGCTGCTTCTGGAGAAAGGAATCTCATGGGCTATGGGACAGGTAAGAGGTTTATTATGTCCTTTGATTCTTTTGGATTTTGTATAATTTTGAAAAATAAGTCAATATAGAAATATTTTATAATTTTTGGAATGTGTCTCATTTCGATTATCAAATGCCACCTATCTGGTCAATTCTGTTTCTGTTGAATCAAGGAGACAATATGCTTTGGGTAATTTATGATGCTTGCACATCACTGTAGCAACTCTATCAGATATCCTCCAAAGGGAAGATCAGGAAAATTCTCACATTAGACCATTATGGAGATTAGTAAGGGTTGGAAGCCAACCTTGCTTGTCTGTTGCGGGAATGAAAAAAGAAAAAAAGTCAGGGTGGTCGGTAGGCCACTGGACACATTTTCTCCTACGGTGGTCTGGTGTTCTGGTTGTTACAGTAACGTTGGGCTTTTTATTTCACGATGGCCCATTTTGGTAATTCTTATGCAAAACCCCATTCACTTCAGTTTTGGAGTTAACTTCATACAGTCCTCCATTGACTTTATGTAAATGTTTCTAATTTATGGCTATAATCCTATCATACACTGTAAATTTTCCAGAGATTAACAGCACTTTCTGATCCATGCAATGGATTACAGGACCAACCTAATCCTTACAGGGTAATCAACAATGAGACTTTTCTGTTGGTTTTAGGCTTTGGGGATCAGAAACTGGCAATATGCTTAAGCCATGTTACAGTAAGCCATACATGGCTCCGTAATACTTGGTATTTTATACCCACATATTTCACTTGGTAAATGCTATCTGTAACTTGTCAGCATAGCAAAGGGCGAGGATCAAGAATTTTAATATTTAGTTTACAGAATTCCAGGATAAATCCAGAAATAGACCCCATCAATAGAGTGCCTTCTGGCACATGGAAAAACAGACATGTGGTGCCTTTGCTAACAAGTTGTATATTGTTTGGCTCCTCAAATAAAACAAAAATTAGAAAAAATATATACCACCACAAACAAAAACAGAAAGGAAGAAACTACAAGATGTAAATATTTGGATAACTCTCAAACCTTTTGGCTAAACTTTCAAACATAAAATTTAAAGTTTCCAGCCTTGATTAGACACCCAATTCATAATTTGGTATCCAGTACCTACTCCCCAGACATTAGCAATTGCATCTTTCTCATGGCTACAGTCTTGTTAGATGAAGAATGTTCTGGCAACAGATTTTATGGATGGAGGTGGTGGTTAGGAACTCTTTTTGTGTGCCAGATTTTTAAACACACTTCTTTCCTTCAGGATTGGAGTTAGGGTTGGGGCTCAAGCCAACAGTGCTTCATCAGGAAGTTTTGGCATTGCTCAGAGAGCAGAGAGATGCATGAGACAAATGAAAGATAGAAGCATTGTGTAGAACATTTGGGGTTCAATGAAATCATAGTAAAGACCCCACTTTCTGTGTCAGGTAGTGAGCAGACACTGCCTAGGGAATGTCTGTCATTTCCTTTATTCCTATTCTTTTTAAAAAGTACAGTTGACCCTTGAGCCACAAGGGGGTTAGGGGTGTCAACACTTGCAGCCAAAAATCCACATATAACTTAACATTTTGACTTCCCCCCAAATTAAGTTTCAGTAGCCTGCTGCATTGGAACCTTTTTGATAACATAAACAGTTGATTAACACATATTTTAAATTTTGATTTAATTTAACTTAATTTTTATTTTAGTACAGGTAACATACAGTGTTATATTAGTTTCAGGTGTACAGTATTGTGATTCAACAATTTCACATCACCCAGTGCTCATCACAACAAAGTAAAGTCCTTAATCCCCATCACCTATTTCACCCATCTCCCCCATCCACCACCCCTCTGGCAACCATTAATTTAATCTATATAGTTAAGAGTCTGTTTCTTGGTTTGCCTTTCTCTCTCTCTCTCTCTTTTTTTCCTTTGCTCATTTGTTTTGTTTCTTAAATTGCACATATGAATGAAATCATCGGGTATTTGTCTTTCTCTGGCTTATTTCACTTAGCGTTGTCCTCTAGCTCCATCTATGTCATTGCAAATGGCATGATTTCATTATTTATATGGCTGAATAATATTCCATTCCATATTACATGGAATAATATTTCATTATATATACATGCAAACACACATACATACACCTGTACATGTGCATGTATGTACGTATGCATGTATATACCACATCTTCATTCATTCATTTTTGGATGGACACTTGGGCTGCTTCCACAATCTGGCTATTGTAAATAATGCTATAACAAGCATAGGTGTGCATGTATCTCTTTGAATTAGTGGTTTTTGTATTTTGGGGATAAATACACAATACTGTGATTACTGGATCATAGGGTAGTTCTATCCTTGAATTTCTGAGGAATCTTCATTATTGTTTTCCAGAGTGGCTGCACCAGTTTGCATTCCCACCAACGGTGCAAGAGGGTTCCTTTTTCCCCACATCCTCTCTGACACTTATTTGTCTTTTTAATTTTAGCCATTCTGACAGATGTGAGGGGATAACCTCATTGTAGTTTTGATTTGTTTTTCCCTGATAATCCGTGATGTTGAGTGTTTATTCATGTGTCTGTTGACCATCTGGATGTCTACTAGCCCTTTATCAGATATGTAATTTGCAAATATCTTCCCCCCGTCAGTATGTTGCTTTTTGGTTTTGTTGATTACTACTTTGCTGTGCCAGATATTTTTATTTTGATGCAGTCCCAATAGTTTATTGGACTATTATTATCCTCCCTTGCATTGGGAGACATATTAGAAAAATGTCGCTATGGTCGGGGCACCTGAGTGGCTCAGTCAGCTAAGCATCCGACTTAGGCTCAGGTCATGATCTCGCGGCTCAGGAGTTCAAGCTCCGAGTCCGGCTCTGTGCTGAGAGCTCAGAGCCGGGGGCCTGCTTTGGGTTCTGTGTCTACCTCTGTCTCTGACCCTCCCCCACTTGTGCTCTCTTTCTCTCTCTCTCAAAAATAAGTGAACATTAAAAAAAATGTTGCTATGGTCGATGTCAGAAACATTTCTGCCTGAGCTCTCTTCTAGGATTTTTATGGTTTCAAAAATTACATTTAGGTCCTTAATCCATTCTGAATTTATTTTTGTGTGTGGCGTAAGAAAGCGATCCAGTTTCATTCTTTTGCATGTAGCCGTACAGTTTTCCCAGCACCATTTATTGAAGAGACTTTCTTTTTCCCACTGGATATTCTTTCCTCCTTTGTCAAAGATTATTCGATGATATAATTGTGGGTTTATTTCCAGTTTCTCTATTCTGTTCCTTTGATTTATGTGTCTAGTTTTGTGCCAGTACCATACTGTTTTGATTACTACAGCTTTGTAATATAACCTGAAACCTGGAAATGTGATGCCTCTAGCTTTGCTTTTCTTTTCAAAATCCCTTTCACTATCTTGGGTATCTTGTGGTTCCATATAAATTTTGGGATTGTTTGGTCTAGTTCTGTAAAAAATGCTGTTGTTATTTTCATAGGAATTGTATTAAATCTGCAGATTGCTTTGAGTAGTATAGACATTTTAACAATAATTATTCTTCCAATCCATGAACATGGAATCTCTTTCCATTTCGCTGCGTCAACTTCAATTTATTTCATCAATGTTTTTAGTTTTCAGAGTACAGGTCTTTCACCTCTTTGGGTAGGTTTATTTCTAGCTTTCTTACTATTTTGGGTGCAATTGTAAATGGAATTTTTTAAAATTTATCTTTCTACTACTTCATTATTGGTGTATAGAAATGCAACAGATTTCTGCACATTGATTTTGTGCAACTGTACTGAATTCACTTATCAGTTCTAGCGGTTTCTTAAGTTTATTTATTTATTTTGAGAGAGAGAGAGAGAGAGAGAGAGAAACACAGAGAGAAAGGGAGAGGGAGAGAAAATCCCAAGCAAGCTCTGTGTGCTGTCAGCTCAGAGTCTGATGCAGGGCTCAAACTTACATAAAATCATGACCTGAGCCAAAACCAAGAGTTGGATGCTTAACCAACTGGGCCACCAGGTGCTCTAGTTCTAGCAGTTTTTTTGGTGGAGTCTTTAGGATTTTCTATATATAGTATCATGTCACCTGCAAGTAGTGTAAATTTACTTCTTCCTTACCAATTTGGATGCCTTTTATTTCTTCTTCTTCTTTGCTGTGGCTAGGAATTCCAGAACTATGGTTTTGTTGTTGTTGTTGTTGTTTATTTATTTACTTTTAGAGAGAGAGAGAGAGGAAGAGAGAGAGAAAGGGAGAGAGAAACCCAAACAGGCTCTGTGCTGTCAGGGCAGAGCCCTATGCGGGGCTCAATCTCATAAACTGTGAGATCATGACCTGAGCCAAAATCAAGAGTTCAACACTTAACCGACTGAGCCATCCACGCACCCCAAGGACTTCCAATACTATGTTGAATAAAAGTAGTGAGTGTGGACATCCTTATCTTGTTCCTAACCTTAGGGGTAAAGCTCTCAGTTTTTCCCCATTGAGTATGATGTTTGCTGTGGGTTTTCAATGTTACCTTTATCACGTTGAGGAATGTTCCTTTGAAACCTCCTTTTCGAGAGCTTTTATCATGAATGAATGTTGTACTTTGTCAAATGCTTTTTCTGCCTCTATTGAAATGATCAAAAGTTTTTATCCTTTCTCTTATTGTGTGATGTATCACATTGATTGATTTGTAAATATTGAAGTAAGTTTGCATCCCAGGAATAAATCCCACTTGATTATGGTGAATGGTTTTATTAATGTATTGTTGGATTTGGTTTGCTTATATTTTGTTGAGGAGTTTTGCATGTATGTTCATTAGACATATTGACCTGTAGTTCTCTTTTTTAATAGTGTCTCTGACTAGTTTTGGTATCAGGGGACACTGGCCTCATAAAATGAATTTGTATGTTTTCTTTCTTCTCCTATTTTTTTGGAATAGTTTGGGTAGGAAAGGTATTAACTTTTCTTTAAATATTTGGTAGAATTTTCTTGTGAAGCTATCTGGTCCTGGACTTCTGTTTGATGAAGGCAAAAAATGGTTGATTACTGAATCAATCTCCTTCCTGGTAATTGGTCTGTTCAAATTTTCTATTTCTTCCTGCTTCAGTTTTGGTAGTTTATATGTTTCCAGGAATTCATCCTGGTTTGTCTAATTTGTTGGCATGTAGTTTTTCATAATATTCTCTTACAATTTTTTGTTATTTCTGTGGTATTGGATGTTATTTCTCCTCTTTCTTTGGTGATTTTGTTTCAGTTCTCTTTTTCTCTTTCTCTCTCTTTTTGATGATGATTTTGACTAGAAGCTTATCAATTTTTTTTATCTTTTCAAAGAACCAGCTCCTAGTTTCACTGATCTCTTCTTTTGTATTTTTTTTCATTTCTATGTCATTTGTTTCTGCTCTAAGCTTTATTATTTCCTTTCTTCTGCTGATTTTGGGTTTTGTTTGTTGTTCTTTCTCTAGCTCCTTTAGGTGTAAGGTTAGGTTGTTTATTTGAAAATTTTCTTGCATTTGAGGTAGGCCGGTGTTGTTCTAAACTTCCTTCCTATAACCACTTTTGCAGCATCTCAAAGGTTTTGGACTATTGTGTTTTCAATTTTGTTTATTTCCATGTACTTTTTGATTTCTTCTTTGAATTCTTGGTTGAACCATTCATTTTTTAGTAGCATGTTATTTAACCTCCATGTATATGTGGTCTTTCCATATTTTGTCTTCTGGTTGGTTTCTAGTTTCATAGCATTGTAGTCAAAAAAGATACATCAATATTTTTGAGTTGTTGAGACTTGTTTTGTGGCCTAATATGTGACCTATTCTGGAGAATGTTGCATGTGCACTTGGAAAGAATGTATTCTGCTGTTTTAGGGTGGAATGTTCTGAATATATCTGTTAAATTCATCTGCCCAGTGTGTCATTCAGAGCCACTGTTTCCTTGTTGATTTTCTGTTTGGATCATCTGTCTATCAGTGTAAATGGGTTGTTAAAGTCCCCTACTATAATTGTATTACTATTGATTAGTTCCTTTATGTTTTTTATTAACTGTTTTCTATATTTAGGTTCTTTCATGTTGGGAACATATATTTACAATTATTATATCTTCTTGTTGGATTGACCTGTTTATGATTATATAGTGTCCCTCTGTCTTTTTTTACAGCGTTTGTTTTTACTGGGCTGTTGTCAAGTATAAGTATTGCTATTCTCACTTTCTTTTGATATCCATTTGCATGATAAATGTGTCTCCATCTCATCACTTTCAATCTGCAGGTGTCTTTAGGTCTAAAAAGAGCTTTCTGTAGGCAGCATAGAGATAGGTCTTGTTTTTTTTAATCCACTCTGCCGCAGCTGGTAGTCTTACAGTTTCCTTTATATGTAAGCATCTTCTTTTCTCTTGCAACCTTTAAACTTCTTTGGCTCACTATTTTTCTTTTTCTTTTTTCTTTCTTTCTTTTTTCTTTTTTCTTTTTTTTTTTTTTTTTTTTTTTTGCAATTTTAATTACTATATGTCTTGGTGTGGACCTCCTTGGGTTGAATTTGTTGGGGGCTCTCTGTGCCTCCTGAATCAGCTATTGTTTCTCAAATACGTTTTCTGCACCCCTTTCTCTCTTCTTCTCAGATCCCTGTAATGGGAATGTTATTATGCTTAATGGAGTCACTGAGCTTTCTAAATCTATTCTTATGACGTAATGTTTGTTTCTCACCTGTTCAGCTTGACTATTACACTATTCTCCAGGTCACTGATACATTCCTATAGTCTACTATTTATTCCATCTGTCATATTTTTAATTTCATTTATTGAGTTTTTTAAATCTCTGATATGTTTTTTTAAATCTCTTTGCCAAAGATCTCACTGTTGTCCTCTAATGTCCCTTTCTGATGTCCAGTAAGTATCTCTAAAATCATTACTTTAAATTCTCTATCAGGCATATTACTCATTTTCTGTCTTTTTTTTTAGATCTCCTACTGTGATTTTTCCTGTTCTTTCATTTGGGACAGATTTCTCTGTCTCCTCACATTGTCTACCTCTTTGTGTCTGTTTCTCTGTGTTAGGAAAGTCGGCTACATCTTCTGTTCTTGAAAGTAGGGGCTTTATGAGGAAGAGGTCCTGTAGTACCCTGCAGTGGATTGTCCCCTGTTCACTGGAACCTGACCCTTCAGGGGCATCTTCTATGTGTGTTGCTTACATCCTGCTATTTTGTCTCCGTGGCTTTTTCCTTTCAATCAAGGTACCTGCACTGACTCTCTGCCTATTGTGGACTGTGCTTGCCCTCTATGAGGTTACTGAAACCCAGACAGACCGGTTCTGAGGGGGTATGACTGAAGAAGGGCTCAGGGGTGGGGCAGCAATATTAGAAAAAAAAAAAAAAACATAAAGTTTTTATTTAAATTTCAATTAACACACAGTGTAATATTAGTTTCAGGTGTACACAATATAGTGCCTCAACACTTCCATACCGCACCTGGTGCTCATCACAAGTGCTCTCCTTAATCCCCATCACCTATTTTATCCATCTTCCCTACCAACCTCCCCCCTGGCCACCATCAAGTATTAGAAAATTTGCACTGAGCTGCTAATCTTAGGCCATATCCCCTACTGCCTGGTGAGAACATGGCAGTGGCGGTGATGGCTGGGGGCACGCAGTGTCTTTGTGTGGGACACCTGGGCAGGGCAAATGTGCACTGAGCCATTAATCCTAGGCTGGATCCCCTGAAACATGGTGCCTGCAAAGGAATGGTGTGTGGAGGTGGTGGCTGGGCAGGGTGCAGTACAGCATTAATAAAATTAATTAATTTTAGTAATGGACTAAGGCCAGCAGACTTGAAATGGGCAAGTCCTCAGGAGAATTCATGGGCAGGGTGCACTGCTAGCCGTTAGGTAGCAAGTGCTGTGCAGCACCGCCTCCTGCATATGGCCTTGTGCTTATGCTGGGGTCGGGGGGCGGTGGGCAGGGGAGGAAAATGAAATCTGCCAGCTATTTTTTTCCCAGAGAAGTCTTCAAACACACTCCAAAATCAGCATAAACACATTTCCCTCCTGTTGTGCAAACTGCCGCTTCTTTGTTGCCTCTCTATGGGCTGTTGTCTCTTTAAGGGCAAGGACTGGGCTATCACTGGCTCTCCCAGTTCTCTCAGTGCTGAGTCAGCTGACTATTAAAGCTCCAGGCTCCAAGTCCTACTGGTTATACAAACGCATGGAATTCAGCTCCTCTGGTTTTCAAGGCCAGACGTTATAGGGATTTGTTTTTCCTGTGTGGTCTTTTCCCTCTCTGCACCCGCAGTGCCCTCCCTCCTATGGGCAGCTCCCAACCACCCTTTCTGTCCTTCCTCAACTCTCAGATGCAGCTTCTCTACATTTAGTTGTGGAATTTTTTCTGCCAGTCTTTGGATCACTCTCTGGTTTTGTTTTTTGTTTTTTGTTTTTTTCTTTTCTTTTAGTTTTTTTTTTTTTAAACTTAGATGTGAGTGATATCAAGTTGTAGATGTGGAACGAGGTGAGCTTAGAGTTCTCCCGCTCTGCCATCTTCCCAAGGGGTTCAACACATATTTTTTTTGTTGTGTGTATTATATACAGCTTTCTTACAGTAAAGTAAGCTAGAGAGAAGAAAATGTTCTTAAGTAAAACATGAGAAAAGGAAAATACATTTAGAGCACTGTCCTGAATTTATTGAAAAAAGAAAATGTAGAAGTGGGCCTACACAGTTCAAACCTGTGTTGTTTTCAAGGGTCATCTGTATTTCCGAAGGTAACTTTGTTCTCTCTTTCCTTATACTCTCCCTCTCTCTTGGAAGTCTCAACTATGTTCATGGATTTAGTAATGATTTTGACCCTTCTTTACTAGTTTTGTCCAGGTGTAGTTGTCGCTCTATTCCAGTCCTATTACTTTGAATGGGACAGATTTATTTAGATTATTTCACTATCGCTGCAGACCTAACATCTCTAAAAACCCACACCATCACCTCACTTGTGTAGGGTTTCCCATCTTTTACACTAGCATACTCCTCTTTAGTCACCAAATTCTGCAAATATTTCATGTACTTTTCTCTTTCAGATTCAGTTCTATTACCTTGTCTGGCCCTAATCTTCAGTCTAACTTCTTATAAGAGCTACTGAGTTGGCTAGTCTGGATATGGATTCTGTTCCCTCCAGTCTTGCATATTGTGACTAGAATGATCCTCAATCAAATTTGTCAGAAATTTTTTACTTCCTATCAAATCAAGTGGAACCTCTTTTGCTTCTCTTTCAAGGTCATCCACATTCTTTACTGTCTCCTCCCTACTCGCACACTCTATCCTCTCTCCCCGAACACGCATGCTAAGGTGAATATTATGGGATCCACTCAGATACTCTCTTCAGAGTATGAGAGTAGGATTACCCATCCCATCTCACCCCACCCCAATGAATTCATCAGCTGCTGATGGCTCAAAGCTGGATCCCTCACTAAGAGGGGACTGTAGTGAAAGAGAACGCATTCTCCCTCCACTGGATGCCCTGAAGCCAGTGACTGGCTGGTGTGGGATCCAAACCCCTGTCCTCCTTGCTGCCGTTTGGGACAACTCTAATCACTATCAAAGCACCAGAACTTTACAAAGGATCAGATGAGGCCTCGGTTGCAACCAGTTTAATCTTCCTGCTACACAATCCTATTTCCTCACTTCCTTACAGGTCTATGTTCTGAGATTACTCCCCAGTAAGCTTTCTGCACAAAACACTGTGTCTCAGAGTTTAGGAAAACGATCTAAGGTAGTTCCAGGAGTGGTCCCAGAAAGTGCACTCTAACGCAGGATTGGAGATGGATCACTTGCCAGTCAGTTGCCATGGCCCCTGGCATGCTGTCGCATTCACTGTTAATATTTTTCCCAGGCATAAACTGAGGTGAGATGTTGGTGTGGAGACTTCTGGATGGTGCAATACTTTTGGTGCTTAAGAATTATAAGGTACATGGGTTAAATATCTGACTCTTGATTTTGACTCAGGTTCATGAATTTGAGCTCTGTGTAGGGCTCTGCACTGACATCATGGATCCTGTTTGGGATTCTTGCCTCCATCTCTCTCTGCCTCTCCCCTGCTCACTCTCTCTCTCTTTCAAAAGAAATAAATAAACATAAAAAAGAATTATAAGGTACAGTGTGACTATAAGGACTTTGGAATTGGGGAACAGCTTCCAAGTGGCATTGATTTGTTAAAGACTCAGGGTGATTGATGGCCAATTCCCTCAGAATACGAAAGCAATGTGGTCTCTGGCAGAGGTTAATAATTAGTCTCCTACAGTCAGGCAGACTCAACGATACAAATGGTACTATTTCAGAAAAGTTTGGATTTGTAGCCCCAACAAGTCTTCTGTGCCAGGGTTAGGGTCCTAATAAGGAAGGACTAAAACCCTAAAATTGGCATGGGAATACCTCGGTAAATGTGGTCAAGAATCTCAAACTCCCCAATTCCCCTGAACCTGATAGGCCTCTTGTTCGGCACCCACCCCTATTCAAGATGTGCTGGGTCAGTTTAAGGGATGAGAGTGAAGTCACTGCAGGAGCCAGGAAAGTAAGTACAGGATCACGTCCTGAGGGTGCGGCATCAGGGATGGGGAGCAGAACCTTAAGCTGGATATCACCATGGGAACACTCTCCCATGATTAAGAATTTAACCTCGTGTGGCAAATACCCCAAGCGTGGTGATAAGGTACTAGCATGATTCTTAGAGGATCACAGAAACTGATCCATATTCAGCAGATAAAATTGCAAGAGCTTCCGTGGTGCATGGAGGAAACAATTCACAGGCTCAGAGAAGTGGGCATGCTAATGTGTGTCTGCTATGTAAAGCTAAAAACCCATCAGCCAGTGATGGTCCCAGGAGAGCCTATGTTCACCAAAGCAATGTTGCCTGTGTTTGTGTCAGGAACAGCAGCAGTGCTGAGAAGCTCAGCCATGCCTGTTGTCTGTAGCTCAGAGCTAACAGTAGGAAGAGATGCTGCTATAAAACTAGGCTCCCTGATGGATCTTATATTATTTTGAGCAAGATCTCAAAATAATATAAGCCAGATGCCAGTGCTTAACTTTCAGGAGTATTGTGGGCAAAATTATTGCAAAGAGTGATGGGATTGGAGTGCTATCCAGAGAATCCCAGCTTGGAGTTGGATAATAGAATGCGGTATTCCTGGATGTGAGATAGATGGGCTACCAACAAGGGTATTGCTTAATATATACATTCAAATCAATGACGGATTATCAGAAACAGGGCAGTATCTTAGTAAAAATCACAATTCCTCGCTCAGTTTCCAGATTAGACTGGAATCCACTGACTGAAGGAGGGGCTGATTCTTTAGAAGTAAGGACTCTTCAATACTAGGGCAGATATATTCATTTGTTATTCCCCTTGTACTTAACCAGGGAAATTAGAACTACTTACTAAGGTAAAAGTGCTATGGGGATAAAGAGGAATGCTCAAAACTTTTGAAAATTATTGAACACTGGTTCTGAATTTACACAAATACTTGGAGACCCAGTACACCAACATGGCTCCATATTAAGGTGAGCGACATATAAGGGCCATCAGAGTCCTAGCCAATGTCTGGTTCTCAGAGGGCCCACTGGTCTATTGGTCCTTCCCCTAATCTCCAAATGCCCAACTGATAGGAACACTCATGGTAGTTTGAAGAACCCTCACATTAATTCCTTGACTTGAGTAAGAGCTAATGTAGTAGGGAAGGGCAAGTAGACGTTTCTGAAGCTTCCTACCTCAGCAAAAAGAGTAAATGAAAAACAACGTTGAATTCCAAAGGGAATGGAGTAAACAAATGAAACTTTCAAAGACTTCAATATTGTGGTAACTTCTAGCATACCCCATGTATTGCATCAGACCAGTTCCTGCAAGAATCAAATAGAACATGGCAGGTGATAGGACAGTAGCCCCAGCTGTAGCTACTTTGCTCAATGTGTTTTTTGTTTGCTTGTTTTGTTTTACTAGAGCAGGTTAAAGCACCATTCAGCACTTGATCTAGCAACTGTGTTTTTAGCTGCACCTATCAGGAAGGAGAAGTGGATGCCATTGGGGTTTCCATGGGATGAACAGTGGTTTACGTTTATAGTCTTGCCCTCAAGTCTATGCAAGTTCTTTTTTTTTTTAATGTTTATTTTTGAGTGAGAGACAGAGGGTGAGCAGGGGAGGGGCAAGGAGAGAGGGAGACACAGAATCTGAAGCAGGCTCCAGGTTCTGAGCCGTCAGCACAGAGCCCCAGGCGAGGCTCGAACTTATGAACCACAAGATCATCACCTGAGTTGAAGTCGGACACTTAACTGACTGAACCGCCCAGGCACGCCAGGTTCATGCAAGTTCTTGTATCCTTTATCAAGATATAATCTGAAATAACCTGGATTTTATGGACATTCTGTAAAATGTCATATTGATTCACCATATGATGGACATCATGTAATAGTAACACATGAGCGCTATGAGGCAAGTATGTTGGAGGTCTTGGTTTACACATAGTTATACACCAAACTATAAGGTTTACATAAACCTTAGAGAATAGGGAGTACATCTACAAAGATTCATAAGATTTATGATTCCAGACAAGATGGAGTAGACACATGCTGCCTACTCCTCCCACTATAGACTCTGGAATATATATATGTATATGTATAGGTATGTGTGTGTATGTTTTATATACATATGTTATGTTTTATATATACAAATATATGTATATTTATGTTTTATATATAACATGTTATGTTTTATATATAATATGTGATATATATATATAACATAATAAGGCTCTAATATGTGAAGAACAAAAGGCAGATCAGGTAGGAAACTTGGGATCTAAGGAATGACATTACAGGGATTTCCCTGGATTTCGCCCCCCTCCCTAATTGTATCCCAGACTAAGTAGTGGACTGACCAGCAACCCAGAAATGCCAATGGGTACAACCACCACCATCACAACAAAAACTACTTGTTTTCTCATTTTTCCCTTGTGGTAAATGGCATCACTGCCTGCTGTGCCTGAGAAGTAGTGGCGGTGGGATTGGGTGAAAAAGGTGGAAAGGGTGGGTGAAAGTTAAGAAGGATTCAAATGTGGGGCGCCTGGATGGTTCAGTCAGTTAAGCATCTGACTTTGCCTCAGGTCATGATCTTGCAGTTCATGAGTTCGAGGTCAGCACAGAGCCTGGAGCCTGCTTTAGATTCTGTGTCTCCCTCTCTACCCCTCCCTGCTTGCACTCTGTATCTCTCTCTCTCTCTCTCTCTCTGTGTGTGTGTGTGTCTCTCTCTCTTTCTCTCAAAAACAAACTTTTTATTTTAATTTAAAAAAAGAAGGATTCAAATGATAACCTGATGGCCAACAAGTTTTAACTGTGTATTATTTATGACTTGGTCTTCTTGGTTATCTCTGATGTAGAGCTAACCATCAGTGGTGATAGATCAATTATCAAAGGAGCTTCCTAGGGATACATACATTCTTACGATGCTCACTCAATAGCAAAAATTCATTTTCGTTGACTTTATAACTTAAAAATCAACCAACATCAGAAACAAGTGAATTGAAATATCTTAGCCTCGTTTAAGTGGAATATTCTGCACCATTTAATAAACTATTTTATTATTAATTAAATAAATATTTAAATAATATTATTTATTAAATTATTTATTATGATAAATTATTTTTTATTGTTAAACTTCATTCCTTTGAAATCCATAGAGTAAATCAACCATATGCAATTTTATTATAGTGTTTATTTTTTATTGGTAATTGAGTTACGTGAATGTCATATAAGTCACTTCGTTGAAAAACAGAAACACTGTGATATTAAGAGATGTTGAAATGTGTGAAAAGTGATTGTGAAAATGGACAAAACTTAGCACAAGTTCTGGCTTGTTGAAGAGACAAGTGTGGTACCCTGGTCACTACAAGGAAGATGAACTTCTGTGTTTCTTATTCAAAGAGCGCAATGAGAAGAGCTCAAGAACTCTATCTTCAGCTGCTGAGCGATCTGTAAGTGGCTTGGAAACTCCTGAAGACCAGAACTGAGAGCCGTCCCCTTCACCTCTGCGCCTTCAGTGCCTGATTGTGATTTTCTCTGATGACGCCAGGCCCCAAAGGAGATTGCATGATGTAAACTAAGACCTGAACTCACCATGACTGGACGAAAGCACCCTGAACACACAGTCTCCTTCAATGCCCACTGAAACAAGTTCCGAATTCCATTTTTATGGCACATCACACCAGGATCACATATAATCCTAGAGTATCTTTATTTGTTCTATAATTTAATAGTACACCTATAAAATAATTACATTATACTTATAGCTTTTCTTCATTTATAAACAGACAAAAAACAATTAAATACAATTTGAGCCATTATAAGGTAAACTTTGTACATACCCCCAGAAGGAGCTTCACACTGCAGCGTATCATAGTGCTTCCATTGCTACACCCACAATTGAGTTCAAAGAGAGTGTGCTCATGTTTGTATTCTGTGAGTTCATAGCTTAATCCTTCCCCTATCTACTTGGGTTCTGTGTTAATAAAATGACAGGGTTGGCTCTGCAGTCTGCCAGAGACTCCCATCCACTCCCACCCTACCCTACTCCATTGGCCTCAGTTACCGGCATGTGATGCGGACTTCCTTCCTTCACAGCGTTTCTGCTCTGTGCTCTGTACTGAGTCTGACTTGCAGTTTTCCATTAAATGCAAAAAAATAAATTCTGAACTTGGACACACACTCTCTACTCTTTTTCTCCATCCCCAAGGTTCCAGCCTTCAAGGATTTCTGTTGAGTTCTGCCTCCTGATTCAGGGCTGTGCATAGCCATTTCTAAAACCAATACCCCCTTGTGCAACGGCACATTCCGCTCAGGTCTCATGGAGTTACAGAAGTGACAGAAGTGAAACTTGCCGTGTAGGGGCAGGAAATGGATTCACCGTCAGCCACACCTCGCTCTCCAGGTGAATACCTCCAGATCCCTCATCACTGTCAAAGGTCAGCAAGCCTCAGTTCCCAGAGCAGCTTGTAGAGGGTCTCGCAAACCTGGAAATGGGTCTTTCCGAGTGCCCTTGGCAGCAGCTCTTGAGACTGAGTGCTTGGGGAACGACCAATGGAAGGTTGTCAAAGTGTAGGGATTGCCACCAATGGCATCTAATTCACATTTGCAGATTCCATAAACATTACTCACAGGGAAGGCTTTGTGGGGCAATCTAGCAAAGGGACTCGGTGTTAAGTGTAATTTGGCAGGATAATAAATTATGTCAACTTTCTTAGGCCAAGAGATCACAACATGAAAATCTCAACGATTCATAAAAATGAAAGGTAAGTTGGTCATCCTCTTTTTTTTGTTTGTTTTTAAATTCCATTCTTTGCAAAGGAAGCTTCTGTAGGATAGCTTAACTAGACTTCTGTCCTACATATTTTCGTTTTTCTTTCCTCCTACACCACAAAGGGAATTGACTCCTTATGCTTTTAAATGTTTCTTGTACCAGGAAATATTTTTTGTTTCGTGTCATGGCAGTAAAACAGTATAACTTTTCACACCACATATGCATATTAAATATCATAGGGCTTTTAAGTTCCCCCTTAAGGACTTCCCAGGGAGTCCCTTCCCTACACCCTTCCAGCCCAATCCACTTCCCACATGGTGCTGCAATGCTTTAGTACCTTCAGTGAAATATTATTCATTGTCAAATCACAATGCAAAATCACCTGGCGTCTCCCCGCGCAATCTGAGAATAGGTGCATGACAGTGAACTGCTGACTGCGCATTATTTCTGAGCGAAACACTTTGTGGGCCTCACTCAGAACCGTGCTGCAAAGCCAGAGTCCGAACACGTGGAACAATACATGGACTGGTCTATAGTGCTTTTTAACAGCTCTGTACAATACAGCTCAGTTACAAAACCAGCGTTAATATGGAGACCTTTGTGTGTAATAATATTCTAACTGCAGCAATAAGAGCATGCACGCCAGGGCTCATCCGAGTCCACCGACGGGGCGGGGTGGGGCGCGAGGAAGGGGTGGTGAGGGCTGGGGGGCGGGGAGAGTGTGGCCTGCTGAGCAAGGTCCCCGGGGAAGCCCGTTTCACGCCCCCAGAGGCTCAAGTCGTCTTCTCGGTGGCGGGTTTTTGGGAGAACCTCGCTGCGTATGGACACTGTCCGGATGCGCGTCGCGGCGGCGCGGGGGCGGCCCTCCCTTCTCCAAGGGAGCCTCTCAGCTGGAGGGCGCGGGCCCAGCGGGAGAGGGAGAGGCGTGAGGGCCGCGTCCTCGCTCCCGGGGGGGGGGGGGGGGGCTGGAGTGTAGGGTGAGGCCGGGGAGAGACTCGCTTTTCCACACGGTGGAAACATCAATGCCGGATTGGCAGCGCGGCCCCGGAAGGGCCTCTGCGGCCGCCGACTGGTGGGCGGTGGGCTTCCAGCCGCGTCCCTCAGGCCTGCAGCGCAGCCTGTCTGGGACGCGCAGAAGGGGCCCTCGGTCGAAGCTCCGTCTGTGGCCCGCGCGTGCGGCGACGGCGCCGTCCGCCCCGGGAAGCGCGCGTGCGGCGACGGCGCCGTCCGCCCCGGGAAGCGCGCGTGCGGCGACGGCGCCGCCGGGCGGCGCGCGCGGGCGCTCGGAGGGCGCGGGCGCGGGCGGCGGCGGCCCCGCCAAGCGGCGCAGGGGCCGAGCTGCGGCCCGCCGCCCGGTGCTCACTGCTTGTCCGAGTCGCTCAGGTTCACGGACATGCACCGACACTGCTTCACCTTCTGGATCTTTTTGAGTCGGAAGGGAGGGTCCAGCCCGGGGCATTCGAGCTCCACCAGGACCGAGGTGACGCGCTGCGGCTTGCAGAAGGCGCACGACTGGAAGGACTCCTCCTCCTTGCGGACGTGGCGCGGGATGTAGAAGGAGTTGCACTGGCCGTAGCAGAAGCGGTTGAGGATCGTGCGGCTGCGGCAGCCCTCCTCGCTCACCGTCTGCCGCAGCGGCTGCGTCTTGCACCAGTCACTCTTGAGGTACTTGCGCTCGGTGACCACCAGGGCCTCCTGGCTGGAGGCCAGCACCTCCTTGATCTGGTGCTGCCATCTCTCCGAGTGGTTGCCGCTGCCGTCCTTGTAGGGCGAGGGGATGGCGCCCGCCGGTCGGGTCCTCCGCGCCTCCGCCGCTTTCACCAGCGCGGCCACCAGGCACAAGGACAGGGAGAGCTTCCAGAACATCCTGCAACGAGACGAGAGTTAGAGGGGGGCGGCCCGTCTTCCCGGTCTCTTCAGGAGGAGCCGCAGTCGGGCGGGGCCTGCCCGAGGCCGGGACGCCGGCCGCAGCGCGGGCCCGCGGGCCCGGCGGGGGCGAGGCGGCGACGGCCCCGCCGCAGCACGAGCGCGCGTCGACCCCCCGCGGAGGAGGTGGAAAGCGCCGGCGCCGGGAACGGCCCCGCCCGCGCGCCCAACAGCCGTCGCAGCTCGCCCCGCGCCTGCGCTCCCGCCTGGAGGTGCGCGGCGCCGCCCTGTGCGCCTCGCGGGGCTCCCGGCTCCCTTGTTTCGTTCTCACAACACGGGTGGGCCGGAGGTGGCCCTATTGTCCCTACTTTGTAATGAAGGAGGCTGCGGCCCACAGACGTCGAGTAACTTACCCAACGTCACACAACGACTGAGGACGTCCCGGGATTTCGGGCCAGGCACCTGCCCCCAGAGCCTCCCGAAGTCATGGCTCGACATGGACACGATCAAGAAAAGTAACCGCAAGGGAAGGAAAGACGGGTCTCACCGGGCTCTTCACGACGGGGCGGGGGCGCCTGCGTGGCTCAGGCCCCCGGCCCCGCGCTGACAGCTCAGACCCTGCAGGCTGCTCTCCCGGTCTCTCTGTCTCTGTCTCTGTCTCTGTCTCTGTCTCAATTGGCAGGGCAGCCCCGGAAAGGCCCTCCCCGACTCGCACTCTGTCTCTCTCTCTGTCTCAAAAATACATTTTAAAGAATGATAAAAAAAACTAATAAACAATGAGTACTTGGGCACCCGGGTGGCTCAGTCGGTTACGCTTCTGACTTCGTCTCAGGTCATGATCTCAGGGCCGGTGAGTGCGAGCCCCACACCGGGCTTCCTGCTGTCGGCCTGTCAGTGCAGAGCCTGCTTGGGATCCTCTGTCCCCATCTTTCTGCCCCTGTCCTGGCTTGTGTTCTCCCCCAAATAAATAAGTATTAAATAAATAAATAAATAGTACTAAACTTAGGAATGGCTATAGATTAGAAAAAGTAATATTTACACCTCTGTTATTTGCTATGAATAAAAAAATTACATTTAACATCTGCACGAAGATACTCAAGCTAATTCAAGTGAGTCACGAGTTACTTTCTTGTAGTGGAAACCACTTTCCCGTCGTGAATTAAGAAACTTCCAAGGCTGTATTAAAACTGCCTTAGACAATGACCGCATAGGTAACCCACATGAATACATTGTATCTTCTGCCTGCATATTAGGGCCTGGTGACACAGGTGTGCAGGGATGGGAGCTAGAAAGAAACTTCCTTTGAACCATGTCTTGTAGGAAGCAAACCACGTCTGACTGAAAGATTTCTCTGAAGTTTAATTCACAGTTTCTGGTGTAATATTTACATTAATGCCCTCAAGGGATAGCCATCCCGCTCAGTAGAGATGATTCGTATATCCTGACACCTGTGGTTTCTTGCTCCCCCTTGTCATCCTCACCGTCCTGGTCACGTTTGTTCATTGCCTTCCTGGGTATTTTGGCACAGGTAGGACTGCATGAGACGCCCATCCCTTTAACATGTACAAAATGGCATGTACATGTATGTATATAAAACATTAGTTTTAGTTACGGAGCATATGCTAATTATATAACAGGCATAAACATAACGACTAAAATTTATATTAAATATATTAGCTCCCTGAAGTATCGTCAATGTCTTAAATATATGTCTGCTAATAATAATAGTTCATATTTATTGGTGTTCAAAACACACCACTCTTCGGGTACTTGGGTGGCTCAGGTCATGATCTCAGGGTTCCTGAGTTGGAGCACCCCACTGAGCTCTCCACTGTCAGCGCAGAGGAGAGCCCATTTCGGATCGTCTGTCTTCTTTGCTGTCTACCCCTCCCCTGCTCTTGTGGGCTCTCTCTACCTCTCCCTCAAAAATAAACATTAAAAAAAAAACATCGCTCTTACATTTTCCTTTCATGTATAAGCAGATTTAATCATCAAAATTCTATGAAATAGGTATTATTATTTCTTCCATTTTATAGATGAGGAAACTGAGGCATTGAGAGGCTTCACAGCTTACCAAGATCACGTGGCCAGTATGTGAAGTATTTGAATCCTGGCTCCATGCATCCCGGCTCCAGGTGGACATAACTATCTCATTGTTAAAAATATTTGTGTTAAAATATCTATGCTAAAATATTGATGTCATTATTATTAGTCTAAGTGTAAGCCACAAGAGGCTTTCGCAAATCATTTAGCAGAGAATTCCTTCATTCATCAAGTTTTGTTGAGTATTTATTCTGGAATAAACTCTGTAATAAGCCTTGTGAATTCCAGCACCTCCCACAGAGACAAAGCTAAAGTTCTTACAGTGTCCGATGAGCCCTGAAAAGATCTGCTGTCCCCATTCTTACCTCGGAGGCCTTGTCACCTGTACTGTCCCCCTTGCTCACTCTGCTCCAGGAACACTGACCACCTTTCTGTTTCTAGAACGTATGTGGCATGTTTTCTGCACTAGAGCCTTATGTTTGCCTTCCTCCCAGGTATCTGCATGGCCTTCTCCTACAGTCTTCAAGTCTTTGCTCAACTATCACCTCCCCAGTGAGGCCTTAATGGCTTCACTATAACCCTAGCATTCATTGTCTCCTTCATCCCTGCTTTGTTTTCCCTCCATGGCCTTTAGCATCTTATAGATTTGAAAGATCTTACTGATTTTTGCATTGTCTGGCTTCTCCCAGTCGATTTAAGGCCCAAGAAGGAAGGAATGCCTGTTTATCCATTACTATATGTCTTGTACTCAGAACAGTGCTTAGCACATAATAAGAACTCAATAAATATGTGTTGAAGGACCCATGAATGCCATGCATTTCATTGCCTTCAATGAACTTGCAATTCAAAAGTTAGAGAAAGGCATGCAGATGATAAATAAGTATTAAATAAATAAATAGTACTAAACTTAGGAATGGCTATAGATTAGGAACTATAGATGTGTGCTATAGTTCTAGAGGCGTAGGTTTCCATGGTAGTAATCCTGGGATGGAGAACATCTGAATCACTGGGATGCTTTGGACTGTAGATTCTTCATCTCCACCCCAAAACATTCTGAATCAGTAGAGTTCAGATGGAGTTTGAGATCTGTATTTTAAAGGACTGCTTTGGGTGATTGCCATGGGCCCCAGTGTCCCCAGGGGATAGCGGAGGCACACAGAAAGAGCATCAGTTCCCACTGGAGAGGGAGCAGGAGATGCCCAGGAAGTAACAGCTAAATGGGTGGCTTAAATTCCAAATAACATTCTTCCAGGCAGTGACACTGCCAAGAGTGCAGAGTTAGATAAATATAATGACAAGAGGCAAGGGAAGTAAAAACATTTAGAGCAGAGAGGGGGGAAAAAGGGAAAGATTTTCTTTTTTTGTAAGAACATTTTGTGCAATACAGGTTTTGAAATTTCGAGGCCGAATTTTTAAAGGATTTTCCTCATGCCTCCTTAGTTCCACACATGAATTGTCATATGAAAATGACCATGCTTCCAGCAGACTCATGGCAAGCAATTGAGTATTGGACTCATTCAACTCACACAGCTTATTATATTTGCAGAATGATTTGTGATCTCAATAGTCTCTTAAAAAGAAAGTATGTTGGTTCCATTTTAATAATTTCCAAAATTATTAACATTCTGAGTAAACACAACCAAAAGTTTGCAAGTCCCAGCCAGGAAAGATTTACGGAGTCAGCCTGGTCCTCCATCCCTAGTTCCAGGAACAGCTTCACATGCATCTCTGATAGGCTAAAAAATGCATGCTTTCACTCAACAGGTCCTAGCTGTTGTCAGGGAGAACCGAACTAAAACATGTTCTGATCAATTTGGGGCAAAAGCCCTTAGAGTTGTAGTATTAGATGTGATGATTAACAACATGCATTCTTCGAACACTTTGAAGCATTTTCAAAACATCTGGCAATCAGCCTTAGAAGTTATGCCTCACAAGAACCTAAGAAGAAAAGAAAATCTCCCATTTTATTTTTTTACTTTTTTTATCTTTTTAATTTATTTTTGAGACAGAGAGAGGCAGAGCACAAGTGGGGGAGGGACAGAGAAAGAGGGGGACACAGAATCTGAAACAGGCTCCAGGCTCTGAGCTGTCAGCACAGAGCCCGACACGGGACCCGAACCCACGAAGTGTGAGATCATGACCCTGACCCGAAGTCGGATGCTTAACCAACTGAGCCACCCAGGTGCCCTGTGAATCTCCCATTTTAAAGACTAAGAGGCTGATGATAGCTAGGTGACTGGGGTCAGCCCAAGCTCCTCTCTTTTCTTTCCTCCATCTCGTATCTTTACTCCTTCACATATAGCAACAGGAAGATTGCCAAGGATCTGGAATCTCAGTGTCAGGACAGGTAAGTAGGCAAGAGGTATTCGCTGCGGTGACTGTTAGGCTGTATCCTCTTCACTTCAAGGGCACACTAAAGGATCTGAGCCAGTTTTGATCATGGCACATACTACAGTGGCACTTAAGTGTGGGGGGTTCCTCGGGAAAGAACATGCATGCCTCTTTCTTCAGTTCACTGTTTCACACACACTTGCACACACATGTCGGTGGCCCCACCAGGACCTGAATTTAACACTCCAGAGTCCTGCTGTGTCTTGAATCACTTTGCTACTCAGGGAAATGGTTCGCATACAATTAACCCCTGAGGAATGTTGCCCTAACCGCTGGTACCACAGCACGAACATCCTTCATCTTCCCCTCACATCTTGTGTTTGGCTTGTCTCAGAAGAAACTCGTAAATAAATCCTGTTGGTTTTATTAACCATCCTTGTGGCCTGACACTGTTATAAATTTGCAAGGGATGCCCGGACCATAAATGCTGATATGCTAAGCAGCGTGGGTTGGTCAAAGTAGGTTGTGGAGAGAGAAAGGTAGCAAAAGCGCTTTCTTCTTAAGGAACACCCCCGGGCCTGGCCTTTGTTGGTTATCAGAACTGGGGCTGCACAGGCCAGGGTAATATCAAAGCAGCTAAAGAATAACTGGCCCCTTCTGTCAGCCTTTCCTAGAAGCTTCCAGGGGTTCAACAATAGGAGCTTGAGCAATAATGCTTCCTAATTTCTAGGAAAGGCTGCGGCAGTGCTGAATCCTCCCTGCCGAAAGGTGTCTGGACGTGACCAAAGGCCAAGCGTTCAGTTAAGCTGATTAACTTACTCCCAGAGTGACCTTGTTGAGTTTTAGAGGTCAGGTCAAGGCAGTACAGAGCTGCGCACTAGTGATGCGTAGGATGGGGCCCAAACGTCTTCTGTGATCTGAGAATTCTAGGACATCCTTGGCAGGTTAAAGGGAAGCCCCCAAGGCTGAATATCGGCCGACATGTCTGAGATAAAGTTGCTCCCATGCGTGGCCCAAGTGAAAAGAGAATCCAAATCAAACAGTAAACTCCAAACAAAACCCCCAACAGGGTTAGAATTGAGAGATTATTTTTGTGAGTTTTACTACTAGCACCTCAACAGCCAAAGGCGCTTCATCTGTGACAAGGATTCTTGGGCTGCAGGCAGCGCCTGAGGCCTCCAACTAGAGGTGGACGTTCCTCGGCTCAGGCACCCTCCTCCTAGCCTAGAGCACTTACTGCTGAAGCCACTTGCTTCCAGCAACTGTAATCTGCAGCACGCCATGGCCCAAGGGCTTGCCCCAACCTGAGGTCTGTTTTTGTAAACAAGGTCATGTCTAACACAGCCATGCCTGTGCAGCTACATTTTCTTTATGGCTGCTTTTGTGTTACAAAGACGGCGTGAGCAGCGGGAACAGAGACGGCGCAGTCCACCAACTCAAAGATATTTATTACCTGGCCATTCACCGAAAAATTTTGCCAAATCCTGTTCCAAACTTTTCCTCTCCCAATTCAGTCATTGCTTTCTTTTTACCTTTGTGCTCTTTTGCTAGAAAAGTAGCTCTGGATTTAAAAATTTTTAACTATGAAACATTCAAACATAGGACAATCTAAAACATATAATAAACCCTATCTACCTACCACCAAGATTAAAACAGTATTAATATTTCCCATCTTGATTTTGCCATCTCTTTTAATTTTTAAAGAAATAAAACAATATAGGTAATACTAAAGTTTTGTCCTCCTCTCCTTCTACACTCATTGAAATGGCCAGCATGCTAAAGTTGGTTATATCATTCCTGCTAATGCTTTTCAATGTTTACTGGTTGTGTTTTGTGTATGAGGGCATGTTTGTGTGCACACGTCTGACCTTCGTGTGTATATATATATATATGTGTGTATATATATATATATATATATATATATAGCTACACTCTTCTTGAGCAGCTTTATTTTAATTTTTTAATTTTTTTGAGCAACTTTTAACTTCAACAATAGGTGTTTGAGATTTTACACATGTAGATGTTTTTAGGAGTCTATTCATCTCCACTGCTGAATCTTAAAGAACAGTTTATAAATACACCTTACTGAGGGACAGTGAGGTTTCTTCTATTTTGTCACTGTGACCAACAGTGCTGCACTGAACAGTTTTGTGTGTATTTATTTGCCCACTTGTTAGAGTTTTGCTAGAGGAGACACCGAGAAGTGGAGTCACAGGATATGTACACCTTGAGCTTGACTAAGTTTTGCTAAGTTACTTTCCAAGTGCTTATACCAGTATTTTGTCCCCTAAGTAATGTGTGAGTCCCTGCTGCTGCACACACTTGCTAACACGTGGTGTTACCAATTTATTTCTTTTTGCCTCTCTGAAAAATTTGAAATGGCATCTTATTATTATTTTAATTTGGATTCCTCTGATTATGAGAGAGTTGATCATCAAGCTCAAATACTGTAGTCGTACACTGAAAGGGAGTGATTGCAACTTATTCTAGGTAAAGGAGGTAAATTAAAATATTAGGAAAGGAAAAATAAGAAGTGCTAACTATAAATCTTCTGAACTGTCATGAGAAGAATAGGAAGTGGCTTGTGATCTCAGAGCAGAATGACCAGGGCACCCCACATGATTCAGAAGTTTGAAATCCAAAGGGATTCATTTAGTTTTCCAAGTGACATTGCCTAAATGGAACACTATCATTTTGTTCCAGGAGAAGTTTAATTTCATCTGGAAAAATTATATTATGTTTTTAAAAAAGGTTTTCAACCAAAGAAGAAATGATACTATCATTACTTACTTTGACTTCTGGATAGCAAGTGTATCATTTAGGAATTTGTAATCAGAGTTCTTGATCTTTGAAAAAATTGTCAGGATGAACTCAGTCTGGGAAATGTAACACTGAGGCAAGATGGCAGCAAAGCATTAAGTTAAATAAGAAAATGGATGGGAAAGCTCTTTGAAAGCTGAAAGCTTATACACACATGGTTGCTTTTCTCTAGAGCAGAGCCACTTGGGGATGGGAGTGAGAACATGGCCTCTGGGCCCAGAGCTGCCCATCTCATGACCTCATGTGACTCACTCCTAAGCTTCTCTGGACTCTCCTCTGTAAAATGGTGTTAATGGCACTTGTCACCCCCATTCCATGTTTCTGTTATGTGGAATGTGGCACTGAGATCCAGTCATAGTAGAAGAACTCTCTGAATGAAAAGGACCATGAGTTTTATTTGAAAGGAAGGAAGAAATTATGAGTGATCCATTAAAGATTTTATAGCCAGTGATATTGTTCTCTGAAGCCATTAAGCAGAACTTTCATCATCATCACCATCACCATCATCGTCATCATCATCATCATCATCATCATTATTATCATTTTCAGATGAAGATTTTAGGCTGTGGCTCAACAAATCCATCATGCTTCAGTGATTCTGCACACCTCAAGCCCTCCCAGGACAGCCTTGTGTGTTCAGGGTGAGCTTCTAAAACAACAGGCTTCTACTTCCTTGACAGCAGGGTAAAGATTTTCTGTCAGTGTACACAGAAAAATCAGAGTGCCCTGTCTAAAATGCTTTGAGCAAAATCAAAAGCATGTTGCCCAAGTATCCCATCAACTTTTCGTGTTCACGCTCTACTTCAAGCTGCTTTGTCTCACTTGTAGTGTGACAGTGCATAGCAGAGGGACATGGCATGTACCAAAGCCTGACAAAACTGTGTACCCCCTGCTTACTTCCTCTGGAATTCATGACAAGAGTATTTTTATTCTTTCTCTTTAGTCTTTTGATGTGTTTTACTGATTTTTCTCTCTCTGGCTTCCTCTTAGAGGTTAGTGTTCCCCAAGGATTTTTCCATAACCTTGTTTTCTCCTTCCTCACATTCCTACTAAGACTTTCATCTGTGCCAAGACTTCAGTCACCAGCTGCTATCTGCTCATGATTCCCAGACTCCACCAAATATTCTCTGGATGCCCTGTAGGCACCTCAAATTTTATATGTTTCAAATCTCGTCCTGTTTTCTCACTTACCTCTTCTGAAAGTTACTATCTCAGTGAAGAGCACAACACTTATCCTTCACCCAGGCCAGAGAGATGGGAGTTGGGGCAGGATCTCGTTGATTTACTACCTGAGAGCCAGAGGCACAATGCTGTTCAGGTACTGGAGCCCAGGTTCTTCATGGAGTCTTCCACATACCATGGAGTACAGAGTTGATAGGTCCAAGTCAATGACTAACAAGATGTAAGAAACAACCTCCTGGGAAAGAGTTTAACTCCCTGATAAAAAGAGACATGCCAGAAGAAGTTATTATTCTGGTCTGGGTTGTGGTGATGCAAGGCTCTGATGACCGAAGCCAAGGCAGCCACCATGAGGATACAGCATGGGATGAAAGTCAAACCTTTGCCGTATAAAGCACAAAATGGAAAGCTGCTGGATTCCTGATTGTGTTGGAAAGCGACTGAATTAACTATGCCTAGAGTTATTATCTCTGGAGTTCAATGTTGTCATTTAATAAACTCTTCAGTATTTAAACCACTTTTATTTGGGTATGGAGAGTACCTAACTTATCTTCTCCCATATTAAATCCATTTATAAGATCTTATTGTCTTTCTTGCGTCACTGCTAAACCTTGCTGTTACTTCCTTTGTCTGGGTGCTCATCGCCTCCTCACTAGTCTTGCCGCCTTCACACTCACACGCACCTTCCGGACTCCTATCAGAATGAACATCCTAACATGCAGACATGTCTATCCCTTGCAGTTAAACCCTTTTCAAATTTCCTGTCACGTACAAATTCAAAGTCTTTGGCACAGTATATACAACGTCTGTGATCTTTGTCCTCTCCAGTCTCATCACATTATCCCTTCACAATATGACCTTATGCTTGAAACATACAAAACTACCTACCACATGCAGGGCTGTTTCCCACCTGCAAACACTTGCACAGTTATTTCTTTTGTTTCTCTGACCACCATTGGACATTTAAGTTTCATTCAAATGCCACTTCCTTTGTGACACTACCTGTGTTTACTGTGTTCTTCATTTCTGCCATCATCACACCTGCCTCATTGCAACCACAGGGCACTGTCTGGCTATTTGCTGCACACTTTCCCTCATTGGAGCCTATGTTATTGGAAGATAAGATATTTACTCTTTGTTTCCATAGTGACTTGCGGTGCGTCCACAGAATAGTTTTAAATGCTTATTTATGTATGAATGAATGAAAGATTGAATGATTATGTAGGTTTAAGCCACACTGGTATAGATGTGAGTGCTTTTATTTTGATTTTTTTTTTTTTTGGTTTATTTATTTTGAGAGAGAGAGAAAGAAGGGGGTGCAGAGAGACAGAAGGGGAGAGAGAATCCCAAGCAGGCTCCAAGCTGTAAGCTTAGAGCTCAATGTGGGGCTCGATCTCACCATCTGGGAGATCATGACCTGAGCCAAAATCAAGAGTTGGATGTTCAACCAGCTAAGCCACCAAGGTGTCCCTATTTTTTTAAAAAAAAATGTAAATGTTAATTCATTTTTTGATAATAAGAGAGACAGAGACAGAGCACAGTGGGGGAGGGGCAGAGAGAGAGGGAGACACAGAATCCGAAGCAGCTTCCAGGCTCTGAGCTGTCAGCACAGAACCTGACACAGGGCTCAAACTCATGAACCATGAGATCATGACCTGAGCCGAAGTCGGATGCTTAGCTTAACTGACTGAGCCACCCAGGTGCCCCAAGGTGCCCCTATTTTCAAAAACTATAAAGAAGAACTTGAAACTGGGTTAACTTTTCAGTAATAATGATGCTTTTTACGCAAGCTTTGAATCATGATTTAATGCATATTAAGCTATCAAAATCAGAAGTCAACCTAACTTTTAAAAGTAGAATAATTTTTTTTTTACAATCTAATAAACTGTTGCTTACAATTCAGTAGTAATATTTTTGGGGGTCTTTATCCTCCTTTCTTCCAACTGGCAGAGGTACAGTCCTGGGGGTTTCACAAAGGCTTTCCAAGAGGTATGTGTTCAAGGGTGGGTTTAGAGGAAGCAGTTTTCAAATTCTCCATCTCCATTTGTTCCTTCTCTTCTCCAGATCTTCCCTAGAAGTTTTCTTTATACTGGAGGTGTCTGCAATGGGACAGGCAAGTCTGCTGCTTCCTGCCTCATCAGTATCCCTTCCCCCCACTTGACAAAAGGAAGGGACAGCTTTTATCCACCCCACTTCCACTGTGTTGTATTGCTTGGGGTATAACACAGGTTCTAGGGCACAAAGTGAAAAGACAAATCCAAACACTGGTGCTCTCACTGAAGAGTCAAAGTCATTTTCATAAGTCCTTTCCCATGTCAGACTGTTTCCGATAATTTGCTTTAAGTCAACCCTGAAGGAAGAACCAAATTGTTGGGTGATCTATCATCAAAAATAACTTTTTGATGATGTGATGTTTTACATGTAAATAAGTCTGAAAGGTTTTAAGAAATTGAGACTTTGTTATTAGAAAACACATTTCTATTACAACCTTTCCTTGTGAACATATTTCTCTAGCATAAATTATATACATAATACAATCATATGCTCACATACTACATGGTAGAAATTTCCTGCTGAATCTTGTCTCTTCCTGGCAATAATTAGTATTTATTCATGAAAATATAAATAACAATAATAAATCTCCATGTATGGGGCATATTTTTAAGAGAGGTAAATAATTAAAATTTACCTTTTTGTATTTAATAATTGTTTACTAAATCTGTGACTTACTAGTTTGATCAAATACTATCCTATACTCTAATGAGTAAATATTCAGCAGGAAATATTTAAATGCAGTGTACAGCAACAGAATTAAAATTTGCATATATACTGTTTGGTCACAGAAAAAGAGTGACAATGTGAAAAAAAAAGACTTTTAAACCTAAAACCTGTTATAATAGGATAAATTCTATGGGGAGAACTAGAAAGAAATATGAATGCAAGGAAAACATGATGTAAACTTTCCTTTCAGGAAGTGTTTCTACATGTATTTTTTTTAATGCGTAATAGTGGGCATAAAGTATAGCGATGGTATTTATCTATTATAGTGTTTAGATTCCTCGGAGACATTACAGAGACTATTGTAACCACTTAAGTTTAAAACATCAGTGTTGCAATACTCTGTAAATAATATTTCCTGCAAAGTTTAGATGTCAAAGACTGTGAGAGCTCATATAGATTTAGAACCAAGAATGTTTATAGACTAGTACACTAAGTATATTATTATATTATCTTTCTAACCATGAGAATTGTGTTAATGATACCAGGCAAGAAGAATAATTCATTCACGAATTCTGTGATATATAAAAATTTTATGTCCCCAAGCAAATGTTATGAAGAAAGATCTCAGACTTTGTTTCTCTTCTATTCACGCACTCAGTCTCTTGAATTCTGCAGCATCTCTTTTCTGATGGTTTTTCAAAACACTCTGTTGGCTAATGAGTCCATAGAGGACTGGAATGTCCCATAGTAAGTAATTTCACTGAAGCAAGAGGTCTGGTTCAGTTGCTGTTAAATCTTATGCACCTTGCCTTTTTCATGTTAGCTCCTATTGACAACTGATGCTGAATTCAGACCAATGAAAGGGTAAATTCAAGGCTCTTGACCAAAGAAAACAAACAGAACCAGAGACAACCAAGAGACTTATGCCAATGGACATGGAGTCATGGAAAAAGTTGAAAAAAAAGTGTCAAAAACTTATTTAAAATGAATACTAATACTCAAATCTGTCTCTATACACCTATAAAAAGCAATACTTTTACTAATGCTACAAGCATTAACTGGTTTGTTCATTCATTCTACATGTTCTATGCACTTTCCTAGGGGCTGGGATACAAAGATGAATAAGAGATCAATTTCATACCAGAAACGAGATAAATAAAGATAAAGTCACAATGACTCTGGAAGTAGGAGACTCATTAGTGAGCTGTTGGAGTAATCCAAGAAAGAAACCAGACAGAACTTATAATGACAGAACTAAGGGGCAATGAGCTTAGAAGAGAAGAAAACATTTCAGATATTTGAACTTTAGCATGTTGAAGTGATTGAATGGACATGTGGATAAGGAAGATTGGGAAATCCAGGTATCTGCCCCAGGCGACAGGAAGATGGAGACAAGGCTGCCTTTCCCATGACAGAGAATGGGAGAAGAAGAGCTGGCTGGCGGGGACAGGGAGTCTCCACAGCACAAGAGAGCAATCTGGCAGATAGGCCTTACAGGTGATATCATTATGTGAGAGTAGTAAGATCACTCAGGGGTAGAGCAAGAGCAGAAGTGGGCTGCAGGTGGAACTCTGAGATACAAGCTTTTCCAGACACTGAAGAGAGGAAACCTACAAAGGAGGAAGAGAAAGGGTAGAGATAGCCAGGCTTTAAGAAGTCAGCTGAGAGAAGATTGAGAAGTGTTCACTGGGTTGATGGTTCATCACTCTTGGCTGGAGGAGTTTTCAAGACTTGATAGGGTGGGAGCAAGACTGCAGTAGGGATAATAGGTAATGGATTCTGATTTCTATACTTTGAAATGTTGTTGGTAAGCAGTAATTCATCTGACCTTCCAAATATTTAACAGTGTACTCTAAGTGAAGTAAAAGGACCAACTGGGAAAGACAGAAATTACTTTCTGAACCACATCAGTAACCCAAGCAATATCACCTAAAAAGCTGAACACAATGAGGCAAGTGCCAAGCTGATGCCTGTGCTTCAGGTTCCTGGTACTTTTCCTAAGATTTCCCTTGAGGTTCAGATAATTAACCTCCCCAAACACCTAAACTACTAGTCCTCTTCAATGGAAAACTCCATCAAGAGTGTATATCAAGTCTGTTTTGATCACTACCATATCCCTGGAACTTAGCATGGGTCCTGGCATATAGAAAATGACCAATAAATATTTATTGAATAAATGAAAAAAATATATAACATTTTAGAGAATTTACAGATGTCATAATTGCTCGTATTCAAACAGCCATAACACAACTGATATTTGAGGAAAAAAAAAAAAAAAAGAAAGCCTAAGAGATGAGGAATCAGTCCTTTGCCTTTTATTTAGGAAATAAAGTAACTTTAAGTGTACCATTCAGGCAGCAAATATTTACTGAGTGCACATGTGCTCATGATATGTTTGGTGTCCATTGTGCTTTTTATAACTCTGTTTAGATCTTTCCTTGGATCAGCCTAATTATAAATGATGTAAATAAAAAACTTCTACTGAACTTTTGAAGTAATTCTGGAGAATGTTTCTTGTTAACATCAAATAGAGCCAGTTATACCTTAAGTCAAGCTTATCGAATATTTTCTAGTATATTGTTTCCAAACACAAGTATTGGCACATTTTTCTATAGAGAAAGTTCTATTAACAATATCTACTATTTGAATTCAATACAGATTCAATATAGGACTCTTTTTCTTTAATAAGTGGTCCTCAAACTTCATTATAAATGAGACACACCTGGGAACTTGTTAAAAATGCAGATCCCAGGACCTCATACTGCAGGAGTTCTGATTCTCACGATTTGGGCTGGAATCTGAGAGAGAGCATTTATAATAAGCACTGCATATTCTGAAAACCACAGCCTAAGTTATTTGCCTAAAATCTAATTATCTGGGCTCTGGTCCACTGCCCAGGGCAAACTTCATTAATTATATCCTCATTAATAAGGACCAGAGACTAATCCACTGATATGTAGCAATCAGTGTTAAAGTTAACTGAAATTTAGATCTAACGTCTTTTCTTTCTATGAGCAATTTCCCCATGTTTAGAGTAGAGGACTTCTTTAATGGTTTGTGACAGGAAGATGTGAGGGAGATGATTTGCAAGTAATCGTGGTGTATCTTTCCACTTAGGATGCCTTTCTTCTCACGCCTGTGTGCTGTGGCTTCTGCAGCTGCAAGGATCGTAATGTTGGGAGAGATCCCTGCATGGGGTTCAGGGGAGAGGGTCTGAACCAGGGACCCGGCCACTGCAACTCAGATGTGGTGGATGTTGGCTTTCACATGCACGCAGAGACCTGCATGGGAACGAACTCATTTGATTCTCATGATCTGCCTGCCCTTCTCTTCTTCCACTTCTCCATGAAGTTTGGGTCTCTTTCAGGTAACACACATGGAGTAGGAGCTGAGAAAGCAAAAGAGAATCCATAGCAGGTATCAACTATGGTAAAAAGGGCCACATAAGGAAATCATACATTTAACATGAAGAAAGCCATCGGTATTTGGTAGAGGCACTGGTGATGGCGGTGCTGGGTGTGAAGGGAGGGTAACACCTAAGAGCTGCCATCAGTACTTAGAGGGCTCCTGGCTGCTCCAGAGCAGGTAGGCCAAAGTGAAGAGTTCCTACTGAACGTATGCTATTTTAAAAGAGAGCACTGGGTGTTATATGGAAACCAACCTGACGGTAAACTATAAAGATAAAAAAAAAAAAAAAAAAAAAGATAACTACTATAGCTCTTTAAAAAGTGAATGGTGTCCAGAATATATAGATCCATAGAGACAGAGCACAGATTGGTTTCCAGAGGCTGGAAGTGGCATGGGGAATGGGGAAACTATTAATTCATGGGCACAAGATTTCTTTTTGGGGTAATGAAAATGTTTTGAAACTAGATTGAGCTTGTGGTTGCACAACTTTGTGAATATACGAAAATGTCATTGACTTGTGCACTTTAAAATGGTTAATTTTATGGTATGTGAATTTTGTCTTATTTAAAAAAAAAGCAGAGAAATTATCAAACAATTTCTTCAACAAGATTCCATTTTTAGTTGAACTCTAAATCAGTAAAAATCAACCATTGTTTAAAAAAAAGTACATGGATAGATTCATAGCACATTAAATACTTTATCTCTGAGAATGTACGTAAATAAAAGTTCCCTGATTGTCCTTCAAGGACATTGTAAAAGAGATATCTGCCTTGAGTGAAAAATGTATGACCCAAGTTAATTTGCTTGTCTTTTTAAACAATTAATGTTTGTGTCTTTAAAATAATATTTTCATATGGTTGCAAAAATTATGTTTTATACTTATAGAAAATTTGGAGAATTAAGAAAACATTAAAGAGAAATACAAGTACCTTTCAATGACTATATAATCTTCTAACACATATGTGTTCAGTGTACTTAATTATTCTTTCATTTAGGTTGTGTTCCAATTTTCAACTTTATAAGTATTAGTGCTATAAAACACCTGTGCATGTGAATTTTGGAGTATCACATAGAAATCCCTGGACTCTAAAATTTAATGGGTTTGAGTATTTATTTATTTATTTAGGAAATCAAGAGCCTTGGTCCAGGATAGATGGTTGAGGTAGCTGCTTAGAGGCCTTGATAAGAGTGAGTGTGGAAGCCGACAGGTCAGAACTCCTGACCAGCCAAAGAGCCCACAGAAGTCACAGGGGCTGAACGGAAGCAAAGGAATGACCTTTGAATGACTTACTATATTCTCAGTTTACAATTTCAAATGATTTTTAAATATAATAGAAATTTTTGAAGATCCCATGAAGGAGAACAGTGAGAAGCAAACATTATTTGGGGGAGGTTCTCTTTAAATATATATAGGAGAAGAATTTGCTGGTGAAGAATAAAGGAAACATGTGAACAGAGTATCCATATGAAGTGTCTAGATGTGTATTCAGTAAGTATCTAGTACTTAAAGGAGGAGTCTTGGGGCACCTGGGTGGCTTAGTTGACCTTCTGACTCGATTTTAACTGAGGTCACGATCCTAGAGCTATGGGACAAGTCCCGTGTCAGGCTCTGCTTGGAGCCTGCTTAAGATTCTCTCTCTCCCTCTCTCTGTTCCTCCCCTGCTCATGTTCTTTCTCTCTTTCTCTCTCAAAACTAAAAACTAAAATAATAAAAAGTAAAAGGAGGAGACATGACATCAAATGGGACAATATCCTTCTATATTAAATGTAAAATATTTTAAAAGTGATTTCTCTGGATACTCAATAATAGGTTAGTGGAAGCATTCTGGAAGTTATGGATAAAATTTCCTATTTTCTTCCTATTAGGACCATTTTCCTCTTTTCACAATTAATTACAGATAATTTTGATCAGAGTTTCTTAAAATGTGATTCCCTGATTAGCAACATCTGTATCACCTGGGGATGTTCTAGAACTTGTCCCTCACTTCCATCCCCCAGATCTATTGACTCAGAAACTCTTGGGGAGGAGATGGGATGTTTCTGGGTCCAACAATCTGCCTTTTAACAAGCCTTGCTGATGATTCTGTTTTTTTTTGTACATAAGGCTTTCTATTACAAAACTTATAGGTAATTGCAATTACTTTGCTCCTTGCTAATGGCACTACATTTCTTACTTACCTGACACAGTGATTTAAAAAGCAATGCAAGTGCTGTATGTAAAGTGTCATAATCATTCCATGTAAAGTTTTCATCTGAAATACTTCGTAAAATACTCACTAAAATGTTCATCTAAAATTCATAGTTCATTTGTTATTTCACAGTTCCACTTTTCCTGTAAGTTACATTTAGTGAAGTTGCACAGGTAATAAACCAATAAGTGACACAAAACTAAGATAGTTTTAGATAGCAGGGGGTCCTATGAAGAATGAACAATCAGGATGATGGGAGAAAAAATGGTTTGGCTATGGTGTCGTTAGATTGAGTGGTTAGGGAAGGCCTCTCTGAGGAGGCCAGAAAACCTGAGACCAAGAAGGAATGATACTCCGATTTCTGGAAAGAGGGAGGAGCTAGCATGGGAACAGCCTGGAGTGAGGACAGCTTGTCATGCTCTTGCAAGAGAAAGGTGGCTAGTGTGGCTAGTGACTAGTGGGCTGGGGGACAGTATCAAGACATGGGGAAGAGGCAAGGGGGACCAGATAATGTATGATCTTATGGACTACAATGAGTGTTTGGACTTTATTGTATGTTCAGCAAGTGGTACAGGGTTTAAAGTAGCAAAGTGGTATGATCTAATTTCATGTCTTGAAAACCTTAGAACTCTTACCGCTCTGTGAAGATAGGAGACTATATTGGTGAGAAAGCAAGTGGGAGACCATTTGGGGGCTACTGGGATAATCTAGATGAGAAATAATGGTGGTAGAGAAAAAGAGAAGGAAATGGTTTTAAGACATGTTTTGAGGATAAAAACAACATAACATACATTTGGCTACATTTGAGAGTGAAGCAAATGTTTTGAAATAAAAAAGAATAAAAGAAAACTGGTTTTAGGTCAGAAATCAAGGATTTGATTTTGGCCATGTGAAGTGAGATGTCTACTAGATACCCAAGTGGAAAGGATCCGTTAAGTTGTTAACAGGAGTCTAAAGGTGAGAGGTGACAGTGAGGGAGAGATGGTGTTTAAAGCCAGGCACACAGATGAGCATATTGAGGCAGACACTAGAGAAGAGTGAGTGCTAAGAACAGCTCTGGGGCCCTCCTGCCTTAAAAAGGTATGCAGAGAAGGAGGAACCAGCAAAGAAGATTGAAATGGAGCAGCCAGAGGTGAATAAAGTAAATGAGGAGTAAATGTCACATAAGCCAAGAGAAGAAGATGTTTCAAAAAAGTGGTTAACTCTTTGGAATGCTATTGAAATCAAGTAGGTGAAAAGAAAAACAATAGCAACAACAACAACAAAACTGCCCATGGATCTGACAACAGGGAGGCCACTGTCAACTGAGTAAGAGCTATTTCAATGGAGATGCTTTAAAAGGAAGACACATTCAATAGGGATGAGGAGAGAATGAGAGATGAGGAAGTAGAAACAGTGGAATTTGGAAGTAGAAACAGTACTTTTTGGAATTTGCTGTGCATGAGCACATAGGAAGGAGAATGTCTTTTTGCCTCATTTTCCCCTTGCATAATTTAAAATATTAATTTTTGTTACTTCCCCCTTTGATGAGGTCAAAAGACATTAGTATAAGATAATATCTCAGAAGTGCTTTAAGTCCCTTGGAGGTACTCTATATCAGCAAGGCTTTTATTATTTTTCCTCATTTCCTCATTTCCTTTCTCTCTCTGGGAGGGCACTTTTGAGATTATACGAGGTTGGGATTTATGAGTTAAACAACACAAATACTTAACAACACAAGTACTAGCACTTAAAGAAAAAGGGATAGGGGTCATTGCATAATATTGTAAATTTTGGGACTAACAATTTTGTTTTGTGGGTTTTCTTCCTGAGGCTGTGTTCCAGAGAGGGCAATAAAGGGTAAAACTCATTAGTGCATCATTATCTTTTGTCTGAAGGAAACAATGTGTGGTTTTTGGGCAGCCCACTTGGTGTTTGCATTGGTCCTGGATGTATTTCAAACCAACTATATTGTTTGAACAATTCCCCCTCTTAAACATGAAAAAGACCACCACTAAACCACAGAGTTGATGCTAAATTACTAGGTGATGACTCTTCTGGCTCCTAAAGGTTTCTAGATCTCAGTCACTGAAATCATGGATCTTTCTTCTAATGAGAAAGATCTAAGCCTTTTTGGTAGACCTCCCATGCAGTCTCCCCACTCCTGCCCCCAGTGTGCTCCGTGGACTTCTGAGAAGTTTGGTTTAGAATCAAGGTCGTTGAGTTCTCTCCAACCCTGACTCTTAATAGCAATTCTTTGGAAACTACAAAGTATTCCCAGGTCAAATCTGCAAATTCACAATTATCAGCAATTGTATAATCCATCAATATGTTTGATAATGAAAATCCAGTCTGTTTTCTCATCAAAATGAGGCATTAAGTGGATAGTGGTGATTTTATATTTATTCTGTTGTTCCCTAAGTTTACTTATCTTCCTTAGGGATTTCATTAGACGTCATTTTTATTTTTATTTTTTTTAAATGGTGGTATCAGAAGAGCATCTATGAAGACATTGAAAAAATACATTTGGGGTCATCTGGGAAGAAAATATCTTTCATAAGGATTTCCATGAAATATAGTACCATCTACTGTGTCTCTAAGGTTTATTATTGATTAATTTGATTTGTTTATTAATTGATCTATTTTATTTATTGCTTGAATTGCTTCTAGTAATCGTATGTCTAGATTTAAACAATAACAATCAAAACAATTGGCTATCTCCTGGTTTATATTATTTTCCAAAAATGCAAAAGTTTCAAGGTTTGAATGTTAGAGACCTAGAAAACCATAGGTACAGAAGAGTCATCAAATAGTGACTGAGCCTCAAACCTATGCCTGAATTGTGGGTTTTATTTTTGTTCTTATGATGATCAAGTGTCCAGTATGATCCAGTAATACAAAATATATGGGAAGATGATGGTTAAGGAGTGATTACAGTTGCCCTGGAATCAGACTGTCTGGGTTGGAATGCCATTTCCAACACTTTCTATTGGTAAAACTTTGAGCAAGTTTTGAACTCTCCTTGTACTGTGGTTTCTTCATCTATGACCAACTAAGGAAACTGAAATTCCATAATTATTAAGAGCTAGGATTTATTTGTGTCTGACAAAATGTCCCTTGCTTTTTCCAAATATACCACAATCACTAAAAAATGAAAATTCCCTTTACCTATTTATAGTTTAACAATGTGCCTTTCTAATTATATAATTTAAATATCAAAAAATAAAATGATATTTAAAAATGGAAACAACCTATTGTGCTATTTTGAAATTCTTAGTAAATTTTGTATAAGGAGACGCATATTTTTAATTTTCTCTGGGTGTTCACACTTAGAGGCACAGAATTCAGGGACTGTCTGCTCCAGGCCTCTCCTGGCCATCCTTTATTTCCAAGGGGATTATTCCGGCACATTTATAATCTGCTGGGACGCATTCATGTGGCCTTGGTTAACACTGGATAGCAACTCTTCTTCAAGATAAATTCTTTGATTTATTTTAATTATGAATTTTTGGTAAATGATTTAAATCCTGAAATAACACATTATAGCTAGGAATAGCTATAATGCTATTTGGGGGTCATCTGGGAAGAAAATACCTACTGCCAACAGAAAATAGGAGTCCTGTGACAGACCCACTACATAAAGCCTTACCTTAAAAAACCCAAATCCTATGTAGCATCATTCAAAGATACTTCAGAGATGCCAAGACAGTGAAGGTGATACCTTATGAAGCAGCAGGTGTCATCAATGTTATTTCTATTCCGTTTCACAGTGTCGAGAACAAACTATCATCGTTCCTGCAAAACATGCCTGTTAAACTCCTTTCAAACCAAACCAAACCAAGGAGTTGGTCTTCACATATCTAATGATGTCAGTTTTTCCCAGTTAATTCAGGCTGTAACTGACCTGCTTGTGCTTTTCAAAGGACTATATATTCTTGGAAGGCAAAGAAATAGATGCTCCTGAAGAAGTGAAAACTGCAGTTTTGAAGTATTATCACCTGTCAAATCCAGCCATCAGGGAGACATGGCTAATTAACTCATGGTGAAAAAAAGTCAATATTTTTCTTGCTAAATGTACTTCCTTTCTTTGTAAACGTTCGGCAACAATTCTGAAAGGTCTATGTTATGTAGAAAGAAATGTGTCCTTGCCCTTTTTTCACTTTTTAGCTATTAACTCTTCCCATGTCTGAAGGTCAAAGTCAACTATTGAAGCCTAAGAGTTTCTAGATTTGCTGTCTAGATGAATTTACAAGAAGAGCTAGCTCCATTCAAAAATTATGTTTTGATCAAAGAAGTATGTCCCATTCAGAAACATCCACCTCACAAAAAGAAACATCCTTCTGTGTAACAACACACTTCACTCTGATCCTGCCCCCAAATTTGTGCTTCTTGTCAAAAGAGGCTTTGGATTAAAAAAAAAAAAAAATGCATGGATGGCATGACATTACTGGATTCTAACTGGAAAATAAAAACTTTCAAAGTAGAGACTGTCTTTATGTTAGGACAGCATGTTTTTGCTTCTTGATTCATTTACTTTTTAAATGTTTATTTATTTATTTTTGAGAGAGAGAGAGAGAGAGAGAATCTGAAAGAGGCTCCAGGCTTCGAGCTGTCAGCACAGAGCCCAATTCGGGCTTGAACTCACTAACTGTGAGATCGTGACCTGAGCCAAAGTCGGACACCCAACCGACCGAGCCACCCAGGTACCCCTTGATTAATTTATTTCTTGATAGAATGTCAGTTAATTCTAAAGACCAGTGTTCTTTTGGATATTCAGAGTGCATTAAATTGCTGTTGTTGACGGTGTTTTGCTTTTTCAAGTTTCCTGGGTTTGGGGGAAGGAAGAAAACTGGTTGTCAGCTTCAAGAAATAATAGTCTTGGTGGAAACCACATTTTAGAAATTGATTCATTTTAAATGTATTAGACTAAAAGCTCATCACAACATGAAAGATTCTTGCAATGAGTTATTTTAGAAAGCAGGTATTTTTGGAAATTAAAGGGCCACCCCTTAAGTGTTCCAAATGTACATTTCACATATTAGGTTATGTGAAAAACAAAGGTTAGTGATGTGTATAAGGTCATTTGCTCATACACTCAGTGCTCTTAGGTTGGGGCTATAATTGTAATTGGTATTTTTCTCTCCCTGCCCATAATAATAGCTTTTTGCTTGTGTCACTATATGGATTGATTCTTCTATCATGTCTCTCCTCTAGATTCTTCATTTTTTCTTTTCCTTTCTTTTCATTTTAGTTACAATCTTTATTTTCTCACTTATTTTTTCCTGGTAATAGGACCTAGCTTTTATGACCACTGTTTCCAATAATAAAATTTTTTTGTTCTCATTGGTAAATCAACCAATCATACTAAGTTTATTTTTGGAGTTTAGGTCAAGATAAGCTGGGTATAAGCATATATGGTATTCACTTAACACTTTAAAAAAAGTCTGAAACCACATTTAGTCTTTCTTCCTTTACCTTTTAATTTCTCTTGGTCTCCTAAAGTTAATCCTTAGTGTTTGTCTAGTATGTTCTGGGAACAGAAAGACACACTTCTTGTTTTTGATGATATCATCAATATATTTCCATTTTCCCATATAATAAATTTAAAGCAAAATGAAAAAGACTTAAAAATATTTTATGGAAAGGTCATCAACAGGTTGTCAGAAGTTGCTTTCTCATTTATAAAAGTCAGCTCGAACTCACCTACTTCTAAAAACTTTTTTTTTTTTTTTTTTTTTGGTGTATATCCCAAGCTCATGGTTCTTCTTCTGTCTCTTATTTTTTGGAGGGGAGGGGCAACTCATCACGGTTTCTGCATTTTCCTTATGTTCAGTTTCCCTAATTTGCTCTTAAAGTCTTTGAGTATAGGCATCATGTCTTAAAATTGGAATGGGCCTTAGCGGTCTTCTTGTTCATTATTCAAACACAGGAGTCCAAGCTTCAGAATACCTACTTTGCTCTTGACTCTGTTTTCAAAAACAGTCACACCTGGGTGAGACTCTGGGACAGAGTGGAATGCACACTCTGCATGCAGATAAGCCGCCTCGAGGTACAGCTATGAAGCAGATGTCTCGTGAGAATGTTTTGTTTTTCCACCTAGATTACAAATTCATTGAGAGCAGGAATTATTTTTCCCTAACAATAAATTTTTTCATAACAATAAATTATATTTATTGTTTTGAAGGGTTTTTTGTATAATATTTTGTATTAGTGGACAAACATGTCTTTTTTTTGCCAATTTAGCTTAGAACCAACAATATGCTTCAGCATCCTGTCTTTCATGTTTTTTTGGAAAGCAGGAAAAGTAGAATAAAGTACCAAAATAAACTCCTAATACAATAAACTCCGAAGTTTGGGTAAACTTTGTTTATGATCCCATTAAATTCTCTGTCTTTGAGCTCCTTAGTATCTTTTCGTTTCTCTCCTCTGAGTTACAAAGGCTTCATATTTTCCTGATTCTGTCTTGTGAGTGGTGGAAGCAGTTTATAAATGTCATTAGTATGCTCTTGCTTAGGGTTTCTTATTTTTATATATTTTAAAAATGAAACAGAAAAAGACAGTAAGTATCCAAAAGGAAGCACAAATGGCAGGATATCACGTCCTAATGCATTTGTTAGCACGTTATCTATTCACAATGGAGAGTTTTCTTTATGTCTCTCATACTGTGCTTAATATATATCTATCTCTATCTATATATGTCCATATATGTATTGCAATTCAATCAGGTTGCTTACAATTCAGAGTGGAGGACTGGGTTCTTAAAATCGAAGTTTAGTTGGCACACAGTGTTATTACATTAGTTTCAGGTGTACAACTATTGATTCAACATTTCTATACATTATGAAATGCTCACCACAGTAAATACAGTCACATCGTCACCATACAACGATATTTACAATATTATTGACTATATCCCCTATGCTGCACTTTTCATCTTTGTGACTTTCTTATTTTATAACTGGAAGTTTGTAAATTTTGAACTAATAAGCAAACAAAACTAGAAATAGACTCATAAATACAGAAAACAAACTGGTAAGGCTGGCTATATTATTATATCTTGGGTTGTTCATATAAGTGATAATATTTGTGTGTGTGATACATGTTTTTAAATATAATTTTAAGCCTAAAACAATAATTGAAATGTCACAGAAAATCCTGAGGTGGCAAGAGAGAGATTGAGAAAGTGTTGAAACTAAAATAAAAAGTGAATGTAAGGCACAGACTTGTGGAACACCTTTGTCAAGGAAAGCCATAAATAATACTCTGGGCAGAGTCTTACCTTGATCACAGTGAATTGGCTTCTGACAAATCCAAGGCTCTGTTGAATGCTTTACCTTGATAAAGCAGTTTTGGAATAGTAGTAATTAAATGGGAGGGCGGAGTTTTAACGGAAAATACAATTTTAACACCTTTCTGTCAACATCTAGTGGCGACATGGAGCAGGAATGACTAATAATGAAAATTTACAGTAGATTTATGAAATGATTCCAGAGAAAATTTTAGAGGTCCTCTAGCCTGTAAAGGCACCATTGTCAGGAGTTCTAATCAAAAGGCACCTCTGCCGTATCAGTTCCCTTGTATAGGAATGTTTGTCCTTGCCCCTGAGAAAACATTGACTTACACATTTGTAACTTCTAGTAATTTAGGTTACAATTTTCTCTGGTGTTTGCTAAGACCAAAGCCTGTTTGGTCAGATACAATACACTGTAACTTCTTTCTCCTGTTTTACTCTATTGTTTGAAGTACTTTTCCAGAAGTGAACACTCCATCTATGTTGAAACAATCAATATATATGCCCTTGAAACTTTCAAAGGGACAAGAGGACACAGAACAAAACACCGAATGAGTAAAATCAAAATCTCTTTCACACCTCCTACAGACTTTTTCTGAAGATCCAACAATGACTATTTTTAAACAAATAGTACATATACAAGCAGGTAACAAAATGGAACACAGTGGAAAGTTTCTGTCCATCCCTCTCTTAGCCTAATAGCCATATAATGTAATCAGTTTCTGATCATTATTCTAGAGCAGGATTTCTCCTTCTTGGCACTATTGACATTTTAGACTGGATAATTCTATGGTGGGGGAGGCTATCCTGTATATTACAGGATGTCCGTAGCATCCCTGGCTTCTACCCATCGGATACCAGTTATAGCCCTGCTCTCCCTCGCAGACACAACACCAAAAATGTCCCCCAGGTAGTCCCAAATGTTCTTTGGGGAGACATTTAACAATGTATCTAAAAAAAACCTCTATGACAACTCTCCAGAAAGAGAGGTCTCACTATTTGGGAGATCCACATATAATTCATTAAATGTATTATGAGAATTTATTTAACTAGTAACTCATTGATAATCCTTTAGGTCTTTTATTTTTTAATTAAAAAAAAGGTACCAGTGAAAAGTTATATGCAGAGTACATATACCTGCAGGGTGCTAGTGAGAAGTTTCACACATGGGTTATTTCAATATAGGTAATTTCACCTACAATATAAATTGCTAGAAGTAAATTGCTGGGTCAAAGTTTATGTGTGTTTGTAATTTTGATAGGTATTTCTATGCAGCCTCTTTTAGAGGCCATATCAACTTATATTCTTGGTAACAAGAGTATTTTTATGAACACAATGTTTATTAACATTTAGATTTTTGCCAATCTCGTAGGTTAAAAAGTGGTGTTCCAATGTGCTTTTAATTGTCATTTCCACGTTAGGAGAGAGGTTAGGTAGCTTTTCATTTATTTCAAGATCTACTTATATACCCCTGTTACGAATGTCTGTTCATATCCTTTACTCATTTTAATTGACTTTTAGAAGCCTTTTACATACTGTCTTTGTGATATGTGTTGCAATTTTTTTTTTTATCCAATTCACTGTTTTTTGATTGGCTTACAAGACAGAATATAGGGTTTGGAAAAAGACTCAGATATAGATGGATATTCAGAAAGTGATTATGTTGGTATTTTGAATAAGTGAGGAATTAATAGGTTATACAATAAATGGTGTTGGGACCACTGAAAAGTCATCTGTGAAATAAAACGTCGAGTCAGTAGCTTACATTATACCAGTATAAATTCCCATGGATCAAGGATTTAACTATAAGGGTAAAGAATCAGAAAAAGCCATAGTAGTGTTTTTTAATGATCTAGGTCTAGAGAAGGTGTTCCCAAAACAAAAAGAAAAATCATACTAGGTTGAAATACATTTACTTTTTGATGACCTTTCTTTTGTACCATTTTTTCCTACCATAATTTTCTGAACTAGTTCCAAGACCAAAACAGACATATTAGCAGGGCCTCAGCCCCTTTAGCACAGGCCCAAAGTGACCTCAGGATGATGATGAAGCCATGGGAGTTAACAGCCACACCAGGAGCAGATCAGTGTTGTGGAGAGCCTGTGGGCTTTTGGACCAGGCCCACCTGGTTCTCACCTTGTGTTTCACCTATGGAGAGACTCTATATAACCTTGGGCAATTCACATAAGTGCTATGAGTCTTAGCTGTCTTCACGTTCTCATACACTCAGCTGATTTAAATGCAGTAAGGCATGTGAAGCACCTAGAGGGTGTAGGTGCTAAATGACTGGTGCTCATTCCCCTACTCTCCCTTCTCCCTGTAACATCGGATTCTGTACAAGCTTCTTCCTATTTCCCCATGTCATCTCCAATTACACACTTACTGAGTAGGAAATGTCATGATTTCTTAGCTCAAGATTGCTTAGCTGTACCCTGGTGCTGAGTCTCCTTTCAGGGACAGTGTTGCAGGTATGACTGTGGCTCCTTGTCTTCTCTGAAGTATCTTCTTTGGAGAGATGAGCCGCAAGCCCCAAGTATGTTTCTTAAGGTGCTCCTGGCTGTGAGCCCGGGGCTATGAGGGACTTTTTGAGAATGGAGCGACAGGGTGAGGACCCTGCGTCTGAAATCCTCCTGTATTCATTTTCTACTGCTGTCATAGCAAATTACCACACATTTGGTGCCCTAAATCAACACAGATTTATTACTTTACACTTCTGTTGACATGGGATTCAGTGGACTGAAATAAAGGTGTCTTCGGGGCTATGTTCCTTTCTGGAGGCTCTAGAAAGGAATCCACTTCCTTATCCCTTTCAGGTTCCAGAGGCTGCCCACATTCATTGGCTTATGGGTCCCTTTCTCCACCTTGAAAGCCAGCAAGGCTGCATCTCTTTGACCATTGTTTTGTACTCACATATCCTTCTGACCACCAACTGGAAAGCCTCTCCTTTAAGTACCCTTGTTTTTATATTGGATCCACCTAGATCATCTCCCCATCTCAAGATCATTAATGTAATTACCACTGCAAAGCTCTTTTTGCCATGTTCTGGAACTTCACAGGTTCCAGAAGTTAGGTTGTAGACATCCATGAGAAGACATTATTTTGTTGACTACACCTTTATAACATGATTTGAGGATCTGGGTGGTGGGCAAATCATCCGTGAGACATTAGGAATGCTATTTTATAATTGTTTCATCACGATAAATACATTGGCTGAGTCGTTTGGGGTGATAATTTTAACAAAATTAAGGCCCTTTGTATAACCAGCACATGAGTTTAATATGCAGGTTTCTGTAGAAATCAAAGCAACTCAATCCCCTCTCTGCCTTTATCACTAATCCAGCAAGCATTTAAACCCGTGTTCTCTCTGGCTTGCGTGGCCATCCAGGCAAGCAGTCCAAAGGGCCCTGGGTGCAGCTGCTCAGGCTATCATCAGTGCCATGGCCTGGATCAGGTTACTTTGGCCTTCTTCTCTAACTTGACTCCCTCCCAGGAAGTACTTTGATTTAAATGTTCTATTACTGGTCTACCAGGCACTCTTTGACCCCCGTCCATCTTTTTGGCAATTCCAAATTGCCATGCTTACGTGAACATGTCTTTAAAGGCATCTGCTGATAGACGCACACTGTTCTTTCATTGCTTCAAAAAAACCTGGGCTATAATGGAAGTCTCTTAATATTGACACACAGCACAAAAAGTGAATGCTGCCAGGTTGAAAACTGCATTTCTAAACTGCTTTTCTGGGCCTATGAAGAGATGGCCTAAGTGCACTGGCTGGAGAGAAACTTGAGCCCCTGGGATGGGGTCAGTTATCTTGTTACCTTTTAACCCTGTTAGCTGATGTTCCACTAGCTAAGCAATACTTACTAATAGCGATCCTCAAAGCCCAGACTAGTGACGAGACAATTTGAGAAGTCAAGGAAGGGAAGCAGAAAGGGAGCTGGTGAACAGGAAGCAGGAATTAAGTCAGCTCTGGGAGAGGGTACTTCTTCAATGCATTTGCATCCACGGCATGTTGATTAGTCTTGTTCTAAGTCTGCTGGCATTTTCTACCACTTGTCTCAGGAGCCCAGATATGAAACAGTATTAATTTTTATTAAAGAAAAGGAAATTTAATCTTGATAGGTTTAACAAGATGTACAGTTGTTTGTCTTTGTATATCACTCTCTATTTGTAACTTGAAACCTTTTCTAGGTCTCACTGAGAGTCTTTAAAATAAAGACAATTGCAGCAGTTTTATATCATTAAAGAAAATTAGAATTAATTTCAGTGTTTTTGCTTTTGGACCAACTTCTTAGGGTATACTCAGATTTTACAGAAAATACCTTGTTTAGGACAACTCAACAGAACTAGAAAGAAAATAAAAATATTTTATAATGCCATTTCTGCTGTTGACAGTAGGAAGTGTTTTGAATATGTGTGTTGGTGGGTTTGTGAGAGCCATTTAGAAGATGAAAGAAAAGGGAGTAAGGTGTGGCAGAAAAGGGAGAGGAGAAGGACTCTAGCTGCACCAAACTGTCATTTAGTTAGTGCTTATTGTACAGATGGAATAAATGTTTATACTCTCTCATCCTTACTACAGGCACCCACATGTGATACTGTTTTCCCAACCTCATAGATACATAGAGTAAGGCTTTAATTAATTACTTTGTCCAAAATCACACAGCCACTAAGATGTGGAGACAAAAGTCAAGTCCACAAGTGTCTGAATTCTAAGTCTTTGCTTATTCCATCATGCAATAAGATAACAGGAATCACCCGTGGACTAGTTCTGCTTTCTTAGCAGAGGAATATGAATTATAAAATGAAAAATAGGTTAATGTGGAAATACCCAAAAATAATTTTCAGACAGACACAAAAAATTTAGGTATTTAAAAAAATGCACTTACAATAGCTAATCCTTGATGCTATGTCCCAGGTACTGAACACACATCTTATTTAGTCCTTACAGGGACCTTTAGAAGTACAGTAGGCTCCTTATTCCTCTGTTATATTTGAGGAAACAGAGGCTCCTAAAAGTTTGAACTCTATTTAAATATTTATTTGAATATTAAATTTTACTCAGAGGGATAACAATTGCCTTTTAAATAATGAGATTTCCTATGGGATTTCAAGATTTCTGAGATTGGATCTACTATGTGAATTTAGAGAAGTAGGTGTTTAACAACATTTGTTACATGAGTATATTCTAAGTCCCAAATAACCATGATTCTCACTGGCTACTCACTCTTTTTTTATTCACCTATCTCCAATCCCTAAAATTTCAGAAACATAATTGGCCAAAAGGAGAAAGCTGTATCTGGATTGAAAAGGAAATATCTTAGAAATGGTAAGAATTGTTTTCTTTGGGAAAAGAAAAAAACAACAACAAAAACCTAGAGCCACAAAATGACTACATCAAGTTAATTAAATAAATTAAATAATTAGTACCAAACCCATTCTCAATATGTTCAGTGAGTTCCACAGACTTGAAAACACATCTCACAGGCCCCCTCCATGCATGTCCAAATGTTCTGGCTCCTCAGTTCCAACATTACCCAGAGCCTTGCCAGGGAAATGATAAACAGCCTGCCTGCTGGGGTTTTATGACTTTCTAGCCTTCGAACAGCCCTTTATATCCAAGTAGAGCTTTAGATTTACCATCAAGTTTTGCCAAAGCCACATCAAGGAGAATCATTTAACTTGAATTGTTTTCCATCTCTGATTCCTACATCCCAGGGAAAGGGCTCTTAGGGATTTCTTAAAGGGAGCATTTGATGAATCCCTATATCAGCAGCCAGAGTTGCCCTAAGGTGAAACTGTTTGGATTCAGTTTCCTTTGTTATCTGACCACTTAACGATGGCATGAAACGTTTAGCCTTAGTTCAGTAGGTATGTGAGGGTGTTGGGGAAGACATTTTTCTGCAGGACTTTCTGGTGAGGTGGGGGAGTAAAACGGACAGGTTCTTACAAAGTTGTGTCCCAGAGATGGCATGGTAATTTGTATTGTGCCTTTTTGATGGACTCATTTGAACCACTGGATAGACTTCTCCTTTAAAATTGCCTATGACTTTGGTTTCCTTACGAAGTTTGTTAAGCTTGTGATGGCATGTTTACATCAAAGAATTTAGGAATAAGACCAAGGCATAGAAAGTCAGAACCAGAATGAACATAGAAAAATGACAGCTCATTTAGCAAAATAGCAGATCCTCCCAAATTGCTGATTTCATGGCCCAGGGCAAAAGAACTATCTCATCTCAACATGACTTACCAGCAGACTAATCCATGTGGGCTTCTACCCTAAAGCAAGCTAATGTAAATATCTACCTGATATATCTATTACACAAAATGGTTAGTAATGAATATATCAAACAAATAAAAAACAAAGAAAAACAAAAAAAACAGAAACAACTTAAGTCTGCTCACAGCTGTTCTATCCACCAAATTCCGGGGTTATCAAAAAGTCCTACAAATAGATCTAATGACTTAGCAAAATGGTAGTGCGATGAGTACATAAGTTGTATAAATTTCCCCAAGCTCCTGGGAAGCTTTGGTAGTGTACTTCCCAAATGATGTCAGTGTAGTATTGATCCCCCGTAGACTGAGCTTTCTCAGGTTCATTCCCACAGACTCTAAGACACTGACCATACTGTTGTTGCTTAGATAAAAACAATGCATTTAATAAGCAAACACAGAGCCAGTCCTTACATTTACTACCCAAGGACTTTGACAAAGTAATCTTAGAACACAGGTTATCTCTAAATGCCAGTTAATGTTTCAATTCCAAGATTCTGGTTTTAGATACTAACTGACCACTGACAACTTCATTTGGCCCCAAGTTTCTCAAGAAAAGGGAGTAGTTCAATGTTTCCTAAAACATGAATCTCAGAATGCTAGTTCCATGGAATAATAAGAGTCCTGTGACCAAATAAATTATGATGACTAGGGTTAACATGGCTATACAGCCTCCTTTTCTGAAATACTTAAATGTGACTAATGTGATATGTGAGTCTCTAAAAGAGAGTTATAGTGTGCAGGATTTCCTGACTTCTCGGACAATGGAAACTTTGGAGAAGTATCTCACTGGACTAGTGTTACAAGCTAGGGACATACTTTGGGACCTTCCAGACAAGATGATTTCTAAAAGTTTTTCCTGCTCTAAATTCTCTGATAATCTTTGGTTCACACGAAAAACCAAGCTATTCTCCAGATACTTCCTATACACCCAGCTCTCAACATTCCTTTCTAAAATATATGACTCCTTTATGAGTATAAGGATCAAAAGGATCACATGTGGCTTCCATGAAAAGAAAGGTATTTTGAAATTGTAGTGCATAAAAAAACATACAATTCAAGGGGAACTTTACACACAGTTTTAAATAATGTTATCATCACTAACCATTCTGACATGGAACATTCCCAAATGAAATCACTCTTTTAAAAAATGAAAAGATCACTGTATACCAGGCAATACAATGATAAGCTCTATAGAGAGCAGCCATTACCAAAAAACTTAGAGAGTCTTTCTGCAGTGGACACGTATGTATAAGGGACTCCAAGTTGAATATTCTTCCTGTGGTATTTTTCCTTGCATACAAATTACAAAAATTGGGCCTCACACTTGGAGAGAATCATTCATTTTGCCTAACAACCAAATGCTTGTGAACAATAGTACAAAGTGAACCAGTAAGCTTAATGGAAAACCAGTTCTGTCTAGAGTAACTTTTGCTGTTTTAAAGAAATTTCAGAGTAAAAATAGACAATCCTATTAACTTTGAAATACAGACAGACATGTAGAAGCCTGTGCTCTTAAGGGCTTTAGTTTATTCTATTAAGTTTTCAATCAAATTTGTTGACAAATAATTTGGATAACTTATTACCAAGAAGTTTGTGGGATTAAGAAACTTCCTTAACCAGGGAAGACTCATTTAAGAGCTCCCATTTAGATTCCTGCAAAAGGAAGAAATAGTCTCAGCTATTTAGCAATTTTTTTTTCTCTTTCTGGCACAAACTGGTATTTTTCTTGTATGTTCTCTCAATCTCCATTTATAGAGATTTTCTTTATTTACCCTACCCTTCTGGAGTTCCTCAAACAAATTGATGATATAATTAAAATTTTGATTTTTCTGGGAGATAATAGGGGAAGGCAACATAGTTAAAGCTAGACAGAAGTGGTGAGATTAAACATGATCAGATCTGCATGCCAGCCCTGAGGAATGTGCCCATCTCAACTCATGGTTCACAGTCACTGGAGTTTTAATCAGATTTGTATGTAATAGTATTTCATAATTTTCCACAGAGCTCTTTTTTCCTTTATTTGGAAACAAAAAAAAAAAAAAACAAAAAACAAAAAACCTCTCCCAAACAAAGGAAATGAGGAAACAAAATAGTATAGTTGGTGTGTGGTTATGGAGAAGGCACTTTTCCACCCATTTGGCATCTTTCTCCTCCCTGACCTTGACTCAGGAGTCTCAAGGTGCTCTCATTGTTCTTTAGATCTAATAGTCACACGAATTTCATCAATCCAAACAACCGGGAATAATAGGCATTGATATATGCTTTGGTTCTAGTCCTGGATCTTCACTAACTAACCTCTAACAAGCCATGTGATCTATTAGATCTTAATCATGTTAGCCTCTATTTCCTGTTTAAAAAAGTGAGAGTTTTAAACTAAATGATCTTTATCATTCCTTCCATCCCAAACATCTATGAGTTTTGAACTTAATGAAAAATTTCCAAAATTAACCAAAGTTATACAATTTATTTTCATTCTTGCAACAAATTTTAAAGGACTAATAAATTAAAAAGTACAACTTAAAGCAAACTGCCAGACACAAGGTAATAAAAATGGTAAGTGACATTTACTAAGGGCCAATCTATGTCAGGTACTGTGATAACCATATTATAGCAGTTACGTGAACTGATCCTTGCAAGAACCTCATCATTACCACTTTACAGATAAGGAATAATGCTTTGAGGGTTTAAGTACCTATCTAAAAATAGATAACTAGTGACTAGCCAAGTGGAATTCAAACCCAGGTTCTTTATCCTCCAAAGTCATGCTCACAACCACTGCGGTTTACTGCTCCTGGCATTCTGCTTTGAGGTGTACACTGGTTCCCTCATACTCTTCAAGCTTTTTAACTTTTCTGAACTTTATTTGTATTGATCCATCCATTCATTCAACCAGCAGCAATCAAGTGCTTATATATCATAGGTATTATGATTGATATTATGATACAGGAGCGACTACGGTGTTAAACCAACCAGGAAGAGTTCGACTTTTGTTAAGGGGTTGGGCAAGAAAGGTTGCATTTAAGATAAAATGTAGTAGACACTATGAGAAATATGAGACAGGTGTGCACGGTACGTGGGTCTCCACCTAAGACTAGAGGTCGGGGACGTAAAAGTCAGTTGTTCAGAGAGTAAGTAGTGGAGGAATATCTGAATTGGCACTTTAAGAACCAATAGAAATGTGCTAGCTAAAAAGGCTAGGAAAGGGAAAGGCATTCCAGGCGAAGAGAATGGATGAGTTCGGGGGTTTGTGAGGGTATCACCTTTCCTGAGAACCGAAGAGTAGGTCTCCATAACTGAGGCACTGTGTGCATGATAAATACGGGGAGATGATTCTGAAAAACTCTATTACTGTATGGAACTCCATCCTGAAAACATTGGAGAGTCCCTCTAGAATTTTAAATATATTTATGTAATAGGGAAGTCTCTTCAGAAGCAGTGAGAGGCATGAGTAGGACGAAGGGGTGGGTGGCCCTGCCTAGAGGTAGGAAGACGATATTAGAATGTTTCAGAATACGCAGCCCTCTCCCAGAAATCAAACAAAGGATTCACCTGGTGGTATATAGAGAAGCAGTTGAATCTGAGTGATGTTTGGAGGTGGGCGAGCAGGATAGAAAGGATTTTGGTGGTGGAACAGATATTGGAGGTAGAAGAGAAAGAGATACTAGTGGCTGTGTCTCCAAAGTTTCTAGTGTGACTGACAAAATGGAGGGTAGCTGGCTCTATTCTTGGGAAACTGGTCAAAAGAAGGAGGAAATCTTGAAGAGACACGCAGTTGAGTCTAGAACATGGTATTTTTGAGTTGCCTGTGAAGTTTCATTCAAGTAGGTAAATGTTCCTACCACCTGTCAAATAAGCCATGGTGCTACCCTTGGGTGATATATATTTGAGAAAAGGACAGATTATAAACAAATAATAGTGTCAAATGTGTATTGGGCATAGGTATTAGTTAAAAAGAATTATAATAGCAATAATATTAATAAAACTATAATTTTAATCACTATGTACAGGAATTGAGTAATGTATACTTTATAATTAATGCATACAATACCCCATTAATACCCTGATAACACTTTGGATATAAACATCTGGATATGAATCCTTTTTGTAGAGATGATAAATACGGATAAGATAACGTAACTCTTACAGGGTTATGCTGTTAGTGAAATTAAGTGTAAGAGCTGATACTTACAAACTCAGGTTTGTCTAGGTCTTCAAAACCAGTGTTCTGTTTGTATAAACCAAGAGAAAGATAATACCAAGAAATAGGGAGTGATATACCACGTTAGTTGTGGCCAGGAAGAGTAAGATAAGGATTCCAGTGAATCCTTTGAGTTTGGAGATATGCAGGGTATGAATGGTGTTTGTCAGAGCAATTTTACTGTGGCAGGTGTCACAGTGGCCAAACTGCACAATGCTGGAAACAGACAAGGATGTGAGAAATTGGTACCACAGTACAGACTATTTGCTCTTTGTTTTAGGTAAAATTACTATATAACATTATAGAAGTTTCAGGTGTGGAAAATTATTATCCAGTATTTGTATGCACTACCAAGTGTTCACTCTTAAAATCTAGTTACCATTCATCACCATACAATTGACTCCTTCACCCATTTAAACCATTCCCCACCCTGCTTCCCTTCTGGTAACTGCCAATCTATTTTCTGTATCCATAAGGTTAGTTTTGTTTGTCTTTTAGATTCCACATATGAGTAAAATTATACAGTATTTGTCTTTCTCCATCTAACTTACTTAATTTAGCATAATATCTTCAAGGTACATCCATATCGTGAATGACAAGATTTCATTCTTTTTAAAGGCTGTGTAATATTCCATAGTGTGTATGTATGTATGTACGTATGTATGTGTGTGTGTGTGTGACATCTTTATCATTCATTTATCCATCAGTGGAGATTTAAGGTTGTTTCCATTTTTCCATTTATTGGCCATTGTAATAATGCTGCAATAAACATAGGAATGCATATATCTTTTTGAATTAGCATTTTTGTATTCTTTGGTTATATACCCAGAAGCAAAATAGTTGTGTCATATGGCAGTTTTATTCTTAATTTTCTGAGGAATGTTCATACTGTTTTCCATAGTGGCTTAACCAATTTACATTCTCACCAACTGGGTGTAGGTTTCTCTCTTCTCCATATCCTCTCCAATACTTGTTATTTCTTGTGGTTTGATAATAGCCATTCTAACAGGAGTAGGGTTATATCTCATCATGGCTTTGATTTCCATAATTAGTGGTGTTGAGCGTCTTTTCATGTGCTTGTTGGCCATCTGTATGTCTTTGGAAACATAACTATCTATTCAGATCTTTTGCTCATTTTTAATTGGATGTTTTGTTGTTGTTGAGTGGTATGAATTGCTTATATATTTTGGATATTTATCCCTTCTCAGATATATGATTTGCAAAACAATTTCCCATTTAATAGGTCTCCTTTTTGTTTGGGTGATGGTTTCTTTCACTTGTGCAGAAGCATTTTAGTTTGATGCAATCCTCCTTGTTTACTTTTGCTTGAGGGAGCATGATCCCTTGCCTTTGTAGTCAGATCCATAAAAGTATTGCTGAGACCAATGTCAAGGAGCTTACTACCTATATTTTCTTCTAGGAATTTTATGGATTCAGGTTTTACATTCAAGTCTTTAATCCATTTTGAGTTAATTTTTGTGTATATTGTAAGGTAATGGTCTGGTTTCATTCCTTTGCATGTGGCTATCCACTTTCACCATCACCTTTTATTGAGAGACTGTACTTTGTATGTTCTTAGTTACTTAGTCATAAATTAATTGTCCATATATGTGTGGGCTTAACCCTGGGCTCATTTTTATTCTACTGATGTGTGTGTCTTTTTTTTAAGGCCAGTATCATACTGTTTTGATTACCATAGCTTTGTAGTGTAGTCTGAAATCAGGGAGCATGATACCTCCAGGTCTATTATCCTTTCTGAAGATTTCTTTGGCTATTCACGATCTTTTGTGGCTCCATACAAGTTTTAGAATTGTTTGCTCTACTTCTATGAAAAATGTCTTTGGAATTTTGATAGGAATTGCATTAAATCTGTAGATTTCTTTGGGTAGTATGGACAATTTTAATAATATTAATTTTCCAATCCCTGAACATAGAATGTCATAGTTTTCAGTGTACAGATCTTTGATTAAATTTATTCCTAGGTATTTATTCTTTTTGATGCAATTTTAAACAAAATCATTTCCTTAATTTCTCTGACAGTTTATTAGTGTATGGAAACCCACAGATTTCTGTATGTTGATTATGCATGCTACTAGGTTGAATTCATTTATTAGTTCTAACAGTTTTTGGTGGAGTCTTCTGGGTGTTCTGTATTTGTCATCTGCAAATAGTGACAGTTTTACTGCTTGCTTTCTGATGTTGATTCACTTTATTTCTTTTTCTCCCTCCCTGAGTGTTTTGCATTTTTTATTTTTATATTTTTTAATTCAAGTATAATTAACATGTAGTATTACATTAGTTTCAGGAGTACAATACAATGATTCAATAATTCTGTACACTTGTTGGTGCTCATTAAGCGTACTCTTAATCCCCCTTATCTATTTTACCCATCCCCCACCTGCCTCTCCTCTGGTAACCATGTTTTTTCTCTGTATTTAACAGTCTGTTTCTTGCTTGTTGTTGTTTGTCTCTTTTTTTGTTTCTTAAATTCCACCAGGAGCCCTCCTGCACTGTTGATGGAAATGCAAATTTGTGCAACCACAGTGAAAAAATGTATGGAAGTTCCTCAAAAAATTAAAAATAGAATTACCATCTGATCCAGTAATTCCACTACTGAGTATTTAACTAAAGAAAATAAAATCACTAATTCAAAAAGATATATGCAACTGTATGTTTATTGCTGTATTATTTACAATAGCCAAGATATGAAAGCAACCCAAGTGTCCATTGATAGATGAATCCATTTTTTTCCTTTTTGTTGTCACACTTTACATTTTCTTATTTTATGCATCTTTTAAATAATCATTGTATTTTAATTAATTTTACTATTCTTACTATTTTACTATGAAGATTAAACTAGTTGCTTTATAAGTGATTGATCCACTACCTTTACTATATATTTACCTTTTCCAGTAAGATTTTTACTTTTGTATGTTTTCTGTTATTAGTGTCATTTCTTTTCAGTTTAGAGAGGTTCCTTTAATATTTCTTATAAGGACAATTTAGTGTTCATGAACTACCTTAGCTTTTGCTTATCTAAAAAACTCTTCATCTTTCCTTCAATAAGGAATGATAATCTTCCTGGGTAGAAGTCTTTGTTGCACTTTTTTTTTCCTTTCAGCACTTTACATATGTTGTGCCACTCTCTCTGTCTTGCAAAGAAAGATTTCTGCTGAGAAATCTACTGTTATCCTTGTGGGGTTTTTCTTCTGTGTATTATGCTGTTTTTCTCTCGCCACTTTTAACATTCTCTCTTTATCTTTAACTTTTACCTTTTTAATTATAATGTGTCTTGGTGTGGCTCTCTTTGGGTTCATTTTATTTGAGACTTTCTGTGCTTCCTGGGTATGTATGTCTGTTTCCTTTTCTGAATTAAGGGATTTTTTTTAGCCATTATTTCTTCAAATAAGTTTTCTGGCTTTTTCTCTTTCTGGGACCCCTATAATGCCAATGTCATCCCCCTTGAAGTTGTCCCAGAGAGTCCTTTAAGTTATCTTCATTTTTTTTTAATTCTTTTTTCCTTTTGTGGCTCTGCCTTGGTGAGTTCTATTACTTTGTTTTTCCAGGTCACTAATCTGATCTTCAGATTCTCCAGTCTACTGTTGAACTCCTCTACTATATTTTTCAATTCAGTTGTTTAATTCTTCAGTTCGGTAATTTCTGTTTGGATCTTTCTTATATTTTCTGTTTGATTGTATTCATCCATTCTTCTTGTGAGTTTAGTGAGCATCTTTATGACCATTGCTTTGAACTCAATCAGGTAGACTGCTTATTCAAATTTCATTAATGTCTTTTTCTGGTGTTTTGTTTTTTTCTTTTGTTTGGAAAGTATTCCTCTGTCTCCTTACTTTGCCTGACTCTCTGTATTAGGCTAATCAGCTAACTTTCCAAGTCTTGCAGGAGTGGACTTTTGTAGATGTTATGTCGAGCTCAAAGCACAGTTCCCTCTGACTACTAGAGCTAGGGCTCAAGCGTCATCCCTGTGTAGGATGCACACATGCATTTTCTGTTTTGAGGCCACATCCATGGTGCAAAAGTGGGTGGGGCTGGTACCTAGCCTGGCTGCCAGTACAGGCTAGTCTTTCAAGAAAAGTGATTAAGAAGGGAAGGCAAAAGTGGCTACATTGAGACACAGGTTATGCTTCCACCACAGCAAGTGTATTGCAGCAGTGACAATGAGACCTGTAACAATTTTTCTAGGCTCATGAGTAAAGAGTGGATGTAATGAGACTTTTCAATATTAGAATCTATTAAGGAATAATATATTTTAGGTGATTTGCCAAAATAGCAACTGAGGTACTTACTGTAATTTGCCTTCCAGGGCCTTAAAGTAAATTGCTTGAAGAAATTGGATCTCAAAGATTGCAGATGGAGAATTTTTGAACTATATCCATATCCAAGCAGAGATCAAAGAAGCCCAAACAAACCAAAGGAATTTGAGGCTAACAATGACAACTGGGGATTGAGTAAAAATTCTTTAAAAAATTTTTTTTAAACATTTATTTATTGTTGAGAGACAGACAGAGACAGAGCACAAGCAGGGGAGGGGCAGAAAGAGGGAGACATAGAATATTAAATCGGCTCCAGGCTCCGAGCTGTCAGCACAGAGCCCGACACAGGGCTAGAATCCACGAACTGTGAGCTCATGACCTGAGCTGAAGTCTGATGCTTAACCGACTGAGCCACCCAGATGCCCCTGAAGAGTTCTTTTTAAATAAGCTATCTTGAGGTGTCTGGGTGGTTCAGTCAATTAAGCATCCTACTATTGTTCTTGACTCATGTCATGACCTAACAGTTCAGAAGTTCGAGGCTTACATCAGGCTCTGCACTGAGAGTGCAGAAGTTGCTTGGGAGTCTCTCTCTCTCCTTCTCTCTCTGCCCCTTCCCTGCTCATGCTCTCCATCCCTCTCAAAAGAAATAAACATTTAAAAAATGAAAGTGCTATCTTGAAGATTATGACTCAGACTTTTGAGGAACTAAGGTTTTGGCAGTGGAAGGAATCACATGTGAAATTCTTTAAATAAAATTTATTGACTTTAAAATAAACAAAAAAAACCCACCAAAAAACAAAAACAAAAAAAAAAAAAGAGAGAGAGAGAGAAGACAAAAGATCAGCACTCAATTAGAGTGGTTAAAAGAAATGCAGCTCCAAAGGAGGTAGTTTATTATTTATCCATTTACTTATTTGGCTAGAGTATAAGTACATGTATTTTTAAAGCTGAAAGGGAAAAAGTAGAAGGGAGCATGAGGTTTGAATTATAATAGTCATAACCAAATCATATAGTACGAGACTATAATGAATCCTGGAACAAGATCTGTAATGAAATGAGAATGAAGGGGCATTCAGCCAAACGCACAGGTAGATGTGCTGACCTTGAGATGATCAGTGGGTAATGTGCCTTTGACTCCAGGAAAAATACGTAAAAATGGAAGAGAAAATTGGTATATTGGTGTGAAGAGGAGTGAGAAGTTGATGCTTGTGCCTGAGCCATTTAATCTTCTCAATCCAGGACGGGGTATGGTAATTTTTTCTAGTATGAAATATTGAAAATATGGGTTTCATGTATAAGAGAAAATTCCCTCATGGGCTGTAGATCTGGAAGCCATCTGTTGTTATGTGCATGAGGATAAGATCTTCCAGGAGTGATGTGAGGTTTAAAATAGGTAAACATTAAACCTCGGAGAAAAATGGTATCTGGGATGAGCAGAGGATAAAATACCTTCAAAGGAGATGAAGAAGTTTGGAAGGAGAACCCAAGAAAGGCAAGAGTACCAAAGAGCCGAGTGCTGAACAAAGTGTACTGCCACAGCATGTTAGAGAAGATAGGTTGGAGATGACCAGTTAATTCCTAACAAAGTAGGTGCCTTATTTAAAGCAGATTTGGTTATGCTGTGGGAGAGAAAATAAATACATAACTTTTTTTTCCCTAGAAACTAAACAGACCTTAGAAATTACAACCTTCCTTCATCCCTCCCTTCTTCCCTTCTAGTTTCTTCCTTCCTTCCTCATTTCATACTTTACTCTTTTTTAAATTTCAAATTTAAATGAAAGCTATTTCAACATATTTTAAATTTAGAGCAAAAAATGGAGTGTGAAAACAGAGGAAAGAGAGAAAATACTGGGCAAGATTAGATATTGCATTCTCTAAGATGGAAAGTAAGGAGAAAACAATGGTGAGTTGTGGATGGAGGTAAGTTCTAAAGGTGAGGAGATTCATGTCTGGTAGCCTCTCCATTCTGTTAAGCTGTCTCCTGAGTGAACATGGCCGTGGACATGGGATGAAAGCTTAAAAAAAAACATGGTAAATGCAGGAAATAGCACTGTAGGAAACGAAGAAGGGAGGTAATAATGCCCAAGGAAACAATGGAAAGAGTAACCTCTACCTATATTATTCTATTTTAAAAATGGAAAAACATCAACAATATATTTTCTGCAAAATACTCATGATTTTTTCAATAACTGCCATTTGCAATGTCCTATGGAACTTTGTGTCAGACATTGATCCCTGAAATGATTGAGAGACTCTACCTCCTCCAATAAAAAGATTGAGTTCTGCCTTATTAAAACATTAAATCTCAACAGATTTTATATATTTGAATCAATGGAATTTAAAACTAGCAGAAGTCAATAAATAGAGGAAAAAGTTGAATAAGATTGACTAGAAAGTAAAATTTCTTGGCCACATTGGCTTTAAATTTAAGTACTCTTATTACCTATAAACTAACTTAAATTGTGCAGGGGTTAGTATTTAGTGTGTCCCCAAATGCCAAGGTCTGTGGCTCTGTCTCGACTGTGTCAATTAAAAGAGATTTTTTTATCACCTTGAGATGCTTTTTCTTAGCTCTTTCTTGATTTATTATTCCCCTAACAATGTCAACCCATTTAAGTAGAAATAACATAAAGTAGCTTCCTTAGCTTCAATAATCTGGGAAAAGGTTTACAGGAGTATGGAATCATCATATTATTCTTCCATCCACATCTGTATTAAGGACATGTAAAGACTTTTTAGAACAGAGGTTGGTAGCCAGCATATACTCAATTAATATTACCTATTTATAAAATATTAAATTCCGTGAAATACTATGTGTATGTGTCTCTCCCAAAGTGAATCTGAAACTTGGCACACTGGCTAAAAATGCTTTGAAACATCTCTCAAATGAACAATTTTTAGATATTACATTTTAGAAATGAAATAACAGTATCAGATAATTGGCAGCAAAGTCATTTTCCCAAGTACCGATGCCAAGCACATGGCAGACATCCATTATGGGTTGATGTAGATCAAAAGGGGCTGAGACACCATCTCATGCTTATAGAATTTCAGAATTAGAGACATTTGGAAGGGAAAAGTTAGCATCATTTGCCATGTGAAAGCCAAGCCATGTGCACTGAGCTGCTTTTCCTCACTAGGCAGGCCCCAGTCATTCCACCCTTATTTACCACCCCCTCTGGATTTCTTATAATAGCCAATGCATGCAGAATTAGTCAAAACTAAATGCCTCACTCCAGTTAAAACAAAGGCTGACTTAGGGTCTGTCTTCCTGTTGGTGACAGGTCTCCTCTGTATGTGCCTGACAAGCCAGAATTTTTCCCCTTCTCCAGATGAGCGTGCATGAGTGAACTATCTAAAAGTATTTAGAAAAAAAAAAAATCTATCTAATACTTCTAGAGAAGGGAGGAGTCAAACGCCTCTCTCCTTTCCTGGACCCCCACCCAAGGGCCTAATTTTCTTCTGTTAGATCTTACCACATTCTCTGGTTTCTCAGAACATCAGGCTCTTTAACAAAATAAATTTATGAATTGATACATAGTTTTAAAGTATGCTTGAATACTTCCAGGCCTTTGAAAGCCCTCCTGAAATAATGTAGTCAGACTCCCTGGAACACATAATCTGTATACACATGATGAAGAAATGACTTGGAGCTAACAGTAGGCTTTGGAGGATAGAAGGAGGAAAAGGGCAATTGACTTGTCATGTTAAACTCCGTGTAACACGGATGAAGTGGAGATTTCAAACTGCAATGTTATTGTAAATTTTCCAGTAATCTAGATTTCTGAATTGCAAATACTGGAAACCAGTTCTGCTTTCCTGCTTCACACTGACAGCGACACTTTGCTTACCCACATCTGAGATCTTGTGGCTTTTGATTCATTCTGCTGTTGATGCCTCCTCTTTTGTTTTCCCAAAATGTAAATATTTGTTCTGTCTGCATCCTAATTGCTAGTCTTGGTGTCTTATTGTGTATGAGGGCTGTGGTAACTCAGATGCCTCAGGATCTCTTGCTATGTGCTGGGATTTCATGTCTTATGACATTAGCTTGGCATAGCTGTCAGCTACCCTGTTCCATGCCCCTGACTAAACTGCAGTTATGTCTCTAATTGAAAGCCAAAATTATTTTATTCCTCTCTTCAGAGAGGAAACCCAGAACTATTATTCTGTACACACACCAAACCACAGGAGCCTGGGTGAAGGTCTGTAATGACAGAGGCCTCCTACACAGCACATTTGCAAGCTTTCTACTAATTACCTTAATTTTCTTTGTCTAGACTAACTTATTGCATTGAAGAGATCCTTTTCTAAAGGGGTGGGAGTGGGAGTAAAAGGGACATCGTTAGCCCTTCAATTCCTGCCAAGTAAAGAGGAGAGAAAGACATGAATAGAACCAAGAAAACAAACATAACAGAACCAGAAGATTTGCCCTTGAATGGACTGTTTCCTAGAGTAACTTGCTGATTTCAAATTGATCTGGGACGTTGTGATCTAGAAAGACTGGAATCACTAGCGCAGAAAACACATTAAACAAAATACATAAACCCAAAGAAGAAAGTTGTTTTGTAAGAGAAAATAGTCACTAAGTAGGCAAATGACACTCATCAGTCAATTCCTTATGTCACCGGCAATAACGAAAATTCTTGTTTTGTTCCGCTTTCTTGACATTTTCCAGTTTGTCTTTTCAGACTGAAAGTAAATGGGTTTGTGTGGAATAACCTGGCTTCTCTTTGGCTCATTCTTGTGGTGAACACTAAGAGAAATTTAATATCTCAGCTATAACCCATTTTGAAAACTTTTTTTCTTGGATAAAGGGGTTGGATCAGCTCAAATAACACAGGCTGCATTTTCACCATCCTTAAAAGCTAGAGATGAAAACAAATATTGATATTTACAGATTGTATGGCTTAAGGCTAGGAGGAGGAGCACCAGAGGTGTTCATAGATTGCCACAGTGAATTGAAAGGCCAAAGGGCAAGGCTGGCCCTTCCTGGGCTGCAGCTGCCCCTTTGGTTGCCAACAGGCCAAGGCCATGGGAACATTGGTCCTGGCTGGGAGCCCTAGAAGCTCCTTTCCTGTGGGGCATTCTCTTTAGCCAAATTCTTAAGGCCCTGCTGGTTAACTGACTTCCCACCTCTCTTCAGTTGGGAACATTACATGCACTTCCATTTGCCATAATCAAAGACTTATTGGTTTCCTAGGATATGATGATGGGTTTCATTTTACTGCTATCTTTGTGTCTTAATTATGTTTCCTTTGACTGATCTACTTTTGGGTTTGGTTAAATTAACTCTCAGTGGGCCAAAAATTCAGTTTTTATTTTTATTTTTGTTTTTGTAGGTTTGTTTTTGCCTTTTCATAAATTGTGCATAATAAAGATATTTTTTCTGGATTAAATATATAGATAAATCCTCAAACTAGGTGTGAATTGAAGAACTGATGCTGTGTTTTTCCTAGCAGGACAAGGAAATGGCTTGGGTTTCTCTCTCTAAATCTGAGGGAGCCATTGTTGTGAAGGTCCCAGAATGTGTCTTGTGTCACTGGCTCTAGGATGGGTTGTAGACATGGGCAGCTACACACTTGGAAGTGAGCAGTGCTGCTGCAGCCTTTGTCACTCATTTATCCATGTCATTACTCTGTGTCCCACTTCTGGGAGAGGGAATCAGATACTGATTAGATCAGTGGTTTTCAGCCACGCGTGATTTTACTTCCCAGGTGTGATTTTCCCTTCCAACTACCTGTCGATGTTTGGAGTCATTTTTGGTTGTCACTACTCTGGAGTGGAGTGTTACTGGAATCTAGAAGGATAGCCTCCAGGGATAATGCCAAACATCCTATGATGCTCAGGACCATCCTCCACAAGAAAGAATTTTCTTGTCCCTAATGTCAACAGCATCAAGACTGAGAAATCGTGAATTAAATTGACAATTTGCTACTCTCTCACATCTTTCTGATGCTGAGAAATTATGAATTAAATTGACAATATGCTGCTCTCTCACATCTTTCCGATGCGATGAAATTTAGAGCTATCTCTATTCTCTTTTTGGCAACTGATTCAGCATTTTACTTTCTTAGGAGTTGATACTCCTAAGTTGATACTCTTATAATGCTGGATAAGCCTTTGGATTTTTTCACTCAGTTTTAACAGAATTGGAATTATATGAAGCTTTGGCGTAAGAAATTAACACCAAGCTAATCTGCCATAAAACTTTCCTAATGCTTCTGATTTGGGATAAAGGTCATATTCTTTGTGCTTGGTAGATTTTTATCTAGATTTTTTCCTAGTAAATTGAAGTTCTTACAAAATTATTCCCCACCTCCTGAAAGGAAAAGCTCCTTCCATTTATACAAATTCTGTAATATCCCACCAAAAATCACCTTTTTTTTGAAGCCTCCTACTGTCTTTCCAGCACATTCTCAAGATCACATTAAAACATCAATTCCTCTGTGAAGCATCCCTAAATGTCCTAGGCTGAAATTTCTAGATCACTATATCATGTTTATTTGTCTGTAATTTTATCTCCTCTGTCAGATTATGAATTACCTAAGGTTGGGGGCCAAGCTTGCTTCACGTTAGGATGACTCTACAGCCCAGCAGAGTAAACAGAGAAATTGCTCAGGAAAATGTGTCAGATAATTAGTCTAGAAATTATCACAAATATTTCATGTCAGTTTTAGGAACAAAGTACACCTTTAAAAAATATTTGACATAAACACAAAATATGTCATCAACTTGCTCTAATAGTAAACCTACCTTGACATTGATCTTTCCTAGCAATAACTAAGTAATTACATTTTACTGATTTTTCCTAGCAATAACTAAGTAATTACATAGGTTGGTACTATTTCCAAAAATTTGACATATTAAGAGAAAAAACCATATATGAGACCATACATGGTTTTCTATGGAACCAAGAGTAGAACTAAGGTTCATATATTCAAAATGCCCCAATTGTGACTTGAAAAACTCTTTATATCAATCATGGCTATGTGGTTTCTATTATTATTAGAGAAACGATTCCACTTCTATGTTTTTAAGCATTTTCAAGTTCATCTAGTTTTAATTTCAAAGACTTTCAAAGATCTCTTTTATTTTGTTTTATGATCTTTGTAGTTTGAAATACGCGATTTTGGCATCCTGAATGCTATACTCTGTTCCCTTTTCCTATCTCAATTGCTAATGCTGTTTTATGTATGATTTGTGTACGCGTTGTAAAGAACTAAACTATCAGACCTCTCTGGATGTTCTCATCCCTCTGGCCCATGAATAGTTTTACAATTCCTAAAATTCAAGACTTCACATTACCCACACCAATTCATTTCATAAAGACAAAATTAGATTGAATATTGTGTATCACTAAAATATATCCAGAAGATGACTATTTTGCATAAAACCACACATAAACCAGTGGCAGTTGTTTAATTAACCAAGTAATACTTATTAATTAGTTATCACTTAAATCAAAATAAATGTTTATTATTTATTTTTAAGATTTTATTTTTAAGTAATCTCTATGCCCAAGGTGGGGCTCAAACTCACAACCCTAAGATCAAGAGTTGCATGCCCTACTGACTGAGCCACACAGGTGCCCCATAAATAATCTTTAAAACAAAACTAATTAGTTAACAACTCCCAACTTCTACCCAATCTCTTCACAGTTGTCTCCAATTTTTCTAGGAAGAATTTGTCACTTCATGCTTTGTCCACTTTATGTATGTCTCGCAAAACCACTCACTGCCAGAGCTAAAAGGTAGGAACATGTGCATGTGTCTTTACAAGACTGTAGCTCCTTAAGGGGAAGGTTATCACATTTATCTCATCCTCCCACAGTACCTACCTATCACAGAGTTCTGCACATAACTCACTCAATTCAGTGGAGGTATGCACTACAGAGAAGCTTGCAAACAATACTCCTTGCATCTGTGCTTCAAAGGTATGCTTCCTTTTCAGAAATTAGTAAAATGTACAGAAATGTGTTGGCACTGTCCATGGTATCTTTTGGGAATGAGAGATAAAATAAGATTTGTATTTAATTGAAAGAAGTAGTTGTCAACTCATAAATATTAATCACCTGCCTTGTCTAATATTTTAAAGTACCATTTTATTTATTATTTATTTATTTATTTATTTAAGTACCATTTTAGATGTTGGGAACACGAAGAAGTAACTTGTCATTTGTGGGCTTATAATAAATACAATTAGGAAAGTAAAATGCACACATACATGTCAAAAAATGCATAGCAACATAGGATATCATGTAGAAAATGCTAATGGGAGGGAGGAAATAGTGCCACCAGAGTTCAGATGAGAGAGAAGACACTGAACACTGAGGTCCTTGTAGATGGCCTAATCAAGGAGGTGAAAATTGGCCTGACCTTAAAAAGAAGAGAGGGATTTAAAGAGGAGGGGATGATAAAAGGTATTCTTGGCAAGAAATGTGAAGAAATGCCTTGGAAGCTGGAATGCATATAGCACGGTTACAAAAGAGAGATGGGAGAGGAGTATTTTGATGTGAAAGACGGTTAGACACTTAGAGACGGAAAGTGTCTCTAAGACAGAGTGGTGCATTAGACAAAAGAGAGATGGGAGAGGAGTATTTTGATGTGAAAGACGGTTAGACACTTAGAGACGGAAAGTGTCTCTAAGACAGAGTGGTGCATTAGACTAAGAATGTCAGATACCAAATTCAGATTGGTCTTGATAACTGAAAAGATCTTTAACAAAGTAGTGAGTGCATGAAGAGTTGTTTTTTGGAGGATTAAATGGTGCTTAAAGGAAAATTCTGGAAACAGAAAGTCTTTGGGAGAAAATTATAATCATCTACTTGTTATATTAAAAAAACTACCAAGAAGAAGTCAGGTTCCAGCACCTTAAATGCTGACTGACCAGTTATTGAATAAATGAGCAAATAGATGTGAGAATCACAAATATGTTATCTGATAGGAGAAAGAGAAGGGAATGTTAAGTCATTGTAAAGAGAGACAATAGGATTTAGTGATAAACATTTGCTTTTTTAAAAAGGGAAGAAGATTCTATATGGATTTTGTTTATGTTTATGTAAGAAAACACAGAAATAGGATTTAGGTTCTTCAACCTTATAAAATCTCTATGATTTTCTTTTGAAACTTACAAATCTTTCCCAATTGCTCAGATTTAATTTCTCAGTTATAGTCCTTAGAACTTTTCATGGAGTTCTCGTAAAGCTCTTACACTATGGTCTATATTGTATTATTTTTGTACAAGACTCAAAAGCTTTGGGTTTGGGTTGATAGGAAAATAGTGTTTCCTTTTTTTTTTTTTTTTATTAAACTTTATAGTTTATTGTCAGATTGGTTTCCATATAACACCCAGTGCTCTTCCCCACAAGTGACCTCCACCAAGACCAACACCCCCCATTACCTTTCCCCCTTCCGCTTCCCCCCTCAGTTGTGTTTCCAATAACATATACACATACACACATATAATAAACTGGTTTTGCCAAAAAAATACATGAGTCTAGTTTAAGATATTGAGGCTTTGAAGTAATTGTAGGACTTTTAGCAATGAGTATCTCATTGATAGGCAAAGAGAAAGAGTCAGTTCAAGACTGAAGATTTGGCAAAAGTGTTCCATTTAAGTCATGAGAATATTTGGTTGAGATTCCTGAGAGAAAAGGAAAAACGTTGTACAAAATGAGTGTGTTCAAGGAGGGAATGAAGAAAAATGAAGCCAGTAAGTTTCATTTAAAAGAAAATTTCACAGGTAAAATAAGAACTAGGTCCATATGGAATCACAGAAACTAAATGAGAAAAGGAATTTTAGAAGAAGATAAGAGTAATCCAGGAGAATAATGACTGAAAGAAAAACTTTTGTTTTTGGTATTTAAAAGGTCACTGTTAACCATTGAAAAAAAGATTCAGGTCAAGGTAAGCAACGAAAGTCAGATCAGACTTAAGAAGTAAAGCAAGAAGTACAGAGCTAGAAAATGGAAGGAGCTTGAAGATAATATGTTAATTACCGAGTCAAACTTAAAAAGAGGTAAATCACAATAGGGTTAAAAAAGAATTAGGGGTGTGCCTGTGTGTTAGATAGGAGATCTGAGCAGATTTACAAGGTAAAGAATCAGTAAGGAGTAAAAGATTAAAGATGGAACAGGAAATACTGTGCATCAGAGCATCAGAAAGTTTAAGAGGAAATGGGAATTTATAGGACAGAAATGACCAGAGGGGGACTAGTCTTTTAAAAGAGGACATCCAGCTCTTTCTCTGAGATAAGATGGAAGAACAAGAGGTCCAGCAAGCTATGAATATGTGCTTTGAGCCTGTGAAAAAGGCTCTGAGTAATGCAGAAATGGCAAGGAATAAAAAGGAAGGTAAAGTTCCATTTATGGAAAGACGACTCCGGGGGCAAGATAAAACATCACTGGGGCAAATTTAAACCACGAGGACCCTGTGAGATTATAAATGAATAAGTTATAAACTCATGGCACAATTTCTTGCTTTCTCCAGCAATGCTCAGAAGACTGAGTGAATGTGGATGTGACTCAGGATTTGGGGGGCAGCATAACTAAAGGCCACAGTGAGATTTGGTGTGGGGGGTTGGGGAGTAAGAGAAAATGGAATAAGGCCAAAAACGGCATTAACTTAAAAGCTAGAAAGGATTGCTTTCTGTTAAAAATGAAAGATGAAAATAGAACTCTATTATACATTGTCAACACCCAGTTTCCAATATTTAATTTTCTTGCTTTATAATGGCATTTCCTTTTTCATACTCACTTTGTAGACTGATCTGTTTGGTCACTCTGAAAAGATTTTAATGATACTTTTGTTATATGCTAATTAAAATGGTTTTCATTGCATATTGCAGTGTTTTGAATGATCGAAAGCAGATATCGTGCTGATGTAGGCAATAAATGGGCATTTTCAAACATTCTCAGACTATGTTCTTTAAATTAGGTCTTTCATATATTTGGATATATTGCAAATACTATGACAAGACCATGAAGGTCAATTAGAATGGAAACTTAGAATTTAAAAGGAATACTGATTTTGAAAAAAAAAAAATCTTCCATGGCCTAAAGAACCTACTAAAAGTGTTCTATAATGAGCTAAATATTACAAAATATTCTTTAATTTGATTTATTCTGTTGTATTCTGAATTGGGCTGGATTCTCATCTTCCCCATGCTTTCAGTGGAACTGATCCAAGCACAGAGTCTTCTTTAACATTGGAAGAGACTTTGCATTTGGATCTCATCCACAAGGATTCAAAGTTAGATGAAATACTAGTTCTTTGGAATAAAATGACTGTGGATCTTAAATCCCTGACATCTGAAAAAAGTCTGGTGGATTTGTGTTGAGATCTGAGTTCAGTGAAGAATACATATTTTGAGTATTGGGGCCTCCTGGTCATTAAACATTTTTTTAAATGAACAGTTGAATGAGGTGCAAAGTATAAGCACAAATAAGAATGAGAAAAACACATAGAAATTAGATGTTTGTTCTCTTTCCTTTTCTCTCCTTGAATGCTGAGTTCAGATTAGTTAGAGGCTATTGAAGACAAGTATTTGTTGAATTAATGGAGACAGGAGGAAGAATCATTTAGAAAATCAGAGCTTCTTAGAGCCAGAAAGGATCCTACAGATTATGTCACCATTCTTTTTGAATTTGTAGATCAGGAAAACTGTGACTTCAAAGATAACATGATGTGTCTAGGTTTACACACCTATTGACTGAATAATCCAGGACTATCCTCCAGAACTTTCAGTTTAGTTAGCTAACTTTCGATTGCACCATGCTGCCTCTTATAAGTTTCTTTTAACCCAAATAATTTATTAACTGGATGACTTTCCATAGAGAGCATAGATTTCTTTTTTAGCAATAGCATTAGGATTCTAGGGTATAATTTCTATCAGATATCTAATTTAGTTCTCTCCTTATAGGAATAGGTTGCATTTAAAGTATTCAACTAAAGGAATTTCTAAGTGTTATCTTTGAAAGTAATTCCAGTTTTTAGTAGTCGTCATTTTTAAAAAAAAGATTTTATCTTTTTAGAGCAGTTCTAGGTTGACAAAAAAATTTGAGAGGAAATTAGAAAGATTTTTCATATGCCATTGTCCCCACACACTCATAGCCTCTCCCATTATTAACATCACTCATCAGAATGGTACATTTCTTTTTAGCCAAGGATGAACCAACATGAACATATCATAATCATCCAAAGTTCATTGTTTACCATAAGGTTCACTCTTGTTGTTGTAAATTATATGGGTTTGGACAAATGTATAATGATGTGTCTCTTATCATTATATCATACAGAGTATTCTCAGTGCCCTAAAAATCCTCTGTGGTCTGCCTATTTATCCCCCCACCCCCACCCCGAGTTCAAGATTAGTTGATCTTTTTACTGTCTTCATGGTTTTGTTTTTCAGAATGTCATATAGTTGTAACCACATAGTATGTAGCCTTTTTAGTTGTCTTCTTTCACTTCATAATGTGCATTAAGGTTCCTCTATGTCTTTTAATGGTCTGATAACTAATTTCTTTTCAAGTGCTGAACAATACTCCATTGTTTAGATGTACCACAGTTTATTCATCCATTAATCTATTAAAAGACATCTTGATTGCTTCCAAGTTTTGACAATTAAGAATATAGCTACTATAAGCATCCTTGTGCAGGTTTTTGTGTGGATATAACTTTTCAATTCCTTTGGGTAAATACCAAGGAGGATGATTGCTGGATCATAAGGTAAGAGTATGTTAAGTTTTGTAAGAAACTGCTAAACTCTCTTCCAAAGTGACTGTGCCATTTTGCATTCCCACCAGCAGTAAATGAGAGTTCCTGTTGCTCCACATCCTTGCCAGCATTTAGTATCATGAATGCTCTGGATTTTGGCCATTCTTATAGGTGTGTGGAATCTTATCATTATTTTAATTTGCATTTCCTTGATGACCTATCATGTGGAGCATCTTTTCATATGCTTATTTGCCATATAGCCTTTATTTAAAAAAAAAAAAAATGTATTTGTAAGTAGGAAAGCAGTTTTTGCTGGAGCATAAAGAGCCCCAGGACAGGCATTAGTAGATTTGGTCTCATCATGGATCTGCTGTCTACAAGCTGTGTGATGCTAGATTCGGCCTTTTTGAGCTCATATTCATTGGCTGTAAATGAAGAATGATAAAGTTCTTCTAGCCTACTTTGATGTAGGGATGAATCTTATGTTATATTTGAAAGTTCTTGAAAAATGCCTGTGTAAACTGATAATAACATTAACTAAAACACCTTTTCCTAATTATTCAGCTCTTATCTTATGTAGTGTTCCATGGATATTAAGAGTAGTTGGTGACCACCTTCTATATATTTGAAGATTCTCAATCTCATTTTATGCATTTGTCTTCTATCATTTGCATTCTTATCTAAGTACCTGGAAAATATCTTATAAGGAAGAAATTCAGTGTTATTTCTGCAAGAGACTCAGTATGGGAAATAGTATATGGGAACCCGATTTCAGCATGCTAAGATGCCAAAGAATATGAGAAGTCTACGGGAAATCACAGAAGCTTTGAAGTGTCTGTATCCTGGCCACTGAGCCAAAGTGACCCCTGAATCAAAATCTTGTCATCTGTGACAATGTGGATGGACCTTGAAGGCATATGCCAAATTTTGTAAGTCAGACAGAGGATAAATACTATATGATCTTACTTATGTGTAGAATCTAAAAAGATCATACTCATAGAAGCCAAGATCAGACTTGTGGTTGCCAGAGGTGGAGGTGGAAGGGGTGGAGGGGTAGGGGGGGTGGAAGAACTCGATAAAGGTGGGCAAAATGCAAAAATTTCTAGTTATTAGATAATTAAGTTATGGGGAGATAACGTGCAACGTGGTGATTATCATTAATAATAATGTATTGTATATTTGATAGTTTCCAAGAGTAGATTTTAAAAGTTCTTATCCCAAGGAAGAACTGTAACTAGATGAGGTGATATGTTAACTAACTGTGATAATTATTTTACAATATTTTACAAAATCTTGTAAATAATTTTACAATTACTTTACAAAATCATTATGTTGCACATCTTAAGCTTACACAATGTAAAAGTAGAGGTGCTTTTGATTTTGACCATGATATGGCTTAAAAGGAGCATCTAGCCAGAGGTGGAAAGCTAAACCATGTTTCAGTTCTCTTGTAGTTGGGATATCGCAGCTTTCAGGGCCACGGGGCAAAAGACACATGCAATTTTGATTGTCATTTCCCCATTCTCTAGGAGTTACATTACAAGATTTTCTTTTGATGTCTTTCACTAGGACTCTCTACATACCCACCAACCTGTCAGACATGTAAAAATCTCCTAAATTCAACATGAAATATGGACATTGACACAATCTGACAGGACTCCACATTTAATTAGGCACAAGTTCCCAATTAACAATCATAAAGAAGCTCACACACTTTAAACAGTTAACACATCGTGTTTAAGGCAGGATGAGGTCTTAGGCTTGCCACTGTTTATTTACACAGCGAATGCTTCTGAGACCAATTGAAATGAAATGTATATGGAGAAGTATAAAGAAATGCTGTGCATGGGTCTATAAATAATCTAAAGTAGAGTTCATGTTCCTCAACAGATAACATCTGAACTCTTAATCTTGACAAAGCTTGGTTTTCTTAGTTCCCCTTTTAAAATTCCATGGAAGATACTCCACAGATTTACAGACAATGTGAATCTGCTTTAGAATGCACTGACCTAGAAGGAAAAAATGAAAAAAAAAAAAACAAACCCAAATTCTAGGTATGGGACAATGTGAATCTGCTTTAGAATACACTGATCTAGAAGAAAAAAATGAAGGAAAAAAACCAAATTCTAGGTATGGGTGGATGTACTCTTCTCCAAGAGTGAACAATCAGCCCTGGTTGAGGGGCTAGCCAGTGTCCCATGAGTCTAGAAAGTCCCCCGCCTCTGGAATTGCTTGATTCAACTCCAGACTTGGATTCTAAATGCATTAACGTCGTGTCTTCCATTTTGCATCATTTCTTTCTTCTCGATCCCAGAAGAAAGCAGTGACCTATGATCTATTACTTTCCAGGTTTTTTGGACTAGTCTCTAGAGTCAGCAGCTCTTCCTCAAATACCACTTATGACTCCAGAAGGAAGGAGATATTCTTTGCAACTAGTGAGGAATAGCTTCTTGAGCAGAGGACTATCACTGCCTTTCACTCTGCCTACACATTCAGGAAAACCACATAACACAGTGAAACAGGAATTGTGAGTTGGAAGTTTAAAAATTCATTTATTCCAATTCAAATTAAATTGAGACAAAGAAATATGTTCATTTGATTTTCACTTTGCAAATGAGGAAGGTGGCGAATTAAAAAAAAAACTTTTCCTCTAACGTGAGTCTTCAAAGACACTTGACATATGTTAGAGTTAGAAATAAATGCATAAATATGGAAATAATCTAAAGTAAAATTATACATTAGAGAAGGTGTCTTTTAGGTGTTTTACTGTTTTTCTCTTTGAAGTCACTATCTGAAATCCTCCTTTCCAAAAAGTATAATTTATTTGACACCTAGATGTGCACTCTGCAGTAATCTCTTGGAGCTTAAACTTTTGATAAACAAACAAAAAATAGATCAAATCACAAATGCCTATCTGATTCTGCTATCGTCTTCCCTTACCCTTTTCCAAATAAAAATGAATCTGCCCAGGTCCCTTTGGATTAGATCATTCCTTTCTGCTAAGTGTGTCCTTCTTGGTAACACATTTATATTTTTAAAAATAATTCTCTGACAATTAAAAAAATGAGAATTTAGTGACTCTGGAAGAGCAGTGGGGAAGATACAAAAGATTAATGGATTAATAAAATAATGAATGAATTGGCAAATTCAAAGCATATTTATTGCACATCTTCTACGTTCCAGGCACTGGAACTACTAAAAAGAACAAAGCATACATGGCTCATGGATTCATGACACCCAGTCTGTAGATGACCAATAATGCCAGGATAAGCAAAGTATTTCTCTGCCCTGAGTAGCCCATGGAAATTAGAGATAATTGCCTCCTCTCTGACTGGAGAGGGAATTCTCTTGCACTGTGCATCTCATTTGAAGTAGATCATCTCATGCCTCTTGTAGAATGATTTATAAACATGTGTTAGCCCTTCTCCACTTGATTTTTCTTTCACTTGATTTTAGGTTCTTTTTAAAACAGAAACAGGATCTTATTTGTCTTTACATTATTTACAATAATTACAGCTCCATAGGATATTTTTTAGAAATTTAATGTGTTTTCTTCTGGTTCAGAAGAATGACCAAGAACAAATAGAAGGCAGAAATGTTTTTATTTACCTTCTTTCTTTTTTTTTCTTTTATTTTTAATGTTTTATTTATTTTTGAGACAGAGAGAGACAGAGCATGAGCGGGGAGGGGCAGAGAGAGGGAGACACAGAATCGGAAGCAGGCTGCAGGCTCCAGGCTCTGAGCTGTCAGCACAGAGCCCCATGCGGGGCTCGAACCCACGAATGTGAGATCATGACCTGAGCTGAAGTCGGAGGCTTAACCGACTGAGCCACCCAGGCGCCCCCTCATGTTCTTCTTTTTAAATGAGAATACTTAAGTTCTACTCTCTTGGCAAATGTCAATTATACAATACAGCGTTATCAACAACAGTCACCATGTTACACATTCAGTCTTCAGACCTTATCAGAGAAAGCTTGTATCCTTTTACCAACTGCTCCATTTCCCTCAGTCTTCAGCCCCTGGCAACCACCATTTTACTCTTCTTCCTATAGGTTTGACTTTTTTTCTTAATACTAAGCATTATGTGTCTTAGCCTGGCTCATTTCACTTAGCATAATGCCCTCCAGGTTCATCCAGGTTGTTGCAATAGCAGCATTTCCTTCTTTTTAAGGATTGAATAATATTCTACTGTGTACATGTGTACCATATTTTCTTCATTCATTCATCTGCTGACCAACCCTTAGGCTGAGATGATCATGTGATTTTTACCCTTCATTTTGTGAATGTGGTGTATTACATATATTAATTTGTGTATGGTGAACCATCTTTGCATCCTAGGAGTAAAACCCATTTGATTGTGGTATATGATTCTTTTAATGTATGGTTAAATTTGGTGTGCTAATGTTCTGTTGAGGACTTTCACATCTATATTCAACAGGGATGTTAGCCTATAATTTCTAGAAAGAAAGTATATTTTTAATTTGGAAGCTTTCAGCACCTAAAGTTCAGATTTTAGAAATCCCTAATTGGTTTCAAAAGAAAAGTTAGGACTGAATAAGCTGTAATGTTTCATTACATATGCATGTGTATAATTTTCAGATACTACATAGTTCCTGAATTGTACTTAATTAATTCTGATAGTCCTTTTGGTATAATACTAAGAATTTTCAGACTTCAGCCCAGGAATCCTAGACAGAAAAGCTGGTAAATACACAAATGTTACATTAGTTCAGAGTGCTGAAATCTATTCCAGAATGGTACCACCAGGAACATAGGAACAGTATGAGATTTTTTTCCCCATAGAGCTGAAATTATTTGGTTGTAGTAGTGATAGCTCCTAACCACAGCTGTCCAAGGAAGCACTGATGTCCATGAGTAAATGTTGACATGGACAAACACATTTGCATAAGCAGAGAAGCAGTGATTATTAAATTGTTATAAAAATTGCAATTTTATGTTGTCACAGAAAACAGAATTGGGATTTAAGTTTCATAATTTCCACACTGGATTTCATTTATTCTTCACAGTTTTATCTCATTTTCATAACCACAACATGTTTTCCATTTTGGAACTGGAATTGGCATATCTTGTTCCCTTTCTCTCACTTCTCTCCATGCTGTCAGTTCAGAGCCCAATGTGGGGCCCAAATCCACAAGCTATGCGATCAGACCTGAACTGAAAGTTCAGTCAATCACTAACCAACTGAGCCACCCAGGCACCCCAAAATAAAATTAAAAGTTTTTAAAAAGGAACCAATCATAATTTAAGAATTATGACCACATAACTGGGAGGCCATGTTTTGTCATTTTGAATAATGCAGAATCTGGGGGTAGATATAACTGTATCCAAGTCCAGGCCTCACTATGTTTTGGTTCTACATTTACAATAATGAGTTGTTATAAGGACTGAATACAGTTTATATGTGCAAAACATAGCCCAAAAAGCATTAGAAATATCTATGATTGGGGATCCCTGGTTGGCTTGGTTAAGCGTCCTACTCTTGATTTCAGCTCAGTTCATCATCTCCTGGTTCCTGATAAAGCCTCTCCCCGATCTTCACTACAAGTGCAGAGCCTGCTTGGGATTCTTTCTGCCCCTCTCTCTCTGCCCCTTTCCCGGTCATGCACTCAATCTCTCTCTCTCTCTCTCTCTCTCTCTCTCTGTCTCTCTCTCTGTCTCTCTGTCTCTCTGTCTCTGTCTCTCTCTCCCCTTCTCTCAAAATAAATAAAGTTAAAAAAAAGAGAAATAGCTATGATTATTGGCAATGTGAAAATGAGTGCATGCTGGTTTCTAAGGTGAAGTATATAACTTAAATAGCATTTAAAAAAAATGAATTTGGACCAAGATCAATCAGAAATGAATGATATAAAATGACACTGTAACAGAACTTGGTGTGTGCTCTTACTGCTCTGAGGATGGAAAAGAAAGCTGTACATAAACTAGAATTGAGTGTACACCTCAGGGAATGTTGATGTCACCCGTATTTTAGATGCAGATGATGTATTTAGGAGTAATTTATCAGCAGATCAAGAGATAAGTGTAAAATGGATCTTCAATGATTTGAGTTTAAGATATTTGTACTGGGAAGATATTCAAAGCATGTTATTCATTAACTACTCACCCCAGCTATCCTTGGAGAATAGTGTGATTTGAAACAGATGCAAAACCTGCAGTTAATTCATAATTCCCACAGAGGAGATAGATTTTAATTGCCAGGATATTTTAGTCACCTTTGATTTAATAGCCGTTGGCTTTTCTTTTCTCTGTCAAATTTATTTTTCCAACGTGGGACAAAAATTAGCTTTGTGACATTTCTGTGCAGTTTATACTGCAAAGTTTCTAGTAGAACACATCCTAAAAGTGTTTATTCAATAAATACTTGTTACAAATGCTGAGGTACTGACTTTAGTCATCATTTATTAATGAGCTCCAGTTTTCTCTGTCATCAGATTCCAATATTTGTAGGCGGCTTCATACACTATATTCATTTATGTTATGTTTGATGTTTGAAAAATGAATAAATCTTCAGTTAATGTTATTAATTATATCAAATTTTAATAAAACTTTTAAAATTTTCTTAGTCTTTGCAAATGCTGGAATATAAAATCTCTGACAAGTTCTGGAAATTTTGTTGAACAATAAGCAATAAAAATCAAAGTAGGTCTTTATGTAAAAACAGCAAGTTGAACACATACAAAAACTGCCACTGCCTCCCCCCAAAATTCTTAAATGGCAGGATATTAAGAAAAGGATGAAGGGGTGCCTCCGTGGCTCAGTCCGTTAAGTGTCTGACTTCGGCTCAGGTCATGATCTCACAGTTCATTAGTACAAGCCCTGCGTTGGGCTCTGTGCTGACAGCTCCATGCCTTGAGCCTGCCTTTGGATTCTGTGTCTCCCTCTCTCTCTCTGCCCCTATCCTGCTCACACTCTGTCTCTCCCTCCCAAAAATAAATAAACATTAAAAAAAATTTTTTAAAGGATTAAGGTATTAGGTTAAAAAAAGAAATATAAATCAAAGTGCATATAAAGCCAAATAGGAGAACAGACAATAGCAACAAAATGTTGGAGGCTGGAAGGATGGGCGTTGGTAAATCTCTAAAGACCATAAGCCAGCAGGGTGGCAGTCAAAAAGTAATTGAGTACACAAGGAATCTCACAAATAGGGGTGAATTGGGGGCTAAAAACAGGAAAGTGGGTTTAAGGTTTGTTAGGCCAGAACCAAGACTTTAGCACCTCTACTGCTCTATGTGGAAAGAGATCATCTTGCTCCAGCATGTGATGTATATTTATTTTTTGAATACATACATGTGCATACATACATTCATTCTTTGGATATGGTCAAAGCATAAGGCCTCTGGACTAAAGGACAGCTTCAAAGTGAGGACACGTGCTAAAGAGCGTGATTGAGTGAATGTTGGAATAGGAGGTCTCCGGACATCTTCCTAGCTCAGCAACCAGAACTCTGGCAGTCAGGTTTATACCTCTTTAGCCAGGATAGGAAGAGCCTTCCCTGGGAAATTTGTTAACCCAATGAAAAAGGCCTAGTGATACTGTCTTTGGGGTCTTCCCAAATAAAGAACTAACATAGATCACTCATAGTACATTTTACTTACTATTAGCAAGTCTATTCAGCAGTACTGTATTGCCCATCAGTTTCTTAGTGCTTCAATTTTAAGTTTGCACCAAAAACTGCCAGATGTGTGGTAGGCATCTGAGGAAAGACTTCAGCATTAAGGAAAGCCCCAAATAAGCCAACCAATAGGCAGAAGCAATTCAGAGGAGAGAAAGAACTACTCAGGGAGAAGAAATCTTGAAATCCTTAAGTAAGACATCCTCAATGGAATCTTTGGGGAAAAAAGAAGATACCACCAAGAAAGGGCTACTTAGAGAATAAAATAGCTCTTGGAAGTTAAAAAGCAAAATAATTAATGATTATAATTATTATAATAATAATGGAAAAAATTTAAAAAACACAATAAAAAGGGGAGGTAAAGTTGAGGAAATCTTTACAAACTGAAAACAAAACAATAAAAAATGGAAAACAGGATAGAGATGATTAAAACAATTAAAGGACCAGTCCAAGATTTATCTGAATAAAAGGAATTTCAGAAGTAGAAAGGAAGAAATTATCAAGAAAATAATTGAAGAAAATGTTCAAGTACAAAGAATCCACCATTGTTTACCATAATGAATGAAGACTACATCCCTAAGTACATTAAGAATTTTCCAAAGTGAACAAGGTGAAAATCCCAAATTCTTCCAGAAAGGAAAAACAAACAAAACCCAAGAATAATGTTTATACAAATAACCAAGGATGAAAATAGCATTGGACTTCTCAACAGCTCTACTGAAAAACAGAGGATAATAGAACAAGGGTTTCAAAATTCTGAGGCAAAATGATTTTCAAACTGCAATTCTCTTTCAAATTAATAAACTTATTTTTATTTATTCATTAGTAATTAAATTAATACATGTATTTTCAAACATGTACATTGTAGGAAATTTAATCTTCCATGTGTCTTTTTTGGTGAAGTTACCAAAAAAAGTGTGCCACACCAAATTAAGGAGAAAAAAATAAAGAAAAAGACATGGGCTCAGAAACAGACGCAGTATTTGGTGAGCTGTGCTGGTGTGAGAGACCCCAGAGATGGCTGCCGTGCAGCTGGCCCAGAGCAGCCTGCGGACTGGAGCAGGTCAGAGGGCACTCGCTGACACTACCTCAGAAAGATGAAAATCAGAGAACAGCTAATATGATTAAAATATCAACAGGAGATGATGCAACTATGGAAAGTTTGTGGCTGGAAAAGCAATAAATAGAAAGAATATGAAAATAAAAACCAATTATTAACCCAGGGAAAATAAAAAAAAATATGCAGGAAGGGGAAATTAATAATAGTGAACTGCATAGCTCCATAGTGAATTGTGTTTACATATTTATAATGGTATATGGAGTTAATATTCTATCTAACCAAATCTTTAATATTAGGAGGGTGGGGCTTGGGGAGTGTGTGTGTGTATTTGGGAGGTGACAGTGATGGTTTTGGTGGCATGAGGTGACAGATCTCAATCCTCATCTTCCATAGATGGGGGTTAGTACATACTGCTAACAGCTGAAAAATTAAGATCTCAAAATATAAGCATGTTATATAGAGAAATAAATACCAAAAGGATTAGCTGTTAACATTGGAAATTATTGCATTTCAAAAGTTGAAAATTTGGTGATGGACTAGCATCTGAGGGGTTTCTGATTCCTTAATTAAGCTTTTGTAGAAAAATATGCCTCCAAACTGAAAATGCGACTTTGATGAATTAAAAAATAAACCCAAAAAGAAAAAAAGCCTGAAAGTTTATAAAGCATGCAAATTAAATAAATAAAATAGTAACTATGGAAAGAAAATACATAACAAATAAAAGCAGATTGAGGAAGTTCAGCAAGTTCTGAATTATAATTTCAACTCTGATAATTAGTGAACTACATTGATTTTTTCTTTTTATTGTTTTCTACACTGATTTCTACTAATTGAAAAGATAACTACTGAAAAGTGGAAAAAGTCTTCCCTTGACACTCCACAACTGACTAGACCAGCAATTCTTGAACTTGGTCTTAGGACATTTTTACTCTTAAAAATTTTTTGAGGATCATGAAGAGCTTTTGTTTCTGTGGGTTATATCTATTATATTAATCACATAGCAATTAAAACAGAAATTTTTAAATATTAACTTATTAATTCATTTACAAATATGATAATAAATTCATGATATATTTTATGAAAAGTAACTATAGTTTTCAATAGAGAGAAGAATAGCATTCTTTTAGGTCTTTTGCAAATCTCTTTAATATCTGGCTTAACAGAAAACAGCTGGATTTTCATATTTGCTTCTGCCATTCAAACTGTTGTGTTGAAGTATATGAAGAAAATCTGGCCTTACAAAGATATGTAATTATGTATCTTTTCTAGATAATTATTGTGAATGTTCTTTGGTAGTACACCAAAACCTGACATAAAATTGTTCCTAAGGGTTAGTTGCAATGTAGAATTTAAAATGATATCAATTAACTTCTTGAATTCTGTTACATTAAAACTCATTGGTCTACTATTCACTTCAAGTGGATCTTTTATGCAAACAGGATTTTATCAACATCATGCATTGGCTTCCTGAAATGCAAAGATCCTGAAAATGCTGACACACTTCTACAATATGAAAGAAATCAGCTATTCTATCACCATCAATCTCATGAAAAAAGTCTTTGACAAGCTGTCAGACTACTGTGGCAGATAAAATTTTCCAAAATTCTAATATTTTCTTTGAAGCTCAGATTTTTCCATTGGCGATAAATACTGTCAGTTGCTCTCCTTGAAGTGACAAGCTCGTTTTGCTACATTTGGTTAAATTCTCCCACATATACATTTTGGAGTAACCCTGGTTTTCCTGATGTTTGATGGTACTCAGTGGTGTTCAACTCAGTCACACAAGTGCTTTATCTTGAAACAGTTGTGTTTCAGTGTGCAGCAAGAATGTTTTTTGTGTGCTTCCCATTTGCCACATACAGTATTAAAAAGACATCTACTCAGGGGTTGAGATTTAATAAAATTAGGAATTTTTACCACTCTGTTGAGAATGTCCTTAGGTGAAACTGGCAACACTGACAGCTTTTCCCCCCGCCCCTGTGATTGCATGGTCAAACTGTACTACAGTACGGTTTGAAGACACTGCCCTGACTGGTGCTGAGACACTAGAAGTCTTAGCCAGCACTGCTTTTGTACTATCGTTGCCAATGTCAACACAGTTAAAAAGACCAATCGTGTCTTAGTATTATTATGACCTTTTGGACTGCCAGAAGCTGTTCCAGGGACTCATTCTGGGCTAAATCGTATGCTCATGGAAAGTGGTGATTAATCCTTACTTACTCTTCTTTGTTTCTCTAATGTATGGTCAAAAATATAATGACTTGAATGAGGATAGTCAAATGAAACATTTATGTGGAAAAATGGTGAGTAAATTAATGGGAGAATATGACAAGAGGCAGACCCTCAAAAAAACAAATTTAAACTTCTGTATGATATTGCTGTTTACTATTTTCCTTAAAACTTGGCCTCCACTCATCCTCCACCCCCCCTACTGCTTCCCAACTGGCAGGCACTACATTGGCCTATAGAACAAATCAGCGTTAACGCCAAGCCTTGCATGCAAGACTTCCCCATTCAGCTGAAACCAATGTCTTTATAGCTTCTTTTCCCTGATCTCTAATTAATCACTTGGTTTCTTTCTAACAGCTGATGGTTCTGTCCCCCTGTGGGCAACATCCTTCTACTATTTCCTAACTTCTCTATGTTTTCCCTTATCTTTCATATCTGGCTAAAATCCATACATTTTTATGCTGTATTTCCTGGTGACCTGACCCTAGTGCCTTGGCCAAAGGTTTAGGTTAGGTTTAGGTCACATGACTTAAGATTTTATAAGTAGGCAGTCAACTGCTTGCTAATTGATTTATGTGTATTAATCTTATCTCCCTAGGTATCAAGCTCCTGAAGTGTGGGAATCATCTCTTTCAAGATGAGACCAAGGAGGAAGGAGACAAGTTCAGTGAGTGGCCTAAGAATCAATAATTATTATATAATCTGTCATCATTTATTTTTCTTGCAGACTGCATAGTGTTAATATGATACAGGCTTACTGTAGGTCTTCGATAAACACTTGTAGATTAATTGAATGCAGAAAGCAAGGGCTGCTATTTGGGAGAACATTATCCACAAGGGAGTTAAAAGACTTGAAGGATGTGGTAAGTTTGAACAGAGCAAAGCCAAGTATAGTTTGTAGATTCCAGTTTTCCAATTGATTTTCATTATATTTTATTTGTCCACCATAATAGACCCAGGCAAGAGTGGAAATGGAGAATACAGTTAAAATAATAAGGCCTTTTGGTTTCATAAATAAATTATTTTACATCACATGGCTCTCTCAATAATAATAATAATAAGATAACATTTTCACAGAATCAGTCATTTTTGTGTCCTGATACAAGTTTTTACTGAAAAAATGTCTTTGAGACACTCAGTGAAAACTGAGATTTGGTCATAAATCACACAAAATAATGCAGCACTTAAAACAAAAAACACCATAGGAACTGTGAAATGGAAATATTTATTGTATATTTATTATTTGTCAGATATGTGGATATCACTTATTTACTCCTCCCACCAAGTCTTTAAAATAGGTATTTTTATCCTCATTTAGAGAAAAAGTCACTGACACTTAGAAAGAGTAAGAAACTTGACCAAAGTCACAGAATGTCTAAATGTGGGTTCAGTGTTGGGTACTATTTGAAGACATGTTCTTTTCTCTCTACCCAATAAAGGGATTTCTTCTTTTAATAAGATGTCAAATAGCCTGATGAAAAATTGACTAATTATATTATAAGCTACTCTGTGAATATTAAGTGTAATACTACGCTGCTTCTTGCTAATGGAAATATGCCCTACAGAAAGAAAAACACATAAACTTTTTAAGATGAGGTGTGCGTTTGGGGTGATGGTAGTTGTTTAGAGGGAGGTGATGCAATCGCCCGCCTGTTGCTGACTCAGAAGTGCAAAGCAATGGTAAACATAAACAGATGGTCCCAAGGCCCCATTCCTTTTGTGAACTATAGGATGCCAGCTCAACAAATCTACAGTTGTGGCACTGGACGCCGTTTTCTTACAGTCATTTTACCTTGTCAGTCTAATGAAATAACTGAAACTGAAAAATGACAGAGCTGCTGTAAACTTCAGAAGCAGCCCTGCCTCGGAGACACAGCCATTTTGTGCTCCGAGGGATTATGATTCCTACGCTAACAGGTGGTGTCAGAAAGCAGAACCTAATCCTCCAGGGGCTGCCTTGGTGTTCAGTTTCGCCTTTCACTGTAGGTGTAATCCACGCCATTAGTTTAATATTTCTCTGTGGGAAAGACACCAAGAGACAGGATCCTGGAGAATGTCCCGGGATTTCCAATATCTCTAGAGGAAATTATTTATATCTGACGTGGGGCTTTCCCTTTAGAATTTTTACATAGACATTTGTAGAACTACAGAGTTTGTAGTGTATATGTGTGTACATGTGCAGAAACATATTTGTTTTGAATGTAACATCTCTTTACACACCCACTGAATATGCCAAAAAGTATGAAGTCTTGTGACTGGAGAACGCAATGCTCCTCAGGGTAAGTTCAGGGAGGATGAACTTCTGTGTGTTGCCATACATTAAAGGGTAAGAAGCAAGTTAGCAAAATTCGCTGTATGAATACATTCTGTAGTATAATGGCAGAACAAATTGATTTAGACAAGAACAAAATAGCTGAGGATGGAAAAAATGTTCTGTGCCCAGCTATTAATCCAAGTATGGGATAGGATTGCTACCTTTGGTCTGAGTGTCCCGGGATGTTAGTCAAGGGGACCCATGTGTAACTTAGGCAGTCTCCATAGCAACTGCTAGCATGACCAGGCCAACCTGGAATCCCACATCATTCTGCAAATGTCCGTGTTGGCAGGACCACATACCTCGATGGCCTTGCTTAGCCCACCTTCCCATCCCTTACCCACTTTTTCCCTTTAACCTTCCTTCCACTTTATGTTCCTGTCTAAATAAAAAAAAAAAAATAAATAAAGCAGATTTTTTTCCCAATGGTCTTTGAGCTTTCAGTATTTTAGGGATATATAAAGACAAGATCCAGATGAGTACCCAGAATTGAGTTTTCTAAAATTACTTTGGAGAGAGGTGAAGGTGTGACAGTTTTAAGCCCTATTACTGGTCTGTACTCTGCCATGTCTCTCACCCTTCCTTCCCTGAGTTGCACCTAGGATTAAGCTAAAGAAGTGCAACCTCAGGGTCCCCTAGAGGCTAGCAATATATTCACATGGTCATATGGTTTTGTAACATTTGCGAAGGTAAGGTATATCAGCTGCAGTTGGTTAATACTGGAAATCTTTCCATTTCAACTTGCCCTTCTGTACACTTTCCCTTGTGTCAGGTAATACCGGCATGGCTATGGGCCTACTTTGCACTTTTCACTTCTAGGAGAAGCAGAGTTGGACATACATTCATTTTGGGTTTGGTAGGATGTATTTATGTGGTTCACAGTCACTCTTGTACATTGGTGAATGAACTTCCAGTAACTGATGACTTTAGGAATAGCACATTAACTTTCCTTTTGTCAGAATTATATATATGTAATTTTAGATTCTGTTCCTTGAAGAGGTTCCTCAAATTAAGTTTTAAGCCCCGGCAAACTTGGATCTTTCCCTGATTTTCTTTTATATGTCTCTTGGTGTTTCCCTTATGTTAATGGTTTATTCTATATAGATAGAGAATATCCTGTCGTTAAATGTACGATTGTGGAATCCTTATTACACTTTTAAAAATTTAGTTCAGGACAATGTTTTATTCAGGGTTATGCATAGCCTCTATGTGTTCTAATGCCATGCTGTATTTACTTATGAAATGATAGTGTCAAATTACAATATAAATCACTAAAATTGAATGTACCTTTGATTATGTAAATTCACTATACTATTTTTTCATGGTACTTTAAAAATTTTTGTGATAAAGGCTTGAGATATGAATATTTTACAGATGGCTTGATGGACTAAGTTTTTACTAATTGCAATAAGTGTTGTCAATTAAAGCAATGTTTTAGGGAGTACATACCTATCATTTACCTGTTGGGTTCAGTCACTTCAAATATATATACTAAGAAGTTATTCCTATTTATTGTTTCCTCCATAAACTTAATGTCACTGAATTACTTTACAGTGTATGGAATAGTCATCCTTAACTATGAACACTCAGGTAAGACTTTTTATTTGCAGTCGTTTGCATCAAAGCCACAGAAGGATATTAAATCATTTAATCTTGGAGCTTTTGTATTTTTCTTTGAAACCGAGGGACATTTTCTCCTTTGATATTTCAGCATCAAACTTTAAAGTATTAGTTAAAGATTCTGAGAAATATCAATACACAACATCCTTCCAAAGAAAATGTATATTAGTTTTATAACAGGTTACAAATTTAATTGAGGACCTCTGTTTCTGGCCAAGTTCGAAAAGAGGGGACTGAATTTGTGCTCCTGCCTCAAACAACCAAACCCCAAAACCAAAACCAAACCAAATAAAACAGGCAAAATATTTGAAACTGTGGTTTTCAAGACAATGAACCCAAGGAAACAAAAGACACAGATCCTTGAGAGACGGAGAACAAGCAAGGTGAACCTTATGATTACCCCAGCTTACTGCTTTGAGAGTTTCTAGGTTGCACTGCAGGGAGAGAAGGCACAGGTGGAGCCCAATGGACCTCCCGAATTGAAAAAATAAAGCTGAAAGTCTGGGGAGATCAAAGTAGCTAGAGTTCTCAAAATAGAGTCTGTAAGAGGAGAGAGCAGTGCAGAGAGAGAATTTCCGATGTCTTTAGTGGGTCCTCTTCTAGTGTTCAGATGAGTACTGATCAGAGAATTCATGCGAAGAAACTATCCAGGGCCATGAAAAGAATTATCTAAATGGATTAGAGGTCCAAAAGGATCAAACCGATTCCATGAAACTTAACTACTCCCCAGAAAATACCCCAAGACTTTTTAAAGCATTACAGAATTATCCAGTGCCCAGCAAGGTAAAATTCACAATGTCTGGCATTCAATCCAAGATTACCAGGAATGCAAAGAATTAGGAAACTATAAACCACAATGAAAGAGGAAAAGCAATTAATTGAAACCAATTAAAAACGGACACAAATGATAAAATTAGCAGAGATGTACTTTAAAATGTTATTATAGCTATATGTTTAAAAGTCGAGACATAAAAAATATAAAAAGACCCAAACCAACTTCTAGAAATGGAAACTACAATATCTGAGATTAAAAATACACTGGGTAAGGATTAATGAAAGATTATATATTGCAGAAGAAAAGATTAATGAACTTGAAGACATAGTGATAAAAACTACAGTTGACACTTGAACAACACGGGGATTAAAGGTGCTGACCCTGGCATAGTAGAAAATCCACACATAACTTCTGGATCCTCAAAAACTCTGCTAATAACCTACTGTTGACCAGAAGCTTTACCAGTAACATAAGCAGTTGATCAAAACATATTTTGTATATTATATGTATCATATACTCTATTCTTATAACATAGCTAGAGAAAAAGAAAATGCTATTAAGGATATCATTAAGAAGAGAAAATACATTTACAGTAGTGTACTGTGCTTACTAAAAAAAATCCATATGTAAGCAGACCTGTGCCATTCAAACTTGTGTTTTCCAAGAGTCACCTGAAAAAAGAACTTAAAAAATTAATAGAGCATCAGGGAACTGAGGAATAACTTCATTTGGTTACATGTGTGTGTGTGTGTGTGTGTGTGTGTGTGTGTGTGTATATACATATACTATATATATAGTATACATATACTATAATATATGTATAGTTGAAATTCCCAAAGGAGGGGCCAGAACAGAAAAAAATATTGGAAAAAACATAATAGCCTAATTTCCCAAATTTGGTGAAAACTATAAACCAACAGACTTGAGAATTTCAATGAACACCAAGCAGAGAAACATGAGAAAACTACATCAAGGACCATCATAATGGAATTGCTCAAAAGCAGTGAGGAAATAAAAAATTATGAAAGCAGCAAGATAAAAGAGACATATGCACAAAGAAACATGGCAGTTAGAAGACAGTGGAACATTTTTAAACTATTAAAAGAAAAAAAGGTCAACCTCAACTTCTATCCCCAGCAAAATAATCTTTTAGGAATAAAGCAAAATAAAGACATTATAGATATACAAACGTATAGCTGAAAGAATTCATCACTGGCAAATAAATCTACACTGTAAGAAATGTTAAAGGAAACTCTCCAAGTAGAAGGAAAATGACAGTAGGTGGAAATATGCATCTACCCAAAAGTGTAGAGCACCAGAAATGGTAACTAAATGAGTAAATATTTAAGACTTTTTTTTTCTGATTATTTGAACAACTTTAAGAGATATGTCACTGTTTCAACAAAAATAATGTATTATAGTGTTTATAACATTACATATAATATGTGACAATAATAGCATAAAGGCCAGAGGCATAAATGAAAGTACACTATTTTAAATCTCCTATTCCATACATGAAGTTGTATACTATCACTTGAAGATAGATTTTAATGAGTTAAAAATGTATACTAGAAATATTAAAACAAACACTAAAATAACAACAAAGAATTATTGCTATGAGCCAACAAAGCATTTATGTAAAATGTATTCATAAAACTTTTTTATTCCAAAAGAAGGCAGAAAAAGAAGTAAAGGAGAACAGATACAAAATAAACTGTTAGATGATGGACCTAAACCTAACCATATCAATAACTGCATTAAGTGTAAATGGTTTAAACAATCCATTAAAAGGAAGATATTGTCAGATTGGATGAAAAAGCAGCTATATGCTATCTATAATAAAGACACTTTAAATATGAAGTTTGATTAAAATAAATTTAAATAGATTAAAAGTAAATGGATGCAAAATGGTATACCATGCGAACACTAATCAAAAGAAAGCTAGAGAAGGTTCCAGATGGAAAGGAAGAAGTAGCGTTGTCTTTATTCTCAAATGACATAATTGTCTATGCATAAAATCTGATGGAATCTGTTAAAAGGTACTAGAACTAACACATGAGCTTAGATTACAGAATACAAGATGAATATATCAAATCAATTTAACTTTTATATAGTAGGAACAAACATTTGTAAATTGAAATTAAAAAGTGATATCACAACAATAACAAAAATATGAAATATTTAGGAATAAAATTACCAAAAGGTACATAAATATGTACACTATACACTACAGAACATTGCTGACATAAATTAAAGAAGACTCAAGTAAATGGAGAGACGTGTTGTTTATGGGTTGAAATACTCAATATTGTTAAAATGACAACTATCCTTAAGGGGATATACTGATTCCATTCAAATTCAATAAAGATCCAAACAGGCTATTTTTTGTAGATACTGAGCTGAGTCTAAAGTTCAAATGAAAATGAAAAAAAAAAACCTAGAATAGCCAAAACAATTTTGAAAAAGAAGAACAATGTTGGTAGGTGAACACTTTGATATTAAAACCTTTTAGGAATTTATTGTAATCAAGATAGTGTGGGGGTGCCTGGGTGGCTCAGTCGGTTAAGCATCCCACTCTATGTCGACTTGGCTCGTGATCTCAGGGTTTGTGAGATCAAGCCCCGCATTGGGCTCTGCGCTGACAGCATGGAGCTTGCTTGGGATTCTCTCTCTCTCCCTCTCTCTCTCTGCTCCTCTTTCCCTCCCTCCCTCTCTCACTATGTCAAAATAAATAAATAAACTTAAAAAAAGATAGTGTGGTGTAGCTTCAAGAGAGACAAATTAAACAAAGAAAAAGAATAGATTGTCCAGTAATAGATCCACACATGTATAAAACTCACACGTGATTTTTGACAAGCACGTAAAGGCAATTCAGTAGAGAAAGGACAAACTATTCAGCAAATGGTGCTGGAACAACTGAATACCCATATTTGAGAAAATGAACTTTGATCCATACCTTGCACTGTGTGCAAAAATTTGCTTGTGATAGATATAAATGTAAAACTTAAAATAAAAACTCCTTTAGGAAAACAAAAAAGAAATCTTTGTGACTGTAGCCTAGGCAAAGATTTCTTAGATATGACATCCAAGGTAAAATGTATTTAAAAAGCCTGATAAATTGGATTTTATCATAAAAAATTTTAATGTCTGCTCTTTAAAATAAACTGTGAAAGATGTTACTTAAAAAATGTAAACATAAGCCACAGACTGCAAACAATATTTGTAGAACAGATATCAGATAAGGGACTTGTATCCAGACTCAGTATATCCTAAAGTCTCAAAATTCATTAATAAGAAAACAACCCAATACAAGGGCAAAAGAACTGAGTCAACACTTCATTAAAGAAGATATACAGATGGCAAATAAGCACATGAAAAGATATTCAACATCATCAGTCATTAGGGAAATGCAAATTAAGGTTATAATAATACTGCTGCATACCTACTAAAATGCTAACAAGGGTGACCATATCAAGTGTTAGCAACTGGAACTATTTCACTGTTGGTGCAAATGTAAAATGGTACATCACTTTAAAAACCAGTTTGGCAGTTAAAGTTAAAAAGCTAAACCTGTACCTACCATTTGATCCAGTCACTCCATTTCTAGGCTTTAATCAAGTGAAAAGAAAGTATTCCTATATCTAGACTTGCACAAAAATGTTTGTAGTTGCTGTATTTGTAACAACCCAAATGCCCATCAACAAAGTAAATGGATAAACAAATTGTGGTAGAGCCATACAGTGGAATACTACATTGTCAGGAAAAAGACAACTGAGCATAAGGATACATTGAACAAAAGCATACATACAACAACATGGGTGAATATCAAAATAAGCACCTGAGTTAAGAGCTAGACATACTTAATGTTTCCATTTATACAAAAAATCTAGTAAATGCACTGAGCGGTAGAGGGATTCCAAAGGGCTAGAGAAAGCTTCTGAGGGTGATGGATAGCTCACTGTCTTGGTTGTGGTGATATATGTCAAAATTGTACGTTTTAACTAAGCATAGTTTATTGTGTAACAATTATACCTTACCAAAGCTTTTTAAAAATGCAATTGAAAATGTGTGTCAATTCTGTATTGGCTGTTGTTTGCCTCCCGCTAGTTTCCTGGTGGTCACATGGACTTCTGATCCATTATGTTCTTACAATTTGGTTGGAAACCTCTTGTATTATTCCTGTGCTTCAAGTTGTAGATGTACAGATGGAGTCGCATATTTGATTTTCATTGAAATACTTTCACTGGGCTTGGTGTTGTTAGGTCCCTGACACTATCTTTTGAAAGCTAAATTAATTAGGACATGAAGGTTTTGTGAGTAAGTTTCAGAAAGTTGAGGAAATTCTAGTAAAGGACAAATATGCCTCATTTTAATAGAAGGCCTGAGACCCTTATTGTCCAGACAGCAACACTCTACTGATGGAATCGGGTTCTGTACCAGGATCATCAAAGTGTCTTTCTGGAGAAGTTAATGTAGTACTGACAATCCTGTTTTGTAGTTTCATTTCTTCATTTACTACCACCAGTCAAGTCAATCCAAAAATGACAGTGCCAGGTAACCGAAGTAATCATGTATTTGAGGTCATGTGCCACATTGTTTCTGAGTGAGTACATTAGTAAAATGTACACAGATGTAATCATCTGCATACAACACTATGTCAAATTTCTTAATCATTACTGTTCTGACCTAAGTGCCCCATACCCTATGGGCATGCAATTAATGAATCTTATGATTTAAGCCAGAAACAGTGCTTAATATAGGAGACACCTGGCCTAACCAGGTTAAACACCTGCATAGTATCAATTTCATTCATATAATATTCCAACATTTGGGACACTTTTAAAATGTTATCATTAATTTTAATGATACAGTACACCTAAAAAAAAAAAAAAAAAAAGAACCAGTATGCCTATAAAAGAAACATCCAGATTTTTTAATTGAAATTTCATGTGAATGTATTTTTCTACTTCATGTGAAAAAAATTCCGATTCTATTCCATGATATTCTAATTATGTTCAACTTAAAAAGTGGCATTCCTTATGAGCAAACAGAATTGACTAGTAGTAGAAGGAACATTGGATAAGGAATTCCATAAATCTGTATTCTATTCTGAAAGGTGGGTAGCCTTGAAGAAATTTCATCACTTGTAGAATGAGAGCTGTTTGAACTGACTGATTTCCAAGATCCCTCCCAGTGTTACATACCTGATTAGGACGTATCTTTAGAGAAGGATTCAGGTCAGTTTCATATCTGGCATTCATGGTAGTCTCTGCCCTGCAATGAAATTTCTAGGGGTGCTACCTAGGTCCTCAAGTTCCACTACCAATTACTTCTCAGTTTTCTAATTGAAGAATTTGAATTATTTATTGTGTTTTGAGCACTGAGGAAATAATGAAGCCAAATGCAAGTGCTGGGTTCGTCATCAATTCTCTAGTTCCCGAGACATTCTGACTGCCAGAATCAGGCATCTACGTCAGCATCACCACTCAGAATTGGCTGATTCCAGAAGGGAGTCTAATTACACCCACAGGGCCCCATGAGAATTTTGGCACCTTTTGATCCAAGATGTAATTGATGCTGAAGTAATGGTAAATAAGCTTATTCTTCCCTTTCTCTTGTCTGCTCTAGTTTTAATTATAGCTGGAATATTCCAATAGATATATTAGGAGTTTTTTTTATTTTATATTTTAAAAAGATGTTTGTGTTTTGGTGTATTCAGACAAATATTTTACATTGAATATAGTTTGTAGAAGAATTTCTGGCAGTAGCTAATGAGGAAATTGAGTTTATCGCTCTGGTGTGTTCCCATCACTTTAACTGTCTATAAAGTAATAGAGTGAATCAGTAGCACTGGAACAATAATGAAAGTAGTTGGCACTACTTGACAGATAAGACATAGAATGACTTTTCTAAACCTTATTTTTCTTCATTCTATGTAATTAGACACACCACCTTAAAGAATTAAATCTTCTCCAGCAGCTGACGAGCTACGTCCCTCTGTCAACAAAGGAGAGACGCTGACAACGTCTAGTTTATTTTATCCCCTGGCGGACTTTACCTTTGACTAATGATTATAGAGAGTTAAAAGTCAGTTTTCTTATAGTTGTGAGGTAATCTCCCATAATTCTTGTTTCGTATAAATAAGACCCTGTTTTTCTTGGTGGATTGGTTGTATGGGATCTCATCAATTCAAAAATGTTGACTAAAAACCCTAAATATTTCAGGCAAGTAGTCAAATAAGGTGACTAATTGGGTAATCATTAAATTAAGTATTTGTTTTACCCAAGTGTCTAGACTGGCACCACACATTGAGGTACGAGGAGGTAAATGATCTGAAAAAAGGAGTTTTGTTGTGATAACACAGCTGACTAATTCTCAGCTTGCCTTACTGGTAAAATAAAATGATGTATCTTTTATTTGAATCATAGAGTCTTTAATCTTGTATTAAAGTTAGTCACCAGCCTTTGGAAGCGAATCTATCAAAATAGTGCTAACGTGTGGGCAGGCAGAGCTGGCACTAGGGTGAGGCAAGTAAGATTTCCTCAAATCAAAATTGAAGTAGGAGCAAAAACCTCAGTAATTAAGATAAACACTGTTTTTAAAAGTTGCTAAAAAGAAAATCCAAACCCAAACCAAACACCAAGTCCATGTAAAAAAAAAAAAAATCCATGATGAATCAAAATATCAAAATTTTAATAAGGGTAAGATCAATATTATTTGGATTTTTCTCCCCTTTGGTTTGAGCTTAGTATATATAACTCCACACAGTATCATTCCTGACACCATCTATACTTAAAACTTTGATATTTTGTTCATCATGGATTTTTTTGCACTAATTTTGATTCTTTACAATATTGCATTAAAATATTATTTATCTTGATTACTTCGGTTTTTGGCACCCTCTTAAATGTTGTACCAGAGGTGTTCTCGTGTTGCCCTTGTCCCAGCCCTGGCTTTCTACCACGATGCCCAAGATCAGAGATTGAAATTGCAAGGTCACACAGTCAATAAGTGGTGAAGTCTGAACTTAACATCAGGCCTCATCAGGCCTTCTGTTGAGGACTGTGGTCTAATACTTCCTAAAGTGGCTGTGCAGTCTAATAGCCCTGGAGAAACCAGCTTTGTTTCTTTCCAGACTTGAACAGTAAATCCAGAGCTAACAGTCTCAGAGATGAGATTGAACTTTGACAGGGATCCAGAAATGAGTTAAGGGCCAATTATCTCATGTAGAAGGAATGTTTACATTTTCTGTTATTGTTATGGGACAGGGTTCAATCTTCAAAAGACAAAAAGGGGAACTGGTAATGCAAAAAGGTAACATCTAAGGAGTAATTTCTCAGAGAAAAACCTAGTTTTGGATAGCCTAATGATGAAACAATAACCTCTAACATAGTCCTAGTGCTTTTTTGATATTACCTCACCTGTGCACTTATTTCATGCAAGCAAGAGCTCTGGGACACAAAAGTAAGCCCTTGGAACAGCAAGGGGTGCTTTTCCTCTGAGATAAGACAGAAGGTGTCAATGGATAAAAATAAGGGAAAATGTTTACTTGCAAAACAGAAGAGGAATATCAGATATTTGCGGGTAGAACTAGTAAGGTTGCTCTAGACAGCCAGCTTAGAAGTCAGTGAAGTAGAACACTGGAACTACTGGTGGGCAGGTGGGGGTGATGAGAATGTGGAAGGAGAGGGCAAAGAGGTGGACAGTTTTGGAAGACTCTTTGTGGTAAATTTGGTAAGACTTATTTTACTTTTTTCACAAAAAATAAGGCCACAAGATCATACTCTAATGGGAACAAATCTGAGATTACATGGTGGAAGAGATAATGAACCTAAGATTTACTTAACTGAAACTCGGTTTTCAATAACTTTCATTGGAAATTCCCTAAAGGGTAATTCCATTTAGTGTGTTGTTGCATTTATATTATTAACATGCTGTTCATTCCAAGTACCATCACAGCAAGATTGTTCATTAAAAAAAAAAAAAAAAGGATTATACAGAAGGAGAATGAATCACAACATCAGAGTTTGTGTGGTATGTGCTATTCTGGGAAAAAAGAGGAAAGAACAAAGTCACCTCTGTAAAATCATAGAGCATTATCAATGGTAAACTTCAGAAAGAAAGGCTATTTTTCAAAGTAAGAAGAAAAAATAATCAAATTGCTATGTGTCCTATGGAAGTAACTTTTAAAAACAATTATTCCAACTCCTTATGGCAAACAACCACACTCCTTATAGAAATGAATTCTCTGGAGAAAATGGACAATAAAGAAAGAAGAAAACCTATGAGCTCAATGATGTATACCAGCTAATCCATCAAGGCAAACATGAAAGCTGAACTAGAAATCTGAATTCATAGATTACTCACTATGATTTACTGGGGCCAGCAACAGAATTGGCGATGTTCTCTCTGCACCTTGGTATAGCTCCTCCACCCCTCCTCCCAAATGTAGTGTTTTTCCAATCTTGTAAATGGATCTGCCTTCCCTTTCTTGACTGAGCTTCCTGCTCTCATCTAGGGAATGTAATGCAGGCTTTGTAACAGCTGGTCACTTCACTAGCATCACCCTTCCATATTTCCTGTTCAGATATCAGGCAAGCCACAAACTCTGGAGAATCATAGCTTTGGTTTGGTTTGGTTTGGTTTGGTTACAATTCTTTTTTTTTTTTTTTTTTAAGAAACCGTGAAACCACAGGAGTCCATAGTCCCAAAGGCTGCCAAGCATCCCTGGTTGACCTAGTTAGGACCATAGTGGAAATGGGGGATGGGTGAAAGTTAAAGAATACAACCTTAATTAAAATATTCAGAAGGCTTTCAAAAATTTTAAACTGAACTCTTTGGAGTAAAAACAACTAAGTACTTGGATGTGATAAAGAATATGTCGGAAATTATAACAATTTTTTCTTAAAATTTCAGGTGTCCCAACTGGAATTAAATTGAACTCAATGAATTGAGATTTATTAAGCTCTACTAGTTCTTTTTACATTTGCATGCAGTATTTTATTTTTAAAACACCTACATAATAAATATTTCAGAAAAAAATACATAAGAATACTTGGTGAGATTTTTTTTTATTCTGTTTCTGATGTATATTTCTTAGTAAAGTGCTACATGGTTTCCTTGCTCAGTCTCAGTACTCATCTAATAAACAAATCAACAGATTTATATTTGAAATATTTATACAAAATTTCAAAATGAATTATTCTGTCTCTATTTATAGTAGGCAGCAAAATTAGTCTTTGGTTTATAGTGGGTCTTTCTTATTTTTCTTTACAAAGTCATGCAAAGCCAGGATCTCTTCTTTAAGTGAGTTTTGAAAACATTCCTGGCAGTGTCAATATAAAAATAAATAGAAGTTCCATTCCTGAAAACTAACATGGAACTGAGTCGGCTATAAAAGTGATGTTGTCGCAACTTATTTCAACAAAGAGAAGTTCTAAAATTAAAAACATGTTTCTTCTGTCATGTGTCATACAAGGAAAAAATGGAAATAAAGGAAAACTCAGTGTGTTCCTAATTTAGATTCCTCTTCTTTACTATAAACATAACTTTCTCCAACAACGACACACAAATACGTTGTGTTACTCTTGAGTATTGAAGGAATTTCTTTTTTCACATTTGGTTCCCACCATTTGGACACAGCATTAACAAATAAAGTTATATACATGAGTGCTAATGAGAGCTGGGTCTACTATTTACACGGATGTTTCTTGAATAGGGTTTTGGTCCTAAAACCAGAGCATCATGAAACATATTTCTTTGAGAAATTACAGTTTGGGATGTTAGTCTGAAAGCCAAGTTTTTAGATATTTTGATTAAGTCACAAAGTATTAAATAACCTGGTTAATGATATTAGCAATTTCTAAATCATGACCCTTGGCAAAGCAATTCTCTTTCTCTTTGTTTGCTCATCTAAACAATGGGTATAAAAGTACTTGCTACTCTACAGGCTGTAGAACAGGCTTTCTGAACAATGCTTCTGGTTAGTATGTCATATTTCCAAATTATTTTGTTTTTATGTGTTTCCAACCTTCCTCCACCCAGGTTCTGAGATCTCAAATTCACTGATGGTAAAATAAATGAAATTGGAATTCTTAACAGATGTTCCCCCATAAATTCTTATGAGCTTCAGCCAAATGCATGGCAAGCTTTACGGCTGCTCATGAGGGTTAATAAGATTAACATCTATGAAAGGCTCTTCGTAGGAAACAGCAGGTTAATCCACATGCTGGACTCACAGAGGCACATTATATCCCCTTGTTTCCCAAATTGTGATCTACTAGTCACTTTAGAATTATCTGTAAGTTTACTTAAAATGTAGATTACAAGACTATTTGGGAGACACTAATGAATCAGAAGTCCTAGAGCAGAGATTGAAAATCTGCATTCTTAAAAAATCTCAAGATTGGGGGGTTTGTGAATTTCATTTGAGAATTTTATACCTCAGACTTTCTTTACACAATAAGGCATGGAGAACAAGCTTGAGCCGAAGGTCAGAGCTGAAATCAGGATGGCTGCTGTCATTCACAGTTACTGTTCTCAGCTTCCTCCTTCCCCTGGCTAGACTGCTAGGTTACAGCTCCCATTGAGATACCCAACTGAAATCATTTGTAAGCAATGGTAGGCAATTGTTTACTGGAGTGATGCTATCCAGAATATAATAAATAGTATACATTGAGTCCCATAAGAAGGATAGGGATTGAAAGGGAACAATCTTCACACTCAGGTAGGAATTCATCTGGTATTTGGCGCTTTTGAGACTAGAAGATCTTCTCCCTCTTGTTCAGACACTTGTTGTCAGGGCATTCCTAGAAAACCTTCAGGGACGAGAGATGAATTCCCTAGGCCACAGCTGCCAGATTCCACATGGCAATTACATCCATACCCAATTCTCTCTGCCACTACTGTCTGTGGAGAAACTTAGAGATTTGCAGAGAAGTCTACAAATTAAATTGTGGGAAAGCAATGGAAGGCCGTAACATCAACTTTGCAGTAGGATCCCAACTACCCCAGAATTGATTAATTTATTTTTAAATTTGTCAGTTCATTCAACAAATATTTGAGGACAGATGTGCATTGGAAGAAGCACGACTCAGAATGAAACTAAGCCAAACACTTTCTCAGTACTACTCTCAGATTCGTCATGTACTGTAAGAGAATCATGATTATGCCTAATCATGGGTAGATGTGAGGATGAAGTGAAATCTGGGGTGAAGGCACCCAACTTTAATGCCTGAGTAAGCATTCCTTTTCCCATGTGCAAGATGCTGCAAGTAGAGGTTACAGAAATGCAAGCATGTTGAAGACAGGGTTGTTTTTTTCCCCCCTCAGAATAACTGCAATGTCTTAAGGTGTTGACATCTACATGAGCAGCTATAGTGTGAATATCATGGGAGTGGAAGAAATGCTAAAGGAGTTCTGAAGCATTTTGTCTGGGATCACCTGGAAAGTTTTGTTGCAGTACATAATGGCCTATGATTTGGGCTTTGAAGTGTGGTTAGGATCTCAAATGACAAGTAACTAGAAGGGCATTTCTCAGAAAGGGAAGGACATGACGAATAATGTAGACTTTCAAGGATGGAAGATGTGCTTCGGAGAAGATACCCTTTGCCTTCAAGTTCATCTCTAACTTGGGACCATACTCTTCCATATGGCAGTACAGAGAGCAGCTACAAAAGTAGAGTAGCTAGTGTCAGCCATACATGCTTGTTGGTCTTCATGAGACTCAAAGAAACCTAAGCCAGTGTGCCTCTAAAAATGGAGATTTCTGTCCAAGATGCTTGAAATTTGGGCAACTGTAAAACATTATGAAAAGTTCATGTCAATGCTAAAATATTTCACAGTAATATGTATGTAAGGAAGGAACATGAATAGATAAATTAGGCTTTTGTTAAATTTCTCTTCTTAGCCTATTGAAAATAAAAATGGTTTGAATTTTCACAAGCTTTCTCTTCATACCAATCATCAACAAATATTTTCACTGCTGGCATGCTTAATCAAGATATAAGTTCTTGTTTAAATATTTGATAACTCTCTTTGACAAAACATTTATGGAGACACTTGTCTTAACTTGTTAATTACTACATCATTCTCTATGCAAAATTTGTTGCAAAGTATTCAAGATATTGCCTATATTATGTAAATATTTGCACTTAAAAACCTGAAATAATGGAGGGGATAGCCTGCTAGTTAAGAGTGTGAAGTCTGGGGGCGCCTGAGTGCCTCTGTAGGTTAAGCACCTGACTCTTGATTTTGACTCAGGTTATCATATCACAGTTTGTGAGTTCGAGTTCTGTGTTGGGGGATCCTGCTTGGGATTCTCTCTCCTTCTCTCTCTCTCTGCCCCTTCCTTGCTAGCACCCTCTTTCTCAAAATAAATAATAAACATTAAAAAAAAGAGCATGAACTCTGGAGTCAGACAGCCTGAGTCTGTAACACAGCTCTGAGATTCAGTAGCCCTCTGATCTCAAGCCAGTTACTCAACCTCTAGCTGTCAGTTACCATATGCAAAGTACAGCTAATAGTACCCATCTCTTACAGTTGCCATAAAGACTAGGAGGACCTGATATGTAGTAAATTCTGAATGGATTGTACCTAGTGTTAAGTCCAAACATTTTAAATCAAATTGACTCTTACCGAAAAGCTTAAAGAGAGTTTTATAGCCTCATAAAAAAGTTAATAAAAGTATATTAAATCAAATAACATTTTAGTTAAACTAAGTTATACAAATGAGTAATTTTACTTAATTTATATTTTTATTATTTATAAAATAAAAGTAAAGCATCTTGTAATCAATAATGTAACAAATAACACGTTATACATAATTTATATAATTATATTTTACAATATAAATAATGTGGATAGATAAGGTGACATAATAAATATAACATAAACAAACACTATAAACATAAATATATGTAAATGTTACAGATTATTTATATGATTACATTAATAGTATAAATAATATGCATACAAAAATAATAATTAATTGATATTTTATCAAAAATAAATTCTCTTTTTCAATTGTATTGCTTTAGATTTCTGGAAGCATTTTTGGCCATGAAATATTCTCTAGATAAAGAATTAAACTTGGAATTGAGCTTTTCTATGCCTGTTAATTTACATATATAAATGGGTATTGACTGAATAAGCGCTCTGACATCAAATTTTCATTACAAAGATTTCTGCAAAGATTAACTGCAAGACCTTTACCTACCAATATAGGTTCCTTATCATATTTGCTTGATTTCACGAGATGGTAGTGAGAATCAAATTAGACAATCCAGGTAAAGTCTCTTTGTATGCTATGTAAGCATAACCTACACGTCAGGGCTGGGACTAGGGGGAAGCAGAGGAATAGCCTGGGTGCAATGGTTAGGGAGGTACTCATTCTCAGGGTTGTGCCAATGCAGAGTGTGAAGGCTGCCTTCAATTTTCCACCCTTAACTGTTGTTGTCACGTGCAATTCAGCTGTGATGAAGGGGTTAATAGCAGAGTGAAAAACAGAGTGAAAAACAGATTAAACACTGTTCTTTCTCCTAGGGGAGATGTACTTAGCAGAGACAACAGTTTGGGATTAAAGAAAAAGAAATAAAGTTCCTAGCTGGTGAAAGACCCCTTAGAAATTCGCAATGGACATATGGCAACGTACTCTACCCAGGAATAAGGCTAATCCTGGGTTTAAAGAACACTGACTTAAGAGTACTAGCAGGGAGGAAACTTGAACGTTTAAAAAGAATTTGCATTGACTGAGCTCCTTCTCAGAACAATTTTCCCACTTGGGTCCTCAAAGTAAAGAATTTAGAATTTTACTATATTTAATTCAGAACCCACATTAAAAACAAACAAACAAAACCCACACATAATTAAAGCAGGAAGCCCTCTCTCTGACTTCTCCTAGAAACTGTTATGCTTCACAAGTAGATTGAAGGGAAATTTCTCCCTGCCTCAACATAACATTAAGACAAAGATTACTACATAGTGACAAAGCTAAATCATCTCAGGAGGATAGAGTTCCTTGCTCACTAATGATTATCATCTGCCAAGAACTAGCATGCTATTAATACTTGCAAAGTTCTCTGGACTAGAAATCCATTACCAGCAAAAGTACAAGTCCATTTTTATTCTAGGTAATTAATCTAATTTGACTTTCTCCTGTTGCTGCTTAGCAGAAATGGATGCTGACTCCCTTCTCTATAAAGAACAAGTAGATCTTCACACTTGTCACCGAGTAACCTTAAAGCATAGTTCTATCATACCCTCTCTCTGTTTAGTGAATTCTCCAACTGCAGAAACTCGTCCAGCTCTGTGATTATTAGCAGAAAAGATACCCAGTGCCTGATGGCTGGTATGCAAGGAAGGAGGTGGGCCTGAGGAGACAGGCCCAGGAAAGACCCATAAACCAGGCTCCCAGTCCCAAAGGAAAACAATAACTAAACACTACACATTCATGGTGATTTTCCCAGAGACTACAGAGTTGGGGTGAGGCAGCCTTCAACCTTCGTATGTTGCTTCCTTCAAAGAGAGCTGAAAAAAACATTTATCTCACTATAAATAAGATGGCTCTTTAATGAAGTTCAAGCGTGTTGACTTCAGTGATTTACTCAATCTCTAAAGATACCTCAGGCAAACATTTTCATGTTTGAAAATGTCCTTCCAGGGTTCCAGCCAGCCCACTCTTCTACTGAAAGTGAATTAAATTGGACAAATCAGAGACTACACAAAAGGGCTTAATACACCTCAGTCATTAAAGCAGTCAGTGGAGAAATCTGCAAATAGATATGACATATATTATAGATAGTTCTGGATTAAAATGCTTTTACTCTCTAGTCTGATTATTTGATCCTACTCTTGGGTATGATTATTTTTTGCTATTCTAAAGTTAAATTGTTCTAAGCAATATGTCAGAGACAAATGAAAAGGTAGGGATAAGTGGAAAATAAAATCCCTGAGAAACCTCCCAACCAAAAATAACCTCTGCCAAAATTTACACTCTGTGTATAAATATTTCCTTCCAGACTTTTAAGCATACTTATATACACATGTTTATGTTCAAAAATTTCTAGCTTGTGTTGTAACTTTCATGAGCATTTTCCATGTAAATAAATAAGCTTTAATGTATTATTCTTACTCACTGCATTGTGCTCCATTGTGTAGATGCCATAGAATTTATGGATGTTATGTTTAGATTAGATTGAAATATACTATAATGAATAGCATCCTAATTATTAGTCCAGATGGACCACAAAATGCTTGGTTTTACTTTTTTTAATTGTGAAAAAATATCCTATCTATGTTAGATACGGTCTTTACTCCAAACTCACTTATGTGATGTAGTCTCTAATCTTTGACCTGATGTGCAGACCACAAGAGTAAAGGCTGCCAGAGCCCCACCGTGTTCCCTCAGTCTTCTTATCACTTCTGTGCACACACACCTGGTTCTCAGGAGCTAGCGCCTTCCTCTTTGGCGGAAGACTGCCATCACACTGTCACACCAGGCCCACTGTGCCTGCGTGCCGAGTCCACGTCGCCCTGGGGCAACCCTCAACCAGCGACTGATTGACAGGTATAGGGGTATTAATATCTCATGTCTTTCACTTCTGGGCAAAAATGATTCTTTTTTTTTTAAATTTTTAACATTTATTTATTTTTTGAGAGAGACACACACAGAGTGTGAATGGGGAGGGTCAGAGAGAGAGGGAAGACACAGAATCAGAAGCAGGCTACAGGCTCTGAGCTGTCAGCACAGAGCCCGATGCGGGGCTTGAACTCACGAACTGAGATCGTGACCTGAGCTGAAGTCGGCCGCTTATTAACCAACTGAGCCACCCAGGCGCCCCGGGTAAAGATGATTCGGAGGTTGTATTTTGCACTGTTTTCTGGTGTTGTCCTACAGAATTTACAGCCATTTGCTCACCGGGTTGCTGGCTTAAAATGCACTGATTATTGGCTGCCTTGCTTTTGCTAGTCACTTCTGTGCACTTCCCAATACACTGCTTGCATTTGAATCCTTGACTCAGGGTCTGCTTCTGGGATTATCCAAACTAAGACACCTGTTACAGTCTCTCCACCAAGAGGGATGCTGAAGGCAAGGCCTCTGTGTTGTTGCAGAGGTAATGTAGGAATCCATCCAGGCACCAAACAGGAATACTCTTCTCACTGCACATCAGTGTAACATTTGACGTGTTCACAGAGAAGCAGAGCAGTGAAGACCATGTTTATTTTTCATATTGAAAAACTGTAGACTCTGAGGTTAAGTAAATTTTGTACAAGATCCTGCAGCTGGTTAGAAGAGCCAGTACCAGATCTGTTTTCTTATTAGACAATTTTATCTTTGAAAGAGTTATGTTTCAAAAGTGAGGTTAGCTTGGGATGAATATGTTGCCTGAATTATCTTTCGAAAGTCTAAACCTTGAAATAGTCTAGGCAGAGTATTTTAAAAGCAGAGTTATTTGCTTTATTCCTGATTATAATCTCCGCTTTCCATCCTCTTCATGTTACATCTGCAGCACTTCTTTCACTTCCTTTGTCACCTAAGGGTGAACTGTCTCTACCATGCACTCTATGGGGTCATAAACTCCTAAGTGCCATTTAGCTGAACCTTAGTAGGTTGGACTCATGGGGGACAGTGATGCACATAAATAGTTATAGTTCAAGGCAGTGTGTGGTAAGCGCTCTAAGAGAGGTGGAAAGTCCTTTGGGAGGACAGAGGAAGGAAAGATAAATTCTGGCAGAGGGAGCAGGGAAGGCTTGATGGAACAGGTGGCCTTTAAGCTGGATCTGGAAGGATGGGTAGGATTTCAACAGGCGGATGTCAGGGTGAGGAGGGGGGAGAGGAGAAAGGAGCAGCATGAGCAAAGAAAAATGCAATACGTGTTCAGGGAATGTCGAGTGGAGTGGGGTAACGGGCTCACAGAGCACATCGTCAGACATGGAAGAGACATGTTCAACATTACATGCTGAAGGGCTCTACCCTCAATGCCTGGGGGGTATCATTTTATTTGGTGAGCAGCAGATCTGTGAGCAAGGAAGTGTTGTACTTACGTGTGTATTTCAAGAATATTTATCTGAAGACAATTTTTTTAATTAAATGCTATTGTGCTGTACTCAGTCATCCTTTTGCTATAGAATAAAGTTCATGTAGGATAACATCAGAGTCCTTTACCATGACTCTGACACTGTACAGTATCTGCCTTTGCCTGCTTTTCCACCTCAAACCGTGCCATTGCCATTTGCACGCTAAGCTCTGAGCACAGTTGCTTCTACAAGTTCCTAGAAGTTTCTTCTGCTCATCCCTGGCCCAGGGATTCTGCACTGCTTCTCCCTCCAGCCTCCACATTTCTGGCTTCCTTTTCCCCCAAGTTTTATTGAGGTATGACTGACATTTTTCACTGCATAAATTGAAGGCATACAGCGTAATGGGTTGACCTACATATATTGTGAAATGGTCATCACAGTAAGTTTAGTGAGCATCCATCATCTCATATAGAAACAGTAAAAAGATAAAGAAAAAGAAAGAAAGAAATATTTTCCCTTGTGATGAGAACTCTTAGGATTTACTTTCCTCATAATTTTCCTATACACCAGGTAGCAGTGTCAGCCACGGTCACTGTGCTGTATGTCACATCCCGGTGCTTACTTGTCTTGTACCCATAAGTTTGTACCTTCTGACCCCCTTCCTCCTATTCCACGCTGGCTTCTTCTTAACTGGCATTTTCTTTTGTTCAGAGAAAATCTCTTTGCCCACCCAATCTAAAGTAACATTCATGCTATTTTTTTATGTAGAAGCTAACAAAATTATTTATGATTTGTTTGTTGTACACTCTCTGCCACTGTAATTGGCTCATGAGGGCATGCATCCTACAGTCATGGTCTTTCAGGGCATCCCCAGAGCTCGGCAGAGTAACTAACACATACAAGAATCTAAAAAAATCTTGTTGAATGAATAAATTGAATGAAGCAGGATTAATATCGTTAGAAAACTGGAAAGACGTTACTCGGCTTAGAGACATACCCAAATAAGGTACTCCGCATCTGCGCGTGGAGGTTTGTATCAAGGTCTCTGACACATACTGGTTCAAGTGTGTAGACTGTCGTACAGTTTTGGATTTCCTTACTCATGCTAGCTCACGCGTCGTTTCTAGGTGCAATTTCCTTTCAGTACATTTGTTCCTTCTTCCCCCCTTTTCCCACCTCCAGCATTTTCTGGCCATTATTTCAACTAAGTGCTAGGCTTGGTAATTTTCCTAATGATCTGGAAATGGATTGCTCTCTTGCAGATGGCCATGGATTGAGTTGCCCAAGACCCGGTCATAAGTCATGACTTGCTGAAAAGAAAGGGAGTTTTTTGAAGTGGAGGGGGCCTTTGGAGGTCATCCAGCAGCTTTTGAAACATTTCCAGCAGCCAAACTAGTAGGCCCAGTACCTTCCCTGGCAATCTGGTTTCCTGATTTACTATGAGGTATGGAGCTGTTTATGATGCTTTTGATAGAAAATAAATGGCTCTTAATTCTACCGTATGATGAAGTTCATATTTGAAATGTTTGAATAGGTTTTTCAGACCATGGTTCTACAATTGGCTATAAAATTTTACAGTCTTGTTTCAAGGATATAAAAATCTGTGATTGGAGCCTCTACTCCAGGCTACAACTGGAAGAATCATAAAGCTGAGGCTACGGCTGAGAGACACTTCTTCCTGGCCTCAGAATAAATGCACTGAACTAAAGAATTGATGTATAACGGTTGCTAGGCCTGATTTAAGACTACTTCTAAAACTGAGTTTCACCTGGAGGCTGAATAAAAGAACACTAATCAATATATCCAGTGATCTCTAGAGTGAACGGCAATCAAGACGGTAAGACACAGTTTATTCCTACACTGAGTTCATATGGACAGTCTTGTCTTATAATTATTTTTATTGTGCCAATGGACACAATGAGATATCATCATAATAGTTGCCTTTTGGATATCTGAAGGGAATCCCTACCTCTGTTTATCATGTGGAATTTCTTCCTCTTCAAGTATATGATTTCTTGCTATAGCTTCATGAACATAATACAACTCATTCTCAACATTTCAACGTTAGAATAACCCCAGGAACATACGTGTATGAATTGTCCAGGGTCATGTTGAAGGTCAGCATCCATGGCTCTGAATAGAAGTCAAAAGTTTGTATTTCCTAGAGATGCACGATTAAATTGGCTCCTCGTATACCTAAACATTATTTATCTGACACCTTTGAACGCAGCCAAGAACTGGAAACCAAGTTAAAATGCTCTCTGAGTAGCAAAAATAGATAGTGCAAAATTCATGAACAAAATCTTCCGCATTTTTTAGAAGACCGTCCTCCACAAACTTGTACTTTTATTTAATACTTAATTTTAATAAGCTCTGTTATTTGGTTTGCTGTTGCTAATGAAACAAATTCACCGTGGTTAAGAGTAAGGGATAAGAAACCACAGATTGGAAGGAGGAAAAGGAATAGAGTTCTTATGTGATTCAGTACACACCATACAGATGAGAAATGTCTCAGCCTCATAAAGATGACATGACTCAGTTATAAGGCATTTGGAACAGTACCTGGCACACAGCAAGCACACTATAGATGCTTATTAAATTAATGTAAATAAATGCATAGCTTAATAAAACATGAGGGCCTACAGCACAATTGATGTTCTCTAGGATGATAATGATTTTACAAAGGAAGGTTTTATCACTTTTAGTATATTATGTTTAATAGGGCAGGAAAATAAACACTTTTTGAAAATATTTCCATCAGAAAAAAACATATAACTTAAAAAAATAGCAGTTAAAACGGTACATTGTGATTATTTTCAAAACTCACAGCACTTGATGTCATCTGACAAATAGGGTTTTCTGAAGTCTTTCTGTTCTTTTTTATTAAAAAAATTTTAATGTTTATTTATTTTTGAGAAAGAAAAAGAGAGAGAGAGAGAGAGAGAGAGAGAGAGAGAGAGACTGAGCATGAGCAGGGGAGGGGCAGAGAGAGAGGGAGACACAGAATCTGAAGCAGGCTCCAGGCTCCGAGCTGTCAGCAGAGAGCAGAGAGAACCCGCGTGGGTTCCGACGCGGGGCTGGAACCCACGAACCATGAAATCCTGACCTGAGCCAAAGTTGGACATGTAACTGACTGAGTCACCCAGGTGCCCCTAGAGCATTTAATAATAAATCCAAAATGAGATATAAGGGCAAAGAAAAACCCAAGTTAAGGATATAGATGCTGTTTGCCCTCATATTTATTTATAAATAATATTTTCAGGGAATGCTACTATGAAATTTAATGAAAATGCTTAGTTCAGAGTCTTCTGGGTGTTTGCTTGTTTGTTTGTTTTCTGATACTAGGCAGTGTGGTTCACTGACCTAGCCCTCAGGAAAATGGCGAGGTAGTTGCTTCTTCATTAGTCCTCAGGCTCCTTTTCCTAACTTATTTTGCTCTCTCAGCACTGGGCCCCATCCCTTCCCTGTGTACCCTCTTCCCTCTGTCTCTCTCCCGCTGTGCACCTGTATACTGGCCTTGGCAACCTAGAACTCTTTGGTCAATCATCAAATACCCCAGCAGTGTTTTTCTTTCCAAGTCACTTTCCAAATTATGGAATGGAAGGTGTTATTTCCTATTAAGGGAATTTCAGGCACCAGAAAATCCACTGGGAAGAAAGGCAATCTGAGGATGAGGATAGCGTCCTGGAACACGTCTGGAGGCAGCATACTGAGTGGATGGAAAGCGTGGGCTTTGGAGTCCAGCCGAGTTGGGTCTGAATTCTGGCTCCTTGCTACTGGCAGTGTGGCTTCGGGTCTTCATTTGTGTGAAAGGAATAATAATAAGACTTGACCCTAAGGTTGCTTTAAAAATTAAATGGGATTGTCTTTGTAAAACACCTAATAATATGTTCAAGTTGTCATCTTGCTGAAGGTTATGAGTTAGAGCTTTGGAAGTAGATAGACAGAGGGCTTAGCTTTTGCTCAAGGAGAAATAACTTGACTCCCATGTTTTTGAAGCACAGAGATAGCACTGCTTTTCTCAGGACTCTTATTAAGGCTTAAGTGCATGTAAAAAAGACTGACTCCAGTCCCTGAAACATAGTAAGTCCTAAATGAGGTGTGGCTATTATAATCACAGGTATAATTAGATTGCTCCACTACGGATGGGCTCAATGAATGATAGAGATTATTTTTCTTGTCCATTATTATTATGGAATTTTTGGCATTTCTAAATTCCTTTGAGAGATGGACATCTTCCTTATTTCAACATAAGGTAGAATCTTGATTCTAATCAACCATTTTATTTAATAACATTTCTTATGTAGGGAAAACTTAGTCAATGTTTGAAATCCATTATGTTTTTCCAGGGAGAAGCTAAGGAAATGCAAAACTACGGACAGATCACTTGCTCTTTTCTGTCCCCGATTACTATTTACCACAGCCATTTGTGTGCACCTACCCAATATAACGAGGTGACTGGATCTATCTTTAATGCCCTCTTGGGCTGTGGAGAGCAGTTTAGAGCACTCCAGGTAAGCCTCTGTTATGAAACAGGATTCCAGTTCAGCTGCCTCTAGTCACGTAGATGTACCCAAACTTATGCTCTGACAGAAAAACAAACATTTGGTTATCTCCTTGTGCGTACTTGGGGGAGGGGGGGGGAATAAAGAAAAAAAGAAAAGGATCTGACCTTTTGATATTCACTTTCTCCATCCTGCGTTCTGGCCAGTGCACAAGTAAATAAAGGCTGGAAACTACAAGCCTGCTGTGCCATTCTTCGTCACGAGCTAAAATCCAGCCAACGCCAGATAGGAAACCAGAAACAAGGAGCATTACTACTCTACTGAGGCACATTGCCTTCCTCAGAATATGTTTTTCCGAAGAGCTACACCTGAATGTGACTTGCCGGGATTCCAATAATCCTTTTTTATGATTGTGGTTATGATCCTTTTGGAAAAAGCCAGGAATGAGACCACTGTCTCTGGTGTGCAGCAAAACCCAGAAGCCAGAGCGTTCTGAGAGCAGAGTGCCGAGGGAGTCTCCTGAGCCATGGGCAGGCAAACCAGCAGGACAGTTGAGATGCCATGGACTGTCTGCATTTACTCATAGTTCAAAGAACTAGGAAAAATGTGCACAGCACATCTACTATACTGTCACAACAACAACAACAACAACAACAACAACAAAACGAAACTGTTAAGCAGATGATGTGTGGGAGTTGTAAACTGCTTAGCATACCAGACACACACTGTCCTCCGATATGTGCTTCCCAGTCTCTACGAAGCAAAACTAGTGATTCACATTTGCCACTTTTACCCCATTCCCACTTCACTTAACTCAGAGGTAGCCCTTCCTATTGAACGCTGCTGTTATCTGGTTAGTGTGTGTGTCCCCTGGTAGACCGAGTGCTCTAGGAGGCTGAGACCATAGCTTAGTCCTTTTTTATATTCCTAGTGCCTGGCACACTGTAAACACTCTATAACGTCTGTTGATTGTATATAAATCAGAACCCTGACGAAACAGGGCTGAAGTTCTAAACTGATGGCCAATTTGTTAACATTATCTGTGACTTTTTCTATATTTAAACAATTACAGGTCCTTACTTTAAAATCCACATGCTCTAAGTTATTCATTTTTCATGCACCCCAAAAACATTTTCAGTGCACCTACCCTTCAGGCCAGCTACTGAGGGGGTTTACACAGATGGAAAAAATATTTTCCTCTCCTTTAATGAGATTATTGAGTCTGTGTCATATGCCATAGTCTATATATTCAGAAGCCACCCTAATAAATATTTTTAGGTTTATTTGATAGTCTTGGCTGTCATTTGAAACAGAAAATCAGTTCAACACCACAGCCGTTACTATTGACTAAACAGCTCCAAACCTCAGTTGGCCAACGTTTTAATCATATGGAGACAATCTGAATTTTACTGCCATCGAGAAACAACAGGAATATCTAATGCAGGAATTAGGAACGCATATCAATTTTCACAGTGCAGTGTGGTAATTATGAGAGTACACTTTCTTGTTGTCATTAAAGGGGCTTTCTGGTAGCCAAACTATTGTTCTGGTGTGTGGTGAGTCTAAAGACTCCACTGGCCTCTCTGCCTTTGATCTTTTGAGTTTCTGAAGTTGTGGGATTTTGCATGCTACACTGATAATCTGGGAAAATGTACAATCACTATAAAAGGAAATTTTCCTATTAGTCCAAGAATAATCGTTTATAGCAAAACCACCTGACAGAAACATGTGGGTGCATATCACCCTAGTGAAGACCAAAGATATTTTTACAACTGAGGATTATTTTCTGCCCTTTGTACAAATCCATATGGTGCCTATTCAGACGTCATCAGCAATGCTGTCTCATTCACCCCCAAGAATAGAGTTCACAACTTTTGCTCCAAATTTGGATAAAAAGAACTTTTATGAAGAGTTAGCTGTTTCATCGTCCACAGCACAATTACTTGAGGTCAATGGCATGTAAACTCAACTGGAGTAGGGCAGCAAACATGAATGAAGTAGCCAAGGAGCATGGCTTTCCTGCCTTGGACATACCCTGCTTCATCTATGCCCTGCTTCCTGCTGCTTTCTCTCCTGGAGTATAAAACATCTTCCTGACTCTGCAAAGGATAGTGCTTCTCCCACAGCGAACAATCCATCTGTTGCTGACTCTCATGGTAATCTGGGGGCACCATGGGTAAGGACTGCTGTGCTTCATTCATTCATTCAATAGAGAGTAAAGGAAGGAGATGCCCACTATTTACTGGAGGATCTGTCCCAGGTGGATATCTGGTTCTGGGTATGTCTGGTTCCAGAAAGAAAAGGGAAGAGGAAGGAAAAAGAGCACTGTTCCAACATGACTTGGCTAAGGAAGAGCAGAATGTTTTCCTCCTGAGAGTGACCTTCCTCTGACAAACAGGAGGAAGAAGGTTCTGGATGGACTATGACACCAACTCTTTTCTTTTCCCAAATCCTGTCCAGAGGCTGAATTTTTTGGTTAAAGTAATTCTAAGTATGACCAAGCAAACCAGTCTAACTAGGCACTTGAACTAAAGAAGCCACTAGTTGTTGGGGATGGGGAAAAATGTGACTACATATATCACAAGAAATATCCATCCTTGGTCCAAACAGAGGGAAAGGAAAGTCACTGCCATTACTTCAGTAAGCCAAAATTCACCACGGCACTTGGAGACCTGGGAAGGAGAATGTAAGGCTACTTTCCTCCTCCTCCTACTCTACTCCATTTTCCATTTGTTCATCACTTCCATTGAGGACACTGTTGGACTTCTAAAGATGACTGTGACTATTTCAATGGACCTCAGCCTTGGGGAGTTCAAGCTCTTGGATTATTTAGTATTACAAAGAGCAGGAGAAAAGTTCATCCAAATTAAGCAACAACAAACCCCACTGCATTTATACAAAATCCTTCTACTGTCCTCAAAGCAAAGTGATTTCTCCCCCACTTTGGCACACAGCCTGTGGGCTGCACCTTGGACCTTTGTGAAATCTCCTACAGCACTTCATGTACTGTTGATTTAGGCTTAGCGTAATGGTGGAGGTCCACTGGGGAGCATGGTGTAGTAGAAAGAGGAATAGATAGACAGGGAGATAGGGGAATGTGGATTTTACTACTAGTTCTACAAAAAACTAGTTAACAGGGTTTTTTTTTTATTTTTTAAAATGTTTATTTATTTTTGAGAGAGAAAGAGAGTGTGAGAGGCAGAGGGGCAGAGAGAGAGAGAGGGAGACACAAAATCCAAAGCAGGCTCTGAGCTGTCAGCGCAGAGCCCAATGCAGGGCTTGCACTCACAAACTGTGGGATCATGACCTGAGCTAAAGTCAGATGCTTAACCAATTGAGCCACCCAGGAGCCCTTCATTAGCAGTCTTAAAAAGCACATGACTTTCTGAGCTATCAGTTCCTTATCTGTAAAATGAGAAGATTAAATGAATTATTACTTTGTATCTCTAACATTGTAAAGTAGAAGACATTAATACATAACATACAGGTCATAGGGTGCAGAAAACAGAAATGAAATAATGAAAAGTGGCACACTGTATGATTTGCCCCGGCCTTAAGCATCAAAAATTCTTCCTTGGAAGTGATTTCTCAATCCTCCAACACCCTTGGAAACTTATCTGCCCAATTATATCCAGCTTTTCATCTTGTGTTTTTATTATTGAAATATATGTCTTATCTTCCCCATTAGCTATAAGCTCCATCTCTCGATATTCTGCCATTTCTAGCTCTGGATCGATAAATATTTGTCAAAAGAATCAATGGTTCTGACTGAGTGTTTAACTCTTTAATTAGCTTTAATTAATTCTTCTAAAATTATTACATTTGAAAGATAAGATTAAGACTCAAACATTTATCTCAGTTTATAAAATTGGATTTGAACTTTCAATTCTAAAGTATTCACAGAAATGAGCTGTTCTTTTATTAAACATTCACAGATACTCATTCTGAGGACCTTTGCTTTTTTGCCCCATCCACTAATATCAAAAGCCTGCTAAATACATAAACAAATACATCTATACATAAACACATACACACATAAAAAAAAAGTTACATTTTTTGTGCCTGGGGTGAACACATTACCTTACATAATTCTTAAAACAATACTATGGAATTTTAGATGAGGAATACTGCTACTAAGTAACAGTGCCACTCAGACAGGAATGGAGCTTGGTTTATCTGACTCCAAAGTTCATGCTTACCAGTAGAGCATGCTCTCTCCGTGTTTGACTATCCACCCAACACAACCTACCTAGACTTTTATCTCCGTGAGTCTCTAGTATGAACCCTACATCAATGCAAGGCAATACAGCCAAAATTACTGAAGAAAAAGGCAGTATATAAGAGCTTTGTTGTAGTGAAAAGGCAGTGAATTTTATTTGGAGTTCTTAAGTACTTAATTTCATGCTTACTTAGCCCCCTGATGGCTTCACAAAGTTAGGAAATTTACTAAAGCTCAATAAGCTTCAGTTCTTTGTCAGTAAAATGTGGACAATAGTACTTGTCTCAATAAGTTTTTATAAAAAACTCAATGAAATATTGTATATTGAAATATCAAAAATGCATAGTACATGCTCAGTAAGTCCTTCCTTGTCCCCCCCTCCCAACTCTGCCTTTCAGCATAAGCACTGCCTTCCCAAACAAAGTCTGTAACGATAGGAACATGAACTACACATTTGCAGGAACACCTTGGTATCCTCTCTTAAGGAGAACTCTCCTCCTCAGCCTAAATAAGTCTCAAACAAAATGTTTTACCTCCCTAGAAGTTACCGGAGGCCACCAAGGCTCCAGCCATCCTGAAAGCCATTTGCTATCAACACTTCCATTGAGTTGAACAGAAGTTGCTCATCCTGCCATATAGAGGATCATTCTTTGAGGTTCTTATTTGGGTACTTTGTGGTCCAGAACTATGTTCTCCATGAGATAATCTCACAATGATACTTATATTGAGTAAAATCGTAAGTATTCTTTCTCATACTTTCCTCCTTAATTTATTTTTTAAAAATGGGGCCACTGGTTCTGCAACAACAGTGACCTCTACAGGGGTATTCATCGATTCATCTGCCAAACTTTAAGTATCTTGGACTACAGACGTAAGTAAAGATGAAAATGCATGGCCCCTTAGATATCTCACAGGACAGCAGGGGAGAAAAGAAGTGAAAAGACAATTATAATGCAGCATAGAGCTATCTGTGACTGGGAAAGCCATGCAAAGAGTCTCTGACTCTTTAGGGCACTAGCCAGACCTGATCAGCAACTGCGGCCTTCAGCCATCCAATTCTCTCATCCAGCAAGTTCTTACTGATGTTTGAGACTAGCCTAGAAACACACACAAAGGTAACGTGGCAAAGGTACGACTTTCAAGACTCTTATCTTCTTACAGTAGCCGGTTGGCTCAAACCCTTACAAATCGAAATTGAGGAAAGCAATAGACTTTTCTTTGTCTTTCGGTCTTGACCATGTAGCCTCAGTGTTAGGTGGCAGCATCAAGGGCCAACTTCATATCTGATGTAGGACTCCCCTCAACTGAACTCCTTCACCACCTCCTGCCAGCACAAGCTTCCTTGGCTCACAGGGTGGCTCATTCCAATTGAAGCAACTTCAGCTGATAGAAAGTTTGCCATCTAATAAGCCAAATTTATCATCCTATAGAGTGAGGGGTTTTACATTTTTGTCCCCGATGGACTTCCTTTGGGTCTGATGAATCTCCTTTTCAGGATAATGTTTCTAAGTTCAGAAATGTATACTTTTAATAGAAATCTATGTGTGTGTGTGTGTGTGTGTGTGTACATATATACATATATATTAAAACAAAGTATGATATAGATTTATGTGGTCTTCTTTATAACCTATTAATAAGATCTAGAAATGGGTATAATAATTACCATAATTTTGAAGTAGTGATATGTGTGGTATTTTGAGACATCTGTATCAACTCTAATGTGATATGAAAATAGCTCTGATTTCTATTGGTGACAAAGTGATGGTTCTGTTAATACTACTGTGGTTTTTTGCTCACATTCACAACTAAAGGAAATGGGGAATTACAGTTATAGGGTAGTAGAAACAAAGATGCATTTTTTTCACTCAAATTCATAGACCCTGAATTCTCATAGACTACCCCAGAATAAATAATTCTTTCATAGAGATTTTTTTAAAAAACTGTTCTTTGCAACCACAGAGAGCAAATCAGTCCTCTTGCACTCTCCTGCTTCTCCTAAATTAAGCCGTCCAATTCAAAAACTGACATTGTTTCCATATTCTTCAGTAACCTTATCACTTTGTCTGCATGAGATAGAGTTTGTTAATTCCAAATTGAAGCACTGAGACCAGAAAGTCAGCAGGCATTCCAGCGTCTTACGAGCAGACCACAAACCCCCAAAGGAACAAAGGATAAACTTGCAGGAACATTGGCATCCTCTCATAATGAAGTTGTCTCTCGCAGGGAGAAAAATCTGTCAAAATGGTTATTAAGTATTTTAAAGTCAAAGCAGTATGTTTTTTGAAAAGAGGAGTAATTGACTTTTTAAAAAAATTTTTAATGTTTATTTTTCAGAGAGAGAGATTGACAGAGTGAGAGCAGGGGAGGAGCAGAGAGAGAGAGAGGGAGGCAGAATCTGAAGCAGGCTCCAGGCTCTGAGCTGTCAGCACAGAGCCCAATGTGGGGATCGAACCCACAAACCCTGAGATCATGGCCTGAGCCGAAGTCAGATGCCACCCGGGTGACCCAGGAGTAATTGATTTTTAATGACAGTTTGATTTTCTTACTGAAATGATCATTTTAAACACAAATGTGTAACACAAGGGATCAGTAACACAAAGCAAAAAACAAAGAAGTTTTTTTCCCAAGATGAAGGAATGAATTTGTAATTTGTTTGGCCTGTGCTAGATGTATTTACAGCTTTTTGAAGACTGCACCTTTCACCAGATAATAAGCAGGAGTCTCTGATCCTAGCTATGAACTAGATATAGTTGGATCCCAAAAGGTGCAATTAATTAAGCACCAATTCTGTGCTGGGAAATAAAACGATGAATAAGAAATGGCTTCTGTCCACAAGGGAACCTAAAATTTATGGAAAGATGTAAACATATGACAGAAATAATTATACAAGGAAGACTAAAACTATGGTTTATTGGAGGAGAAATACCCAAATGATGTAAAGAAAAGGTAATAATCAGTAGACCTATATTGTCAATCAAATGGTTTTGTTAACAAGGCAAAATAATACCATAGATTTTCAAGGCATCCTGTATTATAATATTATGCAAACACCATCATAATTACTAGGATGTTCTTGTCTTTCCTACTTGTTGGAGTTCTTCACAATTATCTTGTTGATTATTAACCTCACACAGCACCTCCCACATGGTGCCCTCTCCACACATAATATGAATAAGTGAATGAAGGCGTCACATACTACGGGAAAGGTGGGGGACCCGGGTTTGAAACCCAGTTCTGCAATACGCTTGATGGTGTCAATTTCTGAACGCTCTTAATCTCTCTCTAAACCTTAGTTATCTCACCTGTAAAATGGGGATAATAACGAGAACAGTAGGCTTTGGGTAGAGACTATATGATACCTGAAACTACTTAACAATCATCCTTCAAGGACCGTCCGCTTCTATCGTCACAGAGAGAAGCATGTAGAGCTGAGAGCTGGAATGAAATACGATAATCCACTTCCGCTTTCTCCTTTTAAAGAGCGAACTCAAGGGACCGTAGTTGTCCCTAAGGCCACACTTGCAGTGTGAAAAACAGGAACAGGTGCAAACCCAGGTCTCCTGAGTTTCCTAGCTTACTAAGTTTTAATAATAACCAGATAACACTCTCCTAGGTCAAAAGAGTCTTAATACCATTTGACTCTCTAAAACCAAGTGATGTTGTTGTCTGTTTTCTCCAAAGTTTACATACTCTGAATTCAAAGACGTGAGACACCTAAAGTGCTTTTTCTACATTATTTGTCAAGTTGGGAGTCTTAGATATATATACTTGAAGCATTTCTATGGCTCCAAATATTTAATGAGGAACAATGAGGCACGCTCTCTGCAGGCTAGAGGCTGTGGCCCTGCCCTGACGCATGAGCACATCCTTAGCAAAAGGGTTAAAATTGGCACCTATCTATTTTTCTCTCAGATAGTAGGCTTGAGGATGAATATTCTTCATTTGTTTATAGTCTATCAAATGAGACACTCCTATGACTACAGACATAAGTCAAGCCACGGTCAACCAAGATTATTTCCATATACATAATTTTAATCATTTAGTGATGAGTTGGTGCTATAGAAAGAAGTTTGCCGTTGTTTTTACCTGTATGAGTAAATGGCTTATACAGGAATTAAATGCAACACTGTATGTGGAAATATAAAGGGTCGTGCTAGTGACAATAACCATACTGTGTTATCACTGTTGCTGTTGTCACTGCTGTACCAGCAAGAAGCTCAACAGCTCTTTGTTGAATGAAGGCTTGCAGAAATGGTCATGTTCTTAGCTATCAAATGTTGTGGTTATCATCAACTGCCTTAATCAATAAAACTTGCAGAAGATAAATCCCCGAGGTTGTAGTAAAGATTAAATTACATAATATGCAGGAATGTGTCTAGTATAATCTGGCAACTGTTAAGCATTCAAGAAATGTTAGATGAATCTTAACTTGTAAAGTGATTAATCAAGAAAAATTAAAGATAGCTTGAAAATTTGATGAGATTTAGACCCCCAGAAAAAGAAGTTGGCAATGAAATCTCAGTATAGAGCTACTGGATTTTTATTAACTCTAAGTACAATATCACACATTTATCAACTTCCCCCGAACACCACTGCTGCAATTAGAAAATACAACGCATTACTCAGGGTTTGTGTTGTAATTGCACAAAAGCAGAGTGAGGTGGCGAGTTTCTCACAGGTGATAAGATTAGCCTCCTGCAGCTTTTAGAATCACGGGCGTAGAGCCAGGTGGAGTGGTCTTTAACGCGGACATTATTTGTACTAGACAGAGTCCATTTAGCTCAGCGTTTCACATGAGCTAGTCCAGGGTTCCCCTGTTCGGCGTGTCCTCTTTTTCCGCCCTCTCACTGTTTAAATAAATCATAGGAGAGGAGAACCTTAGCTTGAACCTGCTACTAATCCATAACATGAAAGTCATGTCTGTGAATATCTGTGCTCTTGGCATCATATCCTTCAAAACCTCTATTTCAGGAGAATTTTTCCATTAAGTCATGTATTTCCTTTGTTTCTAACTCCCTTACATTCATAATTCAGAAATGTTTTCTTAGTGTAACATACCCTCAAGTATGTCTTCTCCTGAGGGTTCCCGTATCTGCCAGCACACTATGATCTTACTTACCCTGCTTTGCCTCTCAAACAGGTAAGTGCCTTCAGAGAGATTTCTCCTTCAGCCATGGGATTCCTTTACTGCAAAGTAATCTAAAAAAAAAGAGAGATGGAACCCAGAGTTTCTCCGACTGAAGGGAGCTTCGACGTGCTACATTAAAAACTGAAAGGCCGAGGTGGAGACTTTCAGCCCCTAGGATTTATCTCTCCCTCCCTTGTTGCCAGCACCCCACTAACACAGCATGGTGTTTGACTCTACGTGACCCTGGATGAATCTTCCCCTTTCACCCCAGCCTTCCCAGCACTGGGGCACTGCGTAGCTCCAGACAGTACATGGGAGTGCCACAGAGGCTAGTCTGACTGAGAATGGGGAGGACACACAGTGACCTCCCTTTCTTCCCAGACACCAAGAAATCTTTACTTTGTCCTTGAAAAACCCTTTTGCTTTGATTCAAGGACACCATACCTCCTAGCAGACAAGAGTGGCACCAGAGAGAGGCAGTGATCAGAGCCTCCAAGGCCTCATTCGTACACACAAGCTGAGCCCTGCCGGGCAGCCCCTGAAGGTCCCAAGATTCACTTTCCCAAATTAACCTCGGAATTATCCTTTCTCCACAGAGGTCATGGCTTCCCTCACCCTGTGTGCCTCTCCCCAGCCCAGTGTTCCTTCTGCCTCCTCTTCTCCCAGGAGGAACCTCAACTTGTCACCAAGAATGCTTTTTTTCTGGGCCTCTCAGACTTTGTTTTAATACCCCCTCTGAGCTGCCTCCTAGGGCCTTCATATTTAGTAGCAAGCTGTGTGGCATTTGAACTAAAGACAGCAAAGAGACAAAGGTGTTCTTGAAGCAAAAATCACCAACCTAGCTAAATTAAGACGAAACATCCAGAAATTACCACTGCCAGCTACAGGCTGCCCACTTTAAGAGTGATTATCTTTCCTATGCACATTTATACTTTGCCCCCAGAATATGGCTGATCCGTGAAAGAAACCACAGCGCGAGGCTTATGAGCCATGAGTTTTTAAAAGGCTGGACCAGGTGTACTATGGAGTAGGTTTTTTTTTTCTAATTAAAAAAATTTTTTTTTAACCTTTATTTTTTGAGAGACAGAGACAGACAGATCATGAGCAGGGGAGGGGCAGAGAGAGAGGGAGACACAGAATCATAAGCAGGCTCCAGGCTCTGAGCTGCCAGAACAGAGCCCGATGCAGGACTCAAACCTACGAACTGTGAGATCATGACCTCAGACGCTCAACTGACTGAGCCACCCAGGCGCCCCGTAGGTTTGACCATCCTGAGATTCTAAGAGGTAGATGCATAATTCTTATTTTTTAGCACATGGTCTTAAACTCTGGAACCCTAAGAGAAGCTATTCCTGCCCTTCTGTTCTGAAACCAAATTCGCTAGGATTCTAGACACACTATTGATTGCCAGTGTGTAAAATGTATTCTTGCGGCCTTGGATCTGCCTTCGAGACATGCTTAATATGAAAGATTAGGTTTATGGATAAAGCAGCTCATCAGCCTTTCCCCTGGAGAACCAACTCAAGAAACCCCATTCTTTTTTTTTTTTCTTTTATTCTCTGCATTCTACTTCCCTTTCTCCCACTCATCTGCTGGCAGAGTAAAGATAAAGACTGGTTGAATAGCTTCAAAGAGTGAAGTGAATTCAAAGCAAGAGAAATTGAGTTCTCTCTTAACTATGCTGCTTTCCTTATTTTGCCAGCCAGCGCCAAGTGTGGAGGCAAAAGTAGAGCCAAACATTTCTGAATGTGGTCACCCTCATTAAGCAAGGCCCTAGACTCTGCTTTCCAAAAGCAGGAAGGTGCAGACAGTTAGGGAGACAGGTTCAGCTATTTGGAGATTAGAGTCTCCCCCTGGTCAAGAGGAGATAGGGCTTTTCAGAGTTTGTATGCTGCCCTCTCCTGGCCTGTGTACAGGAGTGTTAACAGGTCACCAAGGGTATGGATGTTCATCCCACACCTGTGTGCAAGGTACATGTGTACACATGAGACTGTTTAGAACACTCAGAAAAATCTCACTAACTTTTATACTTGAAGCTTATTTGATGAAATAAACTCACTGTTGCTTTGACTCTTGGATTCATATTTAAGGATGCCAGTCTTTGTGCCATCTTCCCTCATACCCTGGTGCTTTGACCCTCTCCTTATTCACCCTCTTGCGGCCATGTGGCTCTGGGACTCTGCTCTGCAAACCAGTGTTCCACATGCGCTGGGTCCTACGAATGAGCTGGCCAAAGGCATCTTCCCAACTAGAAGCGGTGGCTACGGGAAATACCTGTATTTAGATTAGTGGTTTGAAGACCCTACTTCAGCCTGACTTGTGATCAAGATTAATTCTATGCATAACTAGCCAGTGTGTCCAATTCACATAAAGGAGAACTCTGTTGCGGGAAGAGAAACAGCTTAAGCAAACACAGGAATAGATGGCACCAGAGGCCAAATTCATACGTGCATACTTTCCCCTTTGAAAAATTTGTCTTATTTGCTGGTCCTCTGTGTGACTTGTTTTAAGCCCAATACTTGGCACATTTGGTTGCAATAATTCATTACTTTCTCCTAAATACTTAAAGGACCCTGATACTGAGTAAATGCTTACAATCTGGCACGATTGCTGTAGCAACGCTGGGGTATAAACGTGGTTGGTCTAATCTGTTGTGTGCCTGTGACTCCACAGCCTCTCAATGTTTGCCCTTGACCTAGGCCTGCCAGGCCTCTCCATATCAATAAGAACTCAGGCGCCCAGACTGGAAGCCTAATTCCATTCCTTTGCTTTAGAAGAAGAGGGCTAAGGAAGAGGTGTTTACTTTAAAGAGATTTAGAGGCATGTACCTTGTTTAAACTTTACCAACCGTATAAGTTGCGGGTATCTAAGGCTCTGGCTGGCTATACTAAATGCGCAGGGAATGAACTTTTGATTACTTCTCTCAAGGAAGAATGATAGCACAAAAACAATGAGGAATCAAAGCATTCTTTACATTTATCTTCAAAAAGCCATCGTGTCTGTTAGTTCAGACAAAGTGTGTATACACATTCAGTCTCACGTTTACTTTGTCGCCACCAACATGACTAAAGTTGCTTTAGAGTTTGAATGGCAAGAGGGAAATGGGTCTCAATTTATTTCAGATATTATAGTTACAGATTGAAAAATGTTTATAGTGACACAAAACTACCCTTTTGACTGTAAATAGAATTTAGTTGGGGCAGTTAGTATTTATTTAAACAGGTGAATTCTTGACAGTCGGTTTCCTTTGTGCTATAGAAAGAGAAAAATGCTCATCTATAAAATCAAAATGCTCTCTCCCAAATAAAATATTCATTTGCCACGTCTATTCTTTGACATGATTTCAAAAATACCCTGTTAAATCATTCAAACTTGGCAATGGGCAAAAACGTGGACATTTTTCATGACTACACGCGTGCATTTTCCTTAACGACAAAGGAACATGTTCATTTGATTAAAAAAAACAGGTCAGTGTGAATTCTCCATGGTGATATGCAGAACAAGCACCGTTCTTGCAACGTCCTGTCTCCCCTGGGCCCGCACACGTCTTGGGTACGGGCTGCCCTGGGACCGGCCGTGACGCAACCGGGACGTGACTGCGAGCTACCAACGCACGGTCTCAACGCGCCCCGCCGAGAATCCCAGCAGAACCGTGCAGGGGGACGAGGTGTCCTGCGGCTCCTGCACCTGCCGCGGCAGCGTCGTCTCGCTGAACCGGCGTCCCGACCCGCCCGCGTCCTCCCCCGCAGGGAAAGCCATTCAATCCCCACTGGCTTTTCCAAGGGAAAGACCGCACTCATGAACCAATGTTAATTTAATCACAAGTAATCAACGGGGGGGGGGGGGATGTTATATAACCATCTTCAAAATTTGAAATCAAACCTGGTAAAATCCCAGGAAATAGTAGTTGTTTTTTTTTTTTTAACAAAACTCAGGTCTTAAAATAAAAAGAAGAACGAACGGAAAAGAAATGGCCAGATGTCTACCGAGTTTAGTATCAAATAAAATCAAACCCCAAACGGGCATTTCCTCACGAGCATCACGCTTACGACACGCGTCCAATCCGTGACTTTCAGCGAAGTAAGGCAGGGGCTCCCGCAGCGCGTCCTGCGCGCACAACGCAGGCGCATGTCCAACGCCAAGGCCACGCCGAGGGGAACCGGGGGCGCAGGCGGCGTCGCGGGCCGCTACCCGGGGGGCCTGCCCCTGCCCTCCGTGCCCCACCACCGCCAGGCCACACTCGGACGCGTCGCTCGCAGCCCGCTGCGCGCCGGCCACGCGCTTCGCGGCCGGAACCGGGCTCGGGCGCCGCGGCGCCCGTCCTCCGCGGGGGCTGGCAGCCCGACGGCCGGGCGGCGAGCGTCGCGGCCCGCGTTCTACCGGGCGGGTCGCGGGTCGCGTCTGAGCTGCTGGGGCGCCCCGTGACGACGGGGCTCAGCGGGGCACGGAGAGGCGCCGCGTGACGACAGGCAGGTACTGCCGTTACTCTAAGGAGGCAGGTGACGGCCGGGTCTGACGGTCCCGCGGTACAGCCGCGGGTAACCGAGGCGACTCAGCCGTGCCCCCGAGCACACCGTAAGCACCGTAACAGCGCCGGCCGCCCAGGCGCGACGACGCGACCCGCTCGCTCCGCGCTCCCCCCCGACCGGCAGCGGGGCCGACGACGGCACGCGCTCTCCGGAGCCTCGGGAAGGCAGAGGCGGAGACGCGGTCCGGGCCGCGCTCGTCGGCACAGGCTGCCTACCTGCGAGGGCGCGGCGGGAGCCTCCTCCGCGGGGGCCTCTCGTCGGAGCGACGCGGTCGGCGGCGGGCTGCGCGCCGGCCGTCCTCTGCCGCCTGCGGGGGCCGCGGCGGCGCGGACGCGCACGCGGGGGCGCGCGCCGGGCTGCGGCCGGCGGAGGGGCGCGGGCGCGCGGCTCCGCCAATCTCGCCGCGCCGCCGCGGGGCCGGCGCGCTCCGGGGCTTCCGTTGGCTCCGCGCGCCCGGCAGGTCCCGGCGGCCGCCCCCTCTCGGCTCCGCGCCGCGCCGCTCTCCCGTCTAACCCACAAACATCGCAGCCTCTCGCGCCTCGCTCGCTTGCGGCGCCTCTGGTTTTCTCCCTCCAGTCTGGCTTCACAGCCCCGCGGTCAGCCGTGACATTTCGGTTAGCAGACTTCCAGTCCAAACCTTGTTGTTTACGTAAAGAAATGCTCCGTCCCCTACACCCGCAGAACCCACCCGTTCCCCTCGGATCTTCTTCCTGCTTTTGTTGATGGCTTTGCAGTGCGAAGACTGTGCAAAGCCTGTGTGCGGTGCGCGCGCGCGCGCACACGCGCGCGCCCACACACACACACACACGCACACTCCCCAGACTCCTTTTGTTGTGAATAATTGAGGTCACTGAAATTAAAGGCAAGCTGAGCCTAATAACCTAAGTGAGAGCTCAACTAATAAAATCTTGAATGAATTCAGTGGAAAACACTCATTGCTTGAGTTTGTTTTCTGTTCCAAATAGCGCTTTGGTCATTATCCCCATTTTTGTTTATTGGATGCAGCGGTTTCTAATGCAAATCAGACTCTGACAGCGTCCAGGGAACAGGGAACAGTGACGCCAGACCGGCTCTTGTGCCGCGTGGGCCCCGTGTGTCGTGTCGGAAGGCCCCAGTGACGCCTGCATGCTCCGTCCTGTTATTTTCTGGCCTTCCGTCCACTGATGGTCTCAAGACACTCTTTTACTGTGGTTCACTGGCTAAAGAAAGCTGGTGAGACTCTGCTGATAAAGTTTCCTGCATTAAAGTCTTCAATCTGTATATGTCAATAGTGATCAAACTTGGGCCCCTCAGCAGAGAAGGAGCCCAAGAAAAATTTTCTGACATCTGACTAACTTGGCTTGGAAAATTAAGAATAAAATAAAATTTCACTGTGTTTCCTAAAACAGACCCTCCCTTAGCTTACATTCCCCCTAAAATCATTTTCACTTGTGCCTATGAAAATTTTAATGACAGCTATTTTTTGAAAGAAGCATTGCTTCTGAAATACTGAGCTCTATTTTGATTTTTAACTTGGAATTCTTTCCCAATGTTATGACTTTTGTATACTATTTTGGTATTTGATATCTGGTTTCAGCCCAGCTTGCAACACATTTTGTTGCAAAGTCACAGGAAACAAACGTTAGTTTTGAAATTTATTATCACCAAACAAACTACCTGCTTGTTTTTCTTGCTTGGACATGTTCCAAGAAACTTTATTTTCAGAAGAGGCCAACCTGAAACCAGCTGAAATTGACAAAAGAAATACAAAACAAAACCACACTTGGCCACATTGGTTTCTGTCAACCACAATCCAACTTGAAATGGTATCTCCTAGTACTTTTACAACTCCAGTCCATTCCTTTTCCTTAGTTGAAAAAATAACACTGTCGTAAATCTTTCAATGTGTGAAGTGTATTTCCTCTAAAGGTCTCAGCATTCGTAGAAAGAAAGGAGTTATTGGTAAGACTTTCCAGATTTTCCAGGTGGAGAAACAGAGTCAGATTGATAAAGTGACTTGCCTTACGTTGTGAAGGTAGACGGCAAACAGCGCTGGGAGACTGGATGACTGCTTTCCTTCTTATCTTTTTGAGATTACTGTTCTATACAAATTATTCAACTCAAAGAAAAGGGAAGTGTTAATACAGCAGGTTTGGATTCCCATGTGCCTTTGCAAAGAAGAGCCAACAATTCAAGAAATCATATTATCAACTAACTAAATAGTTATTTTACACATTATTCCAGGACAGGTCATGATATGTTCTGATAAGTTGCCAATAATTTGTACTTTCTTAGAGTTGTCTTTCTAGCAAGAAAGAAGTGACTGATAAAACCAACCAGGTTGTTATATTTTCTGCTTGTTATTGGGGGGATCACTATCACTCTTTGTGTCCCTGAAAAGACAGTGTAAATAAAATCATGGATAACTTTTAAAGTCATAGACAAATTTTAACTTTATTTTCGGTGATAGTTCAAGCCTTCTTTCTTTTCATTAATGAGGAGCAAAACTGGATGGTTAAGAAGACACCTCTTCTACCCAGTCATGTGATTAAGAAAAAAATAAATTATTAGTATTTATTTTTCTACATTTTATTCTTTTGATCAATTTGCTACTTTTAAAAGATAGTTTTCAAATACCTTTCTCAAATGCTGCAATTCAGTTTGCTCTTTATAAATGACATAGGTGGTGGTAATAAGAAAAACTCCGCGTCTCGGAATGCGCTACAGTAGACGGCCAAGCAGATTAATGGCAGAACAATGCTGTTTTATTTTCCACTCATTCAGCCACATCAGGATTATCCTTTGTGTGGCACTTTTTACAAGAGACAATCACAAATTGGCATATATCCAGAGGAGTCGATAAGACAAGTGATTTGGATATTATAATTTATAAGAGATGATGGAGAGAATTGGGCAGTTTGTCTTGGAGAAAGGACTTGGGGTGAACATGGTAACAATTTGCAAATAATATATGTGAAAGAGGAAATATATTTATCATCCATATGTGCTTCAAATGTATTGTCATTTTCACAAATATTTTCTTACTTGAATCTTTTAAGAACCTAAGAATATAGGATAAGTAGTATTAGCCTGATTTTACAGATAAAGTCTGTATAGGAAAGTATAGTAAAGTAGTGTAATTAAGTTATGGTTATGTCACTAAAAAATTGGAAGAACTTGAAAAGCCTTCCAGGCCCAGTGCTCTTCTGGGGGGAAGGTAAAGGAGGTGAACTAAATTCCAAATAGGGTAAGACTTCTCATAATAAGAGCATACAATCAATTGCAAGGATTTCCTGGCAAATTGATGATTTCCCAAGGACTGAAGTAGTCAAGAAAAGGCTCACAGTCACCAAAAGAGATTATTAAAGCATTGCTGAAAAGGTCAAACTAGATGATCTATGGTCTATTTCAGTTTGACAGCATCTTTGATTCTATTATGGGGCTTTAAAATATGATAAAAGAACTTGTATTTTCACCAAATGATCTTCATGATATGGTATTAAGTTAAAAAAGGAAAAAAGGTTTTGATTATGATCCAAGTATATTTCTGGATTCAAGATGATTGTAGACAGTCTTTTAATGTCTTACATGTATTATGAATATGTATCATTTGTAATAGGAAGAAACTTTAAAAAGTAATATAGGAGAAACATAAAAGAGGTTGCATTTTTTATTCTCTTCAAAGACACGAGATTCCCACATGAGTAAGGTACCGAAGACTGATTGCACTCCTAGTAACGTAAGCATCATACCTGATGCTTCTTACCTATTTATCAGTTTCTTTCCAAATTACATCACATACTTTTTTAATGCTGATATTTTTTCTTGCTTATCTCATGTTTATCTTAGTAGCTTTTTCTTAACCTCCCAATTTACTGATAAATGTATAAATGAGTGCTCGTTTAGTCCTTTTATTGCTATAATAATTTTCCTTTGGTTACCATGACAGTTTAAATTTGAAATTATTGAAATGATTTTGATATATGAAAGTTTTTAATTCTTCCATTTAAATATATATTCATCCATCAATATAAATTTTCATTTTATAGAAAGGTAGAAACTCTGTTTATTAATGTATACTTACATCAAAATCTCCAAGTGAAATAATATTTAGGATTCACTGATATATATGAATCTACAGTTTTGCCACTCACACATTTCTACTGTTTGCATGTATGGAATAACATTTATCTCTCTTGTGTCACAATATTCCTGCCCCAAATGCATACGAGTGATTTATAAGATTTATATGAGTTTTATAGCAAAAAATATAGCCCTTGCTGGATTGCAGAACAAACTCCTTGGGCATGAGAGTGCCATCTGTCGTGTTTGTGTCACCCCAATGGAGCAGAGAGCACAACCCACAGAGGAGCTTGGGAAATTAACAGGAAAGAGAATGACCACACATTCAGCTCAAGCTCTATATTTTCCCTTAAGACCCAGGGAGCAGGTGGCTGTGGGTGTTTTTGATTCATTAGTTCCTGCTCATTAGATGTCAGCAAGGCCTCTGCACTGTACTCTTAGTTCTGAGATATGTATGGAAAGAGGCGAAGAGGGCAGAATCAGAGTAAAGGGAAGACAGAACCACCTCTGACCTCAATGTGCTTATGACATGGCAAAAGGAGATAGCTAAACTAAGATTTAGTAATGACAAATGTAGTTGAGATCATGGCCAGGACAGTCACAATTATAGTGCCTGTGACCCCACAGCTCTTTCTCCAACTTCACAGCCCTGTTACGGAAGCACTCCTAGATCATTCCATAGATGAGTGTAAATGTGTCATACTCATGTCCCTATCGCTACAAATATCAGACTAGACTAGGCTCAATGGCAGCCAATCCATGCAGAGATAATGGTGGTAAACTGCCAATGAGTTTTCCTCTTTTGAGAATCTTGAACTAAGACTATCTACGTTTCTCTCTCTCTCTCTCTCTCTCTCCCTCCCCCATTTATCCATCTATCTATATTTATCCATCTATCCACCTATAGTTGGCAATTGGTAGCAATATCATAAGCTTAAAGAGTCTGAAAATCAGAGAAAAGAGACTATCCTACTTATGATCATGCTAAAAAGGGTCATTTATGAAGTTTTGACTAAAAACACAGCACTAAGAATGCAAGCCAAGATGAGGTCCAGTCATTCAATCTTTCTTAGCTTCCACGGGCTCTGTTTATATTTCCCTTGTTTTGTATGCATTCTGATACTAAATCTCCCAATGCTTGAGGTAAGTTTTGTGAATTTCTCCTCCTTGAAAATGAGACTACAAGAGGAAAAGAATGCAGTGAAATATGGTGGCAGCTCCTGTAATCTGAAAAGTTTAGATTAACCGCAGGCTGAGTTTTAGACGATGGACATTACTGCACTATCATTTGGTATGTGGACTTTGATGTCAACGCAGGGTGTGAATGCTGAGTTACTTACTGTTTGGGATTTTTGCTTTTCTTCTCGGGTTTTGGTTTTTGCATATATAAAATAAGGTTAAAATACCCACAGTGTAGACTTGAAGGAAGATTAAAGTAGATTTTGCTTCAGAGAGATTGTACAATGCTTGGTCCAGAGAAATTATTTAATAAAATAAGGAGTCCAAGCTCAATAGAACAGACATTTCATATGCTATGGATAGCAGGGGCTGCAGAAGTTCACTAATCAGCATTTGAATGTGGATGGGAGAATCTATGTTCAAAATGAATTGGGGGGAGGTTGTCCTCTCTGGGATTGCCTTTAACACCCACAATGTGGTCTACTGATTTGATATTTAGATATAATCCCAAATCACTCAGAGCTGTGCCATATGGGAAGAGACTAGTCTGCCTATTTCCATTTTAGAACAAATTAACACAATGCAATTATATGATGAGTCTCTCTATACTCCCTAAGGGCAGGGACTGTGTCTCATTTGACTTTTTATATCCAGTGCCTACCAGTGTGCCTGGTACATAGCTGGCACTCAGTAAACTTTAGTTGAATGACTTATTTTATAAATAATTTCATGAGAAAATTGACTGATTGATGAGTTAGTTTGCTAATTGAAGATAACTTCTTTATATGGATTGTAAACTGGCTTGGAATGTGATTCTAAAAAAAAGGTCCCAATCTGTTTAGTCCAAGAGAAATACTGTTTGAATTAAGTGGTTAATGGTGCTTGATTGTATTATTATTTAAAATACTAATTTCCCCACTCTATAGGACCCATCCCTAAGAGAGGGTTATATATGCCCTCTCCCTTGACTGAGGCTTGGCATTTGGCTTACTCTGGTCACAAGTTACATTTGTATTTCCACAACAAAGCTTTTAGAGCCATGCATGGCTCCCAGTTCCCCACCGGCTCTCATTTTCTTCCAAGAGAACAGCAAGGTCCTTGGGTCTCTGAAACAGGACAGCACAAACATAGCCAAATGGATACAGATACGAGGATGAGAAATAAACTTTATTTGTCATAAACCACTGTGATTTTGTGGTCACTTAGTGACTATAACATAACATAGTTTCAGCTGACTGATACTATACATTTTTAAGTCACTTAAGATACCAGAACTCCTTTGCATAGATAAAATCCAGTATGCTTGTTAATAGGCAAATGTCTTCTTGTCTTACTTACATTGGATATTACACATTAATATAAATGCTATGTGATAAAATTCCAATAACAAAAAAGGTATCAGATTTCACCTAATTCTCCCTTTTGTGTTCAAGCTTTATTCACCCCAGTGCCACATAGTTTCTATATATAAGGCTCATGTGTACCCAGGAATCATTTGGTGAATATTTCTGAAGCTCATTTCCTGACATGTGGCCACACAGGACACATTGGGTTGACAACTGTGATGCTGTGGAAGGAGCCCATTCTGGAATGAACATCCATACCAACAGGACCTCTGAATGTGTCTTGATCGCTCCTTTCCTGCTTCAGTGATTCCTAGGAAGGACAATAGCAAAGTGGGGGGGGGGCTCTAATTCTTACCAGTCTTAATGACTTATCACACTTTTTTTTTTTGTACAGAAGTCAATTTCCACATCTGTAAGATGGGAATGTTAAGACTTGTCACCTGACATTGTGTGAAAATTGTCCATGATATAAGCAAAGTGTTGAGCAAACAGTTATGTGTTTACCTCTGTGGCTTTCCGTGTGCACTTTCTTCTTTCTGAAATAGTTTTTCACCTTGAAAATTCATGCCATTCCTTCTAGACTCAGCCTGATGCCACATTGTCCTTCAGCTTCCTCTTTTTGTAGTGGGTCAGACATTGCTTTCCTTCTAAAATTCCCATTATAGAGAGTCTCCCTTTGTCTTGTTATTCTTAGTGAATATAATCTGTTGCCCCTGCTTTACTGCAAACTGCCCAGACAGTTAACTTCACAATTAAGACAAAGAATTCGGGAGTCAAACAGCCCCTGTTTCAAGCCTTCACTCCATTAGTGTCTCTCAATCTCTCTCTGACTCAGTTCCCCATCTATAAGAGGGATATCAATAATCCTTCTTCATGGGTATATCTGATAGAGTTCTTGGCAGTTAATATACAAATAAGCTTTGTTAAATGAGTTAGAGGCTGCTTGTGCCATTGTGGAAGGAAACACTACTCTTCCCCCTCTTCTAGTATATTCTCTTAAATAGACATGTTCCCTCACTGCTGCATAAGATCCACTGGTTACATCTCAGAGCAATTTCTGGAGGAACAGGCAGAACTTAAATACTCTAAAGCAATTTTCCCTGATTGTGCTTATAATAGTAGAAAGTATTAATTTTTAATTAATTTCTGTTAAGAACGGCAATATACAATACTATTATTTCTTTAAACTCTAGCCCAGGTTATTTAAAATGTACATTGATAGGGTCACCCCCTCCAGTCCAGAGCCAGGATTAAAATAAAACAGTCCTCACTGCTGCTTCTGTTCTCCCACACATACATTCCTGCTGTCTGGAAGGACCCAAAGCAAACGTTCCTGATATATTTGGAAGGGAACAAAAGTTAGTACGGAACAGCATTTAACCTCTGTCTTGTATTAATGTGAATCTTAGGCTGCCCTACACGAACTTCTGAAAGTGACATATCTCCCTGTGGGATCAGTGACAGAGGGACAGCTGGCCAGCCTCAGAACAAGCTTGGCCCCATAAGGGCTGCAGGGCTGTCCTGTTAGAAAAGCAAGGGTAACAGACTCCTCCCCAGCTGGTGCCTTTGTATGGACTTTCTCATCAAGGGTAGTTACAGAGCCAGGGTCGAAGAGTCACAGATCTATGGGGATTTGGTAACAATAGGATTATGTTCTGTTGGTCTTGAGCATTCAGAAATTCATGAATATTGAAGAAATGCATGTGGTCACCATAAGAAAATATCGATTAAACTTCTGTACCCAAGTGTCAGCATATTAGGAGTTAATAAAGTGAACTAAATTGATTGGTAACATTGATCTCTAACTCAGGCAGTGGAATTAGACCTTGGGTGGTAAAGAAATCAAAACCAGTAGACACACCCTGTGTCCTTGCAAATAGTTCTAAAGTCAGTTTATTCTTTCGTTTTATATTATCAAAAGGATTCTTTAATTTAACATTTATGTATGTGTGCCTGCATGTACGCATGTATGTATTGGCAGTCACTCATAGACAGGATGCAAGACAGAGCTGAGCTTCATGTGAGACCTCAAGGCATTCATATAAATCACATTACAAACAGAAGTACTTTGTCCCTCTGTTCTCCTTTTGAATGGTTGGTTGCACTGCCGAATAACTCCTTACCACGTCTTCACTCAAATTAGGATAAATTAAAAGAACTAACATCTCTGTTTTAAATTTTTTTAAGTTCATTTATTTATTTTGAGAGAGACAGAGAGAGACAGAGAGAGGGGAGGAGGGGCAGAGAGAGAGGGAGAGAGAGAATCCTAAGCAGGCCCCGCACTATCAGCACAGAGCCCGATGCGGGGCTTGAACTCACAAATCATGAGATCATGACCCATGACCCATGACCCAAGCCAAAACCAAGAGTCGGACGCCTAACCGACTGAGCCACCCGGGCGCCCCAGAACTAACATCTCTTAAGAGTCTGTTAAGCCTTATGTACTTTTAGTGGTTTAACGCATTTAAACTTAACTACAATATTTTAATTTAAATTTCATTGTTCTCATTTTACAGGTAAAGAAACAGAGGCTTTCCCTGCCAGCAAATTGAAGACCTAGAAAATGAATTTGAATCTTCCATACTCCACAATTTATGCTTTCTGTCTTGCAGTAAATATTTCTTATAAGAAAAGTAATGCATCTTACTGTAAAGCTCTAATGTAAAACTCTAAATGCACAGTTAAAAGAAAGTGTATCAGTCATAATTACATCACTAACGTTTTAGTATTCTCTTTTCTGACTGTTCATTTTTGCTCAGCTGAGATCATACTGCATATGAAACTCCCATGTTGCTTTTCTATTTAATATTATATTTGGGCATTTGAAATCTGAAACAAGATTATTTATAAAGCATGTTGTGATTACATAATATACTAGATTATGGATACATTAAACCAACTTTTCTTATCAAACATTTAATATATATCAGAGATTTGCTATTATAAATAAATTTGTAAATACATTTATTATATAAAAATATCTATATATTATGGATATTTTAAAACATTCTAAGAGGTGGTTCTGGGTTTTTGTATATTCAACTTTTTTTTTAAGTTTATTAATTTTAAGAGAGAGAGAGTTAGTGGGGGACTGGCGGAGGGAGAGAGAGAGAGAGAGAGAGGGAGAGAGAGAATCCCAAGCAGGCTTCGCACTGTCAGCATAGAGCCCAATGCGGGGCTCAAACCCATGACATGTGAGATCATCACCTGAGCCGAAACCAAGAGTCAGATGCTGAATGGACTGAGCCACCCAGGCACCCCATGTACATTTAACTTTTAAGTTAGTTACTAAAAATTAGTTTTAAGTAACACTAATTGCACTGGGTGTTATATGGAAACCAACTTGACAATAAACTATAAAAATAAATAGATAAATAAATAAATAAATAAAAATAAAACAAAATAAGTAACACTAATTTTCTCATGGCGATGTCCTTAGCCACCTATTCCTGCTATATTTGGAATTCTATGCATTAACTAACAAATATTCAAGCTCTTCAGTTCTGACAATATCTTCAATTTAATATTTACTTGTGCACTTATTTACTGGTGATCAACACTCCTCAGAGAGGATTCCAGACAGAGCCAATTCAATTTGAACCCCAAGGAACTCATATAAATCACATCCGAAGACTGAGCACCGTGGTCCTCTATGACCCTGATGGTGCGTCAGTCTCCATCTTCTTTGCCCAGAACCAGATATTTTCCAGGTTCCAGTACATTTCTATGTGAACTTTTATTTGTTTCTATGACACCAAGTACTTGTCAATCATTTTAATATTTTATATTATTTATCCTGTTTATTTTACAAAAACTAATGAAGATTGATAGTGAAGGTAGGAAATGGAAATTAGTATGTATAGCCAAACTGGCAAAATTTGACCCTCACCGTCCTTCAGTTATTTGACTATGTATGTGTTCAGTAATGAAAACAAAATTAAGAAACATATGAAATGTTGAAAATGCATGTAAAAATAGTGCTTAAACAGTGAGGTGAAATTAGGGATATTAGAATAATTTTAGCAATTTGGTAATTGAGACTTCCCTTTAGAACTGTTTCTTAGTATGTGGCCTGTGGATGGTCTGTGTCAGAATAACCTGGGGTCCTTTTGAAGAATGTAAATTCCTCTGCTTCCATCAGAAGTGAGAGGTGGAATAAGAAATGGCATTTTAATACATTTCTCAGGAGAGATGTAGCCACTTTAAAATTTGAAAACAATTGCCCTTAAAACTTCTTTTTCCACTGGTCAGCTTTTCCATGTTTGGCATTTGAGTGGGTTTTCAGAAATATGTGATAAATTCATGGAATGTCTATAGTACATAATACTGTTAAAGGCTACTCATACACAACACATATCTAAAATTGCTTGAAAACTTTCCATGCTCTGCTCTCCCATAATATATGAAATTGCTAGTTTTTTATTAGAGGTATCGTTCATTTTTTTTTCTCATTTGTCCAACCTGGGATTTGTCATTTGTTGTTTCCTGATTTTAATGACAGGACAATTAGGGGTGTGTATGTGTGTGTGTGTGTGTGTTAAATTATCAGTGTGTGTTAACCAATTTATTTGCTTACAGTTGCCTCTTGCCATCCACTCTTGCCATCTGGGAGACAGTAGAGCATGGTGGCCAAGTGTGAGCCTGGGTTCAGATGAACTGGCAGACACTGACCAAGGAGAAGACCCTGGGGAAGCCAACCCAAATTAGGTGTTATTTTTACCTGCACTGTAGGAGCCAGGGTTTACAATAGCCATGTGCATTGGTATTCTGTAAACTGTTTCTTTGTATATGTTCTATCGCTTTAACTTTTAAGATCTTAGTATGTATTTTTCTGAATCTATGCAGTAGTTCTTTATATAGTAAGGTATTAACCCTCTGCCGTGTTTATCATAGATATTTCCACAGTATATTGTTTCCCTATACATTTACCCAAGCTATTTTAGAAATATAGTCTACAAGTTTTAAAGTATATTCTGTCAATATATTAATACATTTCTTTGTTATTTCTTTCATTATTTTGCAATATTTGAAATCTATTTCCCATCCAAGGATGAAGTCAATTTTTGCCTGTATTTGCCTTTATTTATATTTGAATTGTAAAATTTAACAAAGAATGATATATTAATACAGTTTAATTTTAAGTAATATTAAATAAATTCAATTTAATTTAGGTAAAATGTATTTCATTACATAATGGAAGGTGACATGGTTGGTGAATAACTAATATAACTTATATTAGACCAGATATTTGTATGTATGTTAGATTATGTATGTTTTATATAAAGATTATATTTTATATAAATGATATCCCCATTTCTCTGCTTAAACAACCCTTAACTAACAAAATAATGGTCCTGATCCTGTTGGCTATGGGGATTTTCATAGTAACATAGATATTAGTCAACAGAGTGGTTGTTTTCCTCCTGATTTTAATGGTAATGAGTGAAAGTTCTACTGTTTCCCCATTAAGTATAAAGTGGGTGATTAATATTTATAAATATTTGTCATAAATATGATATTTGTTATATGTTATTTTATTTTGTCAATTATGATAGGGAACCGTTCTTCTGAAGTAAGAGAATAGTTTGAAAATGTAGTTAGTGTGCACTCCTTATGGTCATTTTGTATAGCCAACTGTGCTTTAGGGTAGGGACCTAACAGCAAGAAGAGAGAAAGAAATTATTCAATGCCCAGCTTTTGAGTTTCAAAACATACCTTCTATCTTCCACACCAGGACACTTTTGATTGTGAAAGGAGGCACTTTTAATTATGCTAGGACAACAGGCTAAGCCCAGACTGTCCTCAGATACATTGAGAGAGTCACAGTCATTCCAACCACAAAGGATATAGTTGGAATAATCCATGCAAATGTAAGAGGAATAAAAATCGCCACAGCTGGTGAGACAGCAGACAGTCTAAGGAAATGCAGTGGATTTAAGAATTGTTCAATGTTCCTCAGAAGAGATTCTGAGCAGATAATCCCAATTTCCTTCCGGGGCTAAATCCCCTGAAGGCAGAAGGAACCTATGAAGTCCTAGTTATTCTTATCCTGCTAGTGTGAAGCTGACATGGCTGAGGGTAAGGTTAGGTACAAGCAGCTCAGTCAGGCTCATAGGATCATGCCCAAACTGGGTGGCATGGGGAGCAGCCAAAGGAGTGAAGCATGTCCATGGGGAGCCAGGAAACGTGGCAAAACCCCTTGATAGACCCCAGAAGGATAAAGGAGCAGATGCTGGTGTGGACAGACACCTGGAGTGAACAGGAATAACTAGTTTCAAGAAATGACAAAGGAAGGGGGAATGACAGCTAAGGACCATGGAGCAAGGATGTGTGTGACAAGATCACACTCTATATTTGGAAGATAATTCTGACAAAATTATAGAAGATGTATAACGGGAGAGATGTAGATCGAATCTCCAAACACCTAGTTACTCATACTGGAAATCATCCAGTCATCTTTGCTTTCCTCTCTCCCTCAGCCAAACTTCCTATATAGCTGAAGACCAAGCCCTATTGCAATCTTGAATCTTCTTGCTCTAGCTCAGATCTTCTTTATATCTTTCATGTACTTTTGAAATGAATTTTTTTTCTGCCACTCCTCTTCCACATTTCACTAGTTTTTAATCCTATGAGGGAAGCCATGGATCCCTCTGAGAGTCTATTAAAATGTATAGGCCTGCTCAGTCCAATATGGTAGCCAGTAGCCACATGTGGCTATGGAGCACTTGCATGGTGTTGGCTAGTCCTAATTAAGATGTGCTGTCAGTGTAAAATACATACCTGATTTCAAAAATTTCATATTTCAAAAGGATGTAAAACATCATAATCCATTTTTATTGATTATATGTTGAAATGCTAATATTTTGGATATATTGGGTTAAATAAATTAAACTTTCTATTAAAATAATTTTACCTGTTCCTTTTATTTTTTATGTGACTGCTAGAAAATTAAAGTTACATGTATAGCTCACATTAAATTTTACTAGGCAGTCTCAGTATAGACACTTGTTTTAGAAAAATACACATAGTTATGTGAACAATTTAAATTCCTATTTAATTGTTCGCATCCATAACCCTATTTAAGATTGATAGAATCCAGGTAGAAAATCATAGATCCAGTCTACCCTCCAGAAAATCTCTGATGGATCTTTCAAATAACTAGTTTAAAAATGTCATGGCTGTGGCTTAAAATATTGAATCTCTCATTACCTACAACATGAGGTATTTCTGTAATATGAATTTCTGTATAATATTTACTTTTCCAGTCCTTTTTCCTGACACATCCTGACCACACACATCCTGTCTTTCAGCTTCTCCAAACAATTTGACCTTCTCCCAAACAGGTGTGCATATAGCTTTTGCCTTTTACTCAGCCTCTTCTCTCAGCCTAGGTATTCCCTCCTTCCTAGAGTTACTGTCTAAATACTCTTCATTCAGCAGGTTCCCATTCAAGTATCGTTTCCTCTGTTAATCTTTTTCTGTCATCAAAGTTTGTGGTAGTCACCTCTATAGGGTCATCCAGTCCCATTGCAGTGTACTCACATCACTATTATGTCAATTTACTTCATGTTGCAGTTATATATACACATAATTAAGGGTATTACACATATGTATATGTATATGTCTTCCATACTGCAATATGAACTCTTTAAATCAATGACCTTATATTGCATTAATAGTGACAAAATCTAATATACAAATAAACAAGAAAAACACCAAGTGAAAGAGGAAATTGACCACAAGTTTAATATGAATTGACCTCTTTCTTTGTATATCGTGGGTGCACCATAAAAGTTTGTAATGAATGAAAAAGAAATCCTAGAGAAAAAATCACATATTAGATTTCTGGATATGTTAAGAGGGCTCAAACTGTGTGAATAGAATTGTGGAAAGAGAAGAGAAATAAAAGAGATCTATCTCATGTTTGGATACAGAAAATAAGAAAAAAAGGGGGCCAAAGAGCACTTTGAGCCCACATGATGGAAATGAATGGTGACGGGATTACTGGAAGTGGCAGGAGGCTGGGAAGAGAAAAATGACAGAAAGGTTAAGATACAGCACAGAAAGCGAGGTGCCGAGTTCAATCGGGTGTCCGGTGACAGCAGGGTATATTATGAGGAGGTTCCAGCAGTTACTAAACATTTGACTACAGAGTTTGGTGACACTTGAAAATTATCTGCTTAAAATTTGTAGACAGGACCATGGGAGATGTGATCAAGGGAGAGTATATGGGAGAAAATGAAGAGAATCAAGGCCAGAATCCTGGATGATAACACTTAAGGGTTGGAAAGAAGAAGTGAACCCAACAAATGAGATAAACACAACGACATTAGAGGTAGAGAAAGAGACTGGGAGAAAGTTATGCCAGAAAAAAAAAATGGAACAAAATAAAATATACGCAAAATTGGGCAAGAATAAGTACCAAGATGATGAGGAAGTCGTGAATGTTAAATGCTACAGAAATCAAGTGTGATGAGGACAGAGAAGAATCTGTTAGATTCTATGTGTGTGAGTAAGATTTCGTTGCAAGGAATAGAAAACGTTTGTGCATTTCAAGCAGAAAGGGATTTATTATATGAAATTAGGTGTTTCTGAAGTCGTTGACAAGGAAGGAATAGTGAAAATCAGGGGCTGATGATTGGTTTCAAACTCACATGATCCTCGTGGAAATCCAGTGGTCAGCACGGTTCTGCTTTTGTTCCTGCTGTTGTCACCACACCCCTCCACTCCTTGGGTGACCCTGGAACTGCTTGTACCACACTTGTCCACTTCAGGAGGAAGATGGTGATTGCCTCACCTCAAACTTCTGAATCTCACAGGGATGCGTCTCATTGGCTAAACCTAATCGTACCTGGAACTGTAGCTGCAACGGAGTCTGAAAATTGTAGTTTTTATCCTTTCATCCTTTTCGACCTTGAGTAAGAGGATGAGGATTGGGGAAAAATAGATACCAAATGCCAGTTAACCTTATTCAACATTTTGGGATGAACAGGTTACATTTGACCCTCGAAAGAATGGTTTTAGTAAAGTGGTAAGATCTGAAAGCAGATCTGAAGAGGTAAGAATGCAGAGCAAGATGGAAGAGTGGCAGCTGAGGCACGATTGTCCTTTTGAGATGGTTGCACTATTTTCTTGCAGGTTCTAAAAAGCTCTCATTTGTTAGAATAGCTTCTGGACTTAAATCTCAGCTATACCACTTACTAGTTTTGAATCTCAGAGCAAGTAGCATAAGCTCTTTAATTATCCATTTTCTCATTTGTAGAATGAGGGTAATAGTAATACCTGTAGGATTCCCCCTGAGGGTGAAATTATTTAATACCTACCGAGTGCTCACAATAGCACTGGGCACAATGCAACATACAAGGCTCTGGTACTCTTGCTAGTTGGGACCCATGCCCTTTTGAGTAAGACCCCCTGGCCACCATAACACCAACTTCCAAATTTGTATCAAGAGCTACGTTAGTTCGCTAAGGCTACTGTAACAAAGTACACAGAATGGGAGGCTTTACCAACAGAACTTTCTCACAGTTCTGGAGGTTGGAAGTCCAAGATGAAAGTGACAGCAGGGTTGGGCTCTCCTGAGGTCCCTCTTCTTGGCTTATAAATGGCTGTCTTCTCTCTGTGCCTTCAAATGGTTTTTCTACTGTGTATCTCTGAGTCCAAATCTTCTCTTAGAAGCAGTCCAGGAAGATTGGAGTAGGGCTCATCCTAATGACTTCATTTTAACTTTAACTCTTAAAAGATCCTACCTTAAACATAATTGTATTCTGAGGTACTTGGAGTTAGGGCTTCAATGTATGAACTTTGGAGGGACACAGTTCAGCCCATAATAGGTGTATCTGACTGAAAAAACTTTATATTTTATCCTTCAGGGAGGGAAATTTGGAAGCATGTTAAAGGGCTAAGTCAGATAAAATTTTTTATCAGAAGAAGAACTCAAAAACTCAGTCATGAACTGGTTTGCTTGAATTCACGCAGCTGGTAAGTGGCAACAAATTCTGCCAAGTTCTAATGCAATGTTCTTATGTATTTGACTCACCTCTGTTCCTCAGCACTTCTTATTTATATCATCTAAGCCTGAATACTTCTTTATATATAAGAACAATTCTAATAGCTCTTGATATTTAGATATTGGATTGAATAGTGCTCTTATTCCATTAGGGTGGAAAGGCAGAGAACTAGATGGTTTTACAACAGATTGATTAAAAGAGACAAAAATACAAAAAGCCCTTGGGTAGGGCTGTCCCAAGAAGACCACTTGCTACTGTGTGGCTACATGAAGTCTCCACCTGCTCCTTGCAAAAGCTGGTACTGGAGTCCTCTAGCCCAGGCCCCATGGCAGCTGCTACGGCAGTCTGTGCCACATACGGAGTAGCTTGTTAATAAACTCTCCTGGCCTTGCAGACTGCCTAGAAGATGTCAGATTTCCCCAACGTCTTTGTTTGCTGGAGTGTCCATCATGAAGTCTCAAGTAGCACAGCCATCTCCGTCCTACTATTTAATGATTGGCCGTTCTAACAGTGTAATGTGTTCACTCTGAACAGGTGATCTATTCTAATTAGGACTAAACAATATGTCACTTTTCTCATCATTGTCCTCTGTGAGGCGCAGACTTTAGAGGTTAAGGAAATACACTTGAATTTGGTCCTAACTCTGTCTGTCCGTTAATGGCTTTGTACCTAATCTTCCTAACCCTATTTTTCCTACCTGTACAGAGGTGATAGTAGTAGTGTCTTCCCTTAAAGGTTATTGTGAGGATTAAGTAAGAAAATGCAGGTGGCACGAGTTGCATAGTCTATGGTATATAATATGTACTCAGTAAATATTAGCTATTATAATATTAATATATATAACTAGTTATGTTCTATATAATGTATAATTAATACATTATAATTAATATTAATAAGTCTCTGGGGAGGATAAAAATGCACATGGGGAAAATGTCTGAGAAATAAATTTTTAGCTCATATTAAGCAATTGCTATTTGGGTACTAAGTTTCCAAATTTATATATCACATATAAAATTCTTGTTCATATATCTAATCTCCCTCCCATAGCTCACTCTTACTATATTAATGTTTGATATTACCCATTTTTGCCATTTATTTTATTATTAGAATATAATTCTATGATATAAAAAGTACAGAGAATAATACAATGAATAGCAAATACCTACAACCCAACATGACTTCACACATTACAAAGCACAAGTGAAGCCTACTGTAACTTTTTATACAATCCCCTTAACCTCTCTCTCTCTCCTTCTAGATCTTCAATCTTGAATCCTGCCACTTTTATTCCACCTTAAAATGGGCAAGACTTCTCCCAAATAATAGTTCTACTTGATAGCTAGTGAAGGAATAACGATAGAAACATCTATAACTGGGTGCCAGACTCTGAAAACTGTGTTTTCCCAGTGAACATTGTTCTATTTGTTAATTTACCGAGAAAGCTGCCACGACCATATTTTTCTCATCAGAGCAACGATTTTTAAATTCTGCGCCCTGACTCATTAGTGAGTCATGAAATCAAGTTAGTGGGTTGTGACCTGCATGACTAAAAATAATGAAATGAGACAAAACAGAAAAGAGAAATGAGAAGAAAATATCAAAGTGCACATAATAAGGACAAATTTTCTTATGTGAACTTTTCGTTTCACTTGTTACAGATTTGTAAGTGATACATATTTATATATGTATACCCAGTTGCTATGTGAATTATGTTTATGTACTAAAAATATAATTCAGAAAATTATATTTCGTCCCATGGAGTCTATTGAAAAGATCCTGAAAATGGCTGAAGTGGAAGATGAAATGCTCCAACGGACCTGCTGTCCAGTCTTCAGCATCAGTGAGGAGGAAGCAATGAGATGACAGTGCGATATCAAGGCAGTGGTGCTTCAAGACCAAGGCTTCCATCCAGAAACTTGAGGCAGGAAATGTACACTCAGCCCTTCTCCCATGCAAACCATTCACTGCCTAGGACTCTATGGAGACAGAAGTGCACCCCCCCATTCTGAGCACCGACTCCTCTGAGAGCTGAGCTGGGGTCTTACTCCTCCTTGTGTTCGCCATCCCTCCCACTACCCACTGACTTCCGAAGTACCACGCACGAAGTAGGCTTTTCACTAAATGTTGGTGTTTTATGGGGACCTGGGATCTACACTGATTACGAGTGTTAAGATATGTGGACATAGAAATGATTGTCATGAAGAAAGAAGTGCTTTATCGTCACAGATTCTAGAAGCACAGTATGTCATGTAGGGCCACATGGGGAAGCACGGAGGTCAGTCAGGAGGTAGAGAAAGTGAGGGAAGAACACGGGCCTTTACTGTGCTTTCTATGGGGAGGAATGGATGAAACAAGCTCAATGAGTTTAGGATCAGTTATTTTGAATTATTTCCATGGGCTCCGGGGCCTAGGGGCTGTCCCTAGTTGTCTGATACCTGGCCCTGGGGTGATTAGGGCAGGTGGATAGTGGCCCAGAGTGTGAAAGCCCACAAAGCAGGTGGTTGGGTATATGGGCTCAGGATTGTTGGTTTGTATATGAAAGGCATACTCAAAGGTAGACTGTTTGCTATCTCTAGGAGTTGGCTAGTCAGGACCAGTATCAGCAAGACCTCAAGATATCAAAGCATCAAAAATACAGAAAATAAAGAGCTATGATTAATGATTAATACAGTTTGAGAAATGGGGATAGACTGAGTAATAATATTGTTTTGTAGTAGTTGTGCTGTGAAGCATAAAGCAGAATATAAGTTTATAATTTTATGTTGTTTTCTCTCTCTCTCATTTATATGTCTATTTTGGGGCTTGGTATTCATTTTTCCTTTTATATTTAAATATAATAATCTTGAGTTAGTAAATATAAACTAGTTTCTGCATGAGAGTAGATTCATTAGAACATAGCTTTTAATCAAACAAGAATTATAATATATTAAATGAATGTATTTAGTCATATGGAAGCCTACCTTTTTGGGATAATGAAGCAAAGAAAGAATGATAATAGTGGTTTATATTTGTTAAGGTTTCCAGATGAAATACAGAATGCCCAGTTAAACTTGAATTTCAGATAAACAACAAATTTTTTTAGTATAAAAAAAGTATATGTATAAGTATTTTAGTATATGTCTCAAATATTGCATGAGATAGACTAAAGAAATTGTTGTTTTCCTAAAATTCAGTTTAACTGGGTATTCTATAGTTCCTTCCCCACCCCCTTTGGCTAAGTCTAAATACCTTAATGTGGTAGGCAGAATTCTAACAGTGGCCCTCTAAGACTCCACACCCTAATCTCTGAAACCTGTGAACACAAGGAGTTTCCACTCCCATGATTATGTGATGATATATACAGTTCTACACAGCACAACTGGCCTTAAGTTAGGAAGGTTTTCCAGTGAGCCTGATCTAAGCACAGAGCTTTCCCTGGCTGATGAAGGAAGAGGGAATAGAAAAGAGAGCAGCAGAAGAAATCAGAGAGATTCAAAGTGTGAGGACTCCACACTCCATGGCAGACTTTGAAGATGGAGGGGGACCACATGATAAGGAGCATGGGCAGCTTACAAGATGGGAAAATTGCAAGGACCTGAATTCTGCCCAAATATGAATGATCTTAGCAAAGGATTTTTTCCTAGAGCCTCCAAATAAGAACCCAGCCCATCGAATACCCTGATTTTGGCTTTGTGACAAGCTGCACATCATACCCAGATGAGCCCATCTGGACTTTGGATCTACAGAATAGTGAGCTTATATAATGGGTATTGTGTTTAGCTTCTATGTTCAGACAAATTAAATGACTTGCTTAAGGTCCCCTGGCTTTGCAGATACAATTAAAATTCAGATTGTCAGAAAGGTTTTTTTGTTGTTTTTGTTTTAAACAAGTGTTATAATAAAATACTTGAAATAAGCAATGGATATTTGTAAAAACCTAGATTGTTTGTTCTTTACTTTTTTTTTTATCTCTCCCTTAATTTTCCATATATGAAAGCCATCGTTTTGGAGAGGATTTTCCATATTTGGTCCCATGGAAGAGTTTTTAAAAGAAGCGAGCTTTAGTGGGATTGAAAACTAAAGGAGTCAGTTTGGGGGCCTAAAGTAGAAGAGATAGAGAGGATTAGGGTCTGTATACAAGATACCAAGAGAGTATCTCCAAAATTATTCTGTCACTTCGGTTGTAGAGATAATCCAAGGCTTTGTGTGTGTTCTACAGACCTCTAGCTAAGTATTAAGTTCAAAAGCAGCCTGCTCCATTTTTCACTCCACATCTGAGCATGGCCAAGGAATAGGATTAGAAAGCAGTGAGCTGTGGCTCATACTTGGGCCCATGGGGCTTTGAGAACACGATCCGTGTTTTCACAAAGAATGAAGACCGACAGTGCGGAAGCTTGCCTGTTCTGGCCTGAGGATTCACACTGCGAGAGACAGTGTGTCCCGAGCTCTACCAGGTGTTTATGGCAAGGCCCACCCCAAGCAGCTCCACAGAAGGAGATTCACACCATTTTCCTCACCCCAGCTTTCCCTGATTCTACAAGAAAATTCCCTCTTATTTCCATTGTTTCTAAAGTCAATAGCCCTTTTCCTTTAACCTAGTAGTTAAGATCATAAGCCCTGGAGGCAAATCAGCTGGGTTCAAATCCTGAATCTAGAAAAAACTGTGATTTTCAGCAAGTTACTTAACTTCTCAAAGCCTCAATTTCCACATCTGTAAAGTTGGAATAATAATAACTAAACTCATTAGGTGTGGTAAGAATTAAATAATATATAAGTGAGAGTATCATTATGCTTGGCATATGTTATATATTTTTAATAATTTCTACCACTGACTTTATTCATATTATTATTATTTATACTATAATTAACTGTTCATTTATGTTCATCTCTTATCAGATTATGAGTAAGTTTGGAGAGCAGTGACCATATCTTATTTATATTAATTTCCCTGAACATCTACCCTGATGTCTGGCACATAGTAGATACTCAATAAATGCTTTCTGAATGAATGGATTGATGAGTCAGCAATTGCTTTGAAGTGTCCCTGCTAGAAAATGTGTTTGGCTGCTTTTAAAAAAAAATGGAAAGTATGCAGTGGGTTTGGGGTAAAGCCAGAGGTTTTTCCTTACCAGGTCTGGGACAACATATTGTCAGCATCCCCGTAAATGTGGAAAGAGAGAATTGGATGGCATGCCTTCCAGATATATCACATTAACTGACAGATCAGCTAAGTTTCAGTCTCGTCTCCATGTACGTTTTAATTGACAAGCCATGGCAACTACCCCATCCAATGACTTGCCTTCTCTCTGCCCACCGTCTGTTCCCCTAAATTTATCCCCACCATCAAAGTGAGAAAACTGCTCACAAACTCATGGCCATGTGGACATGCCAGCATGGTATTAGTTCATATTTTGCCTGAGGTGTTAGAGCCATGTGGATGCACTTGAACAACAGCAAAGCCAAAACGATCCCCAAAGGATTCCAGAAATTACTTCTGGAAGCACATTTAAAAAAAATTCCAAGTGGATGTGTCCAGAGTAAGAAAAGCCTGCAAGTGTGTATGTCCGCCTTCAAAATTAAAGTTTCTCTAACTCAATTGCATACTTACCAGTTTGCTGTTCCTAAGTGTGTGGTAAGATGCCCTAAACTACTTGTGTACTATCACACACATCTCTATGTTTACGTGTGATTTTCTATCTAAAAACTCTCCACATTTTTCAGTGGAGATAATGCAGTTTTCCTAAATCCGCACGTACTCTTTATGAGTCAAGTAACCTACATCATTATTCTCAGAAAGGACGTGTGTCTGTGTGCTTGTGTGTGTGTGTATAGGCACACAAGTGTGTATGAGGTGGAAAAGTCATGCTTATGCTTGAGTATTCAAAAGATTTCACTGATTTTCTTTCTCATTTCCAGAAGATGGTCATCTTTTATAAGATATGTTCATGTTGAAAAGATTCATTTGGTTCCTAAAACCAATCACTTATACCCATAAGAGTGTTTGTTCAACAAACATTTTTTGAGCACTCTATGCATGAGACTCTGATAAGAGTTCTGGAAAATACAAAGTGAAACAACAAAGCTCTGGATAAATAAAAGTCCAGTTGTATATAATGATACAAAAATGCAAGCAAAAGCAGAAATGATACTGCTTATGGAGTTCAACAAAGAGTGATTATTTCTGGCTGTAGTGAGCTGGAAAGGCTTTGGAGGTGGTGAAAATTTGTTTTTTGTTTTTTGTTTAATTAAAAAAAATTTTTTTTAATGTTTATTTATTTTTGAGAGACAGAGACAGAGCCTGAGCAGGGGATGGGCAGAGAAAGAGAGAGACACAGAATCTGAAGCAGGCTCCAGCCCACGGCTTGAGCCCACGAACCATGAGATCATGGCCTGAGCCAAAGTCGGATGCTCAACAGACTGAGCCACCCAGGCGCCCCTGGAGGAGGTGAAATTTGTACTCAATCTTAAAGTATGGGAAGGATTTTTGTCAATGGAATAAAAGAAATATGGTGGAAGAACATTCCCCCAAAGTAGATGAATAAGGAACAAAGAGACAGAGCTAACTGATTATAGGGATGGGTCAGGAATGCATACAGGCTTGTTTATCCAGAACAGAGCTTTTGTGTTAGGAAGGAATAGGAGGAATATTTGCAAGGTAGACAAGGGTCACCATAAAGGTCAAGAACGGCAGTTGTATCAGGACTCATTAGTTTGCAAGTAACAAAATGCAAAATAAATAAATGACTTAGAACTTTTCAGGAAAACAAACAAACAAACAAAACCAAAATTAATAAAATTTCAAGGCTTCAGGAAAATAATGTATTGGAAACACCCTGGGGCACTTCAAAGAATAAAGAGAAGACTATAGGAACCAGAAGAAAGGGTACAACCAGAAATCAGTGACTCTAGGACTCCAAATCCCCCTTTCATTTGTTTTATTTTCTTCCTTTTGTTTAGTTGTATTCTTTTCTGTTATGCAAATCTTTGCAGAATAGAGTTAAAAACAATGGCCACCTATAGCCCCTACTACACATCCTTCTACTATCATGCTATTAGAGGCAAAGCTGCCTCTTTTTCAACTCTAAATCAGGAAACAAAGTAATTGGGCTCCAATTTACTTGACTTCAGTCACATGACCACCCTAGTCCAATCACATAACAATGGGATTGGCATTACGATTGCCGGGCCTGTGTCACATGCCCACCTTGCGATTCTCTGAGAAATGAGCAAGCTTTCTGGAAAAAAATAAGTGCAGTAACAGCTACAATTTATTGCACTATGCTGAGTTTTATTCTTTTTGAATTAATTCACTCATTTATGTATTTATTTCTTTGATTTTTATCATATAGATAAAGGAGAATCATTAAAGGTGTTTTATTTAGTAAACAAGGATTCAATCAAAGCAGAGATTGTAGTGTTCTCCAGGGTAGACTGGAATGAAGAAGATAGGGCTATTTGATTATCATACAAAAAGTGATGCAGCTGGAACCAGGGTGGGGTCATGTGAATAAGGAGAAAGGAAGTGACAAATTAGATAATTTAGAGGTAGATCATCATGGAAGAGACAAGAAGACTGCAACTGAAAATATGAGGAATACAGGAGTCAACAATGACTATTTACTGATCAGAGTAAGGGGGACAATTAAGACAATACTAATTGAAATTGGAAAGTCAAAATGAAAATTAGACTGGGTGAGAAAATAATACTCCATAATAATAGCATTCTGGAAATAATGGGTTTGAAGTGACAGTGAGTCATCTGAGTGATATTTCTTGCAGGTAGTTGCAAAGTGCTCTAGAGGGAAGTTAAGCTAAGGATTCACACTAGGATCATCTGAATCAAGATGCAGTTTGAAGTTATGGGAGGGGAACAAAATTCCGTAGGAAAGAATGTAGAAAGACAAGAACCAAGAAGGCAGTAGGATGATGGAGCAGGAGGAAAGAATCTTTAACCAATGATGGTCCTCATTATGAACAGAATTGTGTCCCCCTAAAAAGATATTTTGAAGTTCTAACCCTGGGTACCTGTGAATGTGACCTTATTTGGAAATGAGGCCTTTGTAGATAAAATCAAGTTAAGTTGAGGTCATTAACATGGACCTTTAATCCAATATGAGAGATATCCTTACAAGAAGGGGGAGATTTGGAGACAGACATAGACACAGAGGGAATACAGCTATGTGAAGGTAGAGACAGAGACTGGACTGCTGCTGCCCCAACGCCAGGAGTGCCTGGGACCATTAGAATCTGGAAGAGATGAGAAAGATCCTTCCTGAGAGGTGTCAAGGGAGGCATAACTCTGTTGACATCTTGATTTCGGAAGTTGTGAAAAAAGGCAGACAGAGGGTTTGCCCTTTATTGACAGTTTGGAGCTCCTCAGATTTGGGAGTGAGTTTTCATCCACTCTGAATAGAAACCATCTGTGCTGTAGACTCTTCCATAGTTGAGTCATTAGGGAGATTCAGAAGAGAGAAGTTTTTAGTTTGGGAGGAAACATTTTGGGACAGCCGTATATGCCCAGGCAATAAAGTACATAAAATAAATGATATAAAATATAAAAATAAATGAAAAGAAAGGCCTATTTAGGGGAATCACCTGGTCTCCTATTTCTGGAGTTGTGAACACTACTGGATAATATCACAGGCAAAATTATGGGAAAGAAGACATCTGAAATAAGGGGCTCAGTGTTTGGGATACATATTTATTAAATTTTGCTAATATTTAAAAATTCCCTTTAGGCCTATGAGTTCACTGTGTTTAAAATTAGGGAATTAAAGGGCACCTGGGTGGCTCGTCAGTTAAGCGTCTGACTTTGGCTCAGGTCATGATCTTGCAGTCCGTGAGTTCGAGCCCCGTGTCGGGCTCTATGTCGACAGCTCAGAGCCTGGAGCCTGCTTCAGATTCTGTGTCTCCCTCTCTCTGCCTTTCCCATGCTTGTGCTCCGTCTCTCTCTCAAAAATAAATAAACATTAAAAAATTAAAGGGGCGCCTGGGTGGCTCAGTCGGTTGGGCGTCCGACTTCAGCTCAGGTCATGATCTCGCAGTTTGTGGGTTCGAGCCCCGCGTCGGGCTCTGTGCTGACAGCTCAGAGCCTGGGGCCTGCTTCTGATTCTGTGTCTCCCTCTCTCTGCCCCTCCCCTGCTCACGCTCTGTCTCTCTCTGTCTCAAAAATAAATAAACATTAAAATTTTTTTTAAAAAATCAAAAATTAAAAAAAATAAAATTAGGGAATTAGTGTAGCCAACTGGACCATCCACTGGAGACATTAGCCCATATTCCTGTGAAAAGCTTGAACTAAGAAAATCTGCCAGCTGCATAACGAACTAGTCCTCTGACATAAGGTCCACACATATTTTCACTATGCCTTGTGTGTTAATGAAATTATCCAATAGCTTTTTTGTCAGTGAAGACCCAATGGATTGCTTAAGATTACTGGAGGGTTTCACTGACCTTCAAAATTTGATCTCTGTATTAAGCTGTTTTAGGGTCCAAAGTATTATGTAGCAAGGAATGGATAATGTTTTATAACAAATCCTTTAAAAAATATGTCTATAAACATCCAGTGTTCTAATGCAAATGCAGTAAATAGACTCCCATACAAGGAACAGGATCAGTTCTGCTTAGTGCACCAGGCTGAAATTCACCATCCTCAGGGTGACCAGGATTATGAGTTTTACTTAAAATGAGGCCAATATCATGGCCAAAGCAGAATATTTCCTCCCCAATATATGCATTTCCTTTAGGAATGAAGAAATGCTTCTAGAACTCAAGCCTTGGGAAACAATACTGTCTTTGAAGTGTTTTCCTTCTGTTTTTGCTCAAGTGGTTTAAGAATTGCCTGATTGAGAAGTGCAAACTTTTCTCCGAGTTTTCTGCTGAAAGGAACATTTTGACTACAGTTTGGAATGAAAAGCATTCTTCTCATTTAGGAAATCTCAGTTAAAGTAACACGAAATATATTAGCTATGTGACTTTGGGCACGTCACTTCACTGCTCCAGGGCACAAGTTTCTCATCTGTAAAATGGACAGTAGCTTATTTCTGAGCAGGTTGATCCTATAATTTACTTTCTAGAGTGAATTAATCTAGCCCCAGGAATGAACTGGAACTATCCTGGGGAAACTAGAATGTATGGTCATTCCTCTCTCAGGAGTCTTGAAGCCCTGTAACCATATGGTTCTTAGGTTTACTGTCTGTACCCAAATCTCATTGCTGGGCTGGTCTTTATGTTATAACTTTCCTCTAGGCAGGATATGTCTGTTCTGCTTTGGAGAGCTGTTCAACTTAATGGAAGTGTTTATCTGTCTCCTAGGTACAGAAGATGTAAATGTTCGGACTTGGATTGCTGCTGGGGAAGAGTCAGGTCTCTTAGGTCTTGTCCAAGCAAAACCCAAACCCAGACACACTTTTCTCCCACATGGGTTGATATCCAGGTCCCAAGAGAGAATGTTTTATTCCTATAAAATAATATCTTATAAAATTTATATCCTATAAAATAATACTTTGATGTTCTGAGAGTGATATTAAAAACCATTGCAGTGAAGACTGTGCATAGGTTATTGTCTTTCATTTGTGGTGATAATAACCATGATTCTTACATTGGAAGAGATACCAGAGTCTAAAGGAAACTAGGAGTAGCCATCTTTTTTATCATTGGCAGATGGGAGGCCAGAGTTGCAATTTTCAGTCTAGAACTAACCTACTTCACTTATTTAATAATTAATTCATCTAGCAAATACTCAATGATTATAAATGTACCAACATTGTATAAGAGACTCAGCTTATCGGCTGGGAAACTGATAATTACAATACAGTACAATAATTGATGGAATAGAAATCTCAACAAAACACTAAAAGACCACATACTTTGTGAAGTGGTTCTTATTTCTGTCCTTAATATGCTTTTCCAGTCTACATTATTTAAATTACCTCAACTTATTAAAATGCAGGAATTTAGTTAACCGTTTTGTCATCTAATTCTATTACCCTGTTCAGCCCAGAGGAATTAATGTTGGTTTAAAATGGATTTCTTATTAGCTTATCTCTAATTAAAAAAAGATAGTATGAAAAACGTATTTCTTCTGAAGTTCCCAAATTATCAAATGTGCAATTACGAATAATTTATTTTGGGGACATTTACTTTGGCACCAATGTTAAATTTACTTCTCCTTTGGTATTTTAAGAGATTAAAGTTAATTCATGATATAAAAAATAATAAAATTTAAAAAATAAACTAGATTTCTTGTGAATGGCATTGAATTGACATCCAATGCAGTTACATCAGAGTGACATTGTATATACCCAAATTCCCTCTTGCTGGAAAGAATCTCAGTTTCATCCATATTTTTTCTCTCTTCTCATTTCTTTCATTTATTTTCCTTCTCTGTTCTTTCACAAAGACACTTAGTCACACATATGGTGTTTCTGTGACACATATTCATCCTTGCCTCATTCACTCTCTCACACGCTCACTGTCCTGGGCACATTCAAATCCCTATCACTCATTCTGTCGAAGCCTCTTACACATTGAGTTTCTCACTCTTAACTACACATGATCTCAAGTTTGTAATTTCCTACAGATGCTCTCTGTCCCCAGAGACACATTCTCTCTCCTTTGAGCACACAGCCTTTCTCCAGCAGCCTTGCTCTCATACGCACACACCCACATCTGCAGGCACTCATACTTTTGCCCCCAGCCCCTCCCACACCTCAGGCTTTTCACTGGTGATCAGAGTAGGGATAGGAGACAGGAAGGGTGGAGGAGATACCAGTAAGTCATCTGCCTTCCACCCACATTTTCTTTAATTTTTTCTTCCTTTCTGGTAAGCAGAGAGAAAACTTGCTGGTGGTATGGTATGGCTTTTTCCAAGCATAGCTGTGGTGCTAAGGATGACTGTAATAAGAAGGCATCTGAGAAACTTTAAGAGTGATGTCATTAGAGGGGACAAGGAAACATTTTGCTGTCCCCAAAGAGAAAAACCTGTCTCACTAAACAGCTATTCTTCTAAGAATTGTGACCACTGGTTGTATTTCATTAAATAAGGCACTGTGTCTCTACATGAAATATTAGGATTCTAGAAGAGACAGTACATGAAATAATTATCAGTTATTATTGAATATTGATCTATATCAGGGATTGGCAAAACTTTTGTGTAGCAGAGGCCATATAGCAAATATTTTTGGGCTTTTAGGCTAAAACTATTCAACTGTGCCATCATAGAATGAAGGCAGCCATAGACAATACATCAGTGAATATGTATGGCTGTGTTCCAATAAAACTTTATTTATAAAAATAGACAGTGGGTTGGATTTGACCCATGCTCCCTAGTTTGTAGATTCCTGATCTATATAAACAACATCATGTTTGACTATATTTTTTTTCTTTTTTCTTCCTCCTTCCCCCTCTGTTTTTCTTACCATTTGATTTGAAAATAGCTAGATGAAATTCTCAGTAAAGTTGGAAGATTAATTTAGAATGGTCAGATGTAAAGAAATCATCTTTGTACTTCATGAAAAATTCTCTTTTGGTGGCACTAGAATAATGCTAAAAAGATAAGAAATAATTTGCTAAAGTAGTAACTCTAACACACAATGAGAACAGATAAGTAAACAACTGTTTCAAGTATAAGCCCCAATTAGATTTTTATCAGAATCAGGTTGCTGCTGCATATGTAGTCACCTCTCTTAGGATGCTCCTGGTGTGTAAGGGAACAATGTACAGGGGAATGAGCCCTACTACAGAGAAGCTGAGATAGTGGGAGTGAGCAAGACCTTGCTAATGGGCATGTTTAGGAAGGTTACATCCACACAAGGAAAGCTGGGGAAGAGGGTGACATGACCACCTTTGGGACTAGTTGACTCCAGTAATTCATAGTCCAGTTAAGATTTTTAATTTTTTTCTCCTCCAGTAAAATTTCATCTGAAAGTATCTTGTTCTTTCTTTTCTATAATATATATGTATTTTTGAGAGAGAGAGAGAGAGAGAGAGAGAGCGAGAGAGAGCATACGTAGGGAGGGATAGAGAGAGAGGCAGAAAGAGAGAATCCCAAGCAGGCTCCGGGCCGTTAGGACAGAGCCCAAGGTGAGGCTCTAACTCATGAACTGTGAGATCATGACCTGTGCTTAAATCAAGAATCCAATGCTTAACAAACTGAGCCATCCAGGCCCCCTTGAACGTATCTTGTTCTCGAGCCAACTAGCTAGAAAGTAGTTGCAGATTTGCATGCCACTCTTTATTAGTTTTCCTTTGTTCTTGAAGTGCTATTTAAATTTGGCAACCATTTCTGAATAATAGAATACGGTGAGGATATGTGCAGATTAACATGTTTATACAGCATATTGTTAAATGAAAGACAAAAACAGATTTTGGTGAAGTCCTGATAGGAAAATCTCACATTTTGTGTGTGTGTATGTATATTAGAGATACGCGCACACACACACACACACACACACACACATATAAACACACATTCTTCTCTAGAAAAGTTCATACAAATATGTACAAATTTTCAACATGGTCATTTCTGGGCAGCATGGTACTACTAAGGTACTATACTTTCTCCTTATCCAATTCAGTCTCTTTCTCTTTGTCTTTCTATTTCTAACCATAAGCAAATATTACACTTATAATTCAAAAGCATAATTGAGGATATTTTCATTTAGAATATTTTTAAAAGTTGAACAGTCATGACTTCAATTCTAGAAGGAGGGGTTATTCATATGTTGAGGCTGGGGAGGAGAAAGCCTTCCTCTTATTTACCTTGCCAAGTCTTCTTGGCCCTTTCCACACGAGTTGTTGGAGTAAAGTTACTTCCCATGTGATTCAAGCATGTGCTTTACCAAGTGAAGGGATAACTTTGTCCTTGCATTTAACATTACCTATGAGTCAACAGTTGAACCATATTAAAGAAAAAAAAAGATTTTGAATTCAGTGTTTTTTTGTAGATTTGGGCAAATTACTTAACTTCTCTGAAATTCTATTTCTTTATTTATATAAAAGAATTAATAACATATATCTTACAAGTGTATGAAGATTAAGTGATAGGGCAACTGGGTGGCTCAGTTGGTTAACTGTTTGACTCTTGATCAGGTCATGATCTCACAGCTCATCAGTTCGAGCCCCACATCTGGCTCTGCACTGACAGTGTGGAGCCTGCTTAGGATTATCTTCCCCCTCTCACTCTCTGCCCTACCCTGCTTGCTGTCTCTCTCAAAATAAATAAACACATTTAAAATCATAATAAAGGAAGATTAAGTGACCAAACAGAAAACACCTAGCAGAGCCTAACCTATGATAATCACTTAAAAACAAAAAACAAACAGACAAACAAGCAAAAAAACTAACTTCTTTCTCTTTCTCACATTTTCTTTTTCCTCCAGCAACAGATGTGCCAAATGAGAAGAAAAATAAATGCGTTATACTGCCATCTTTAATAAGCCCCATTGCATGTTCTCCAACTTCCAGGCCATTTGCTTTCTCTTTCATTCTCTGAGAAGGCAAATACCCAGACAACAAGAAAATACTGGAGGAAGAAACAGATGACCGTCCAATCTGTGCTTTGAATGGCCAATATAATTTCATTTTATAATGAAAGTCTAGAAACATTTGAAATAATCCAATTACTCTTTATAATACCATTTAAAAAAACTCGATTCAGGCAGGTTTTATTTTAAACCAGAGATTTGCTTTACTGCATGTGATATCATTTCCCCATATTCCTCAGTTCACCACTGAATCACCAACCCCTTTCCCTGCTGCCTTGTACCCAAAAGACCACCAAAATTTACATAACATCCAGTTTCTTCCAGTTAGTGGAAGACCGCCATTCAAATGTGTGCATATTTCTTAATTTTCACTCTTCTACGCATCACTGCCTCATGGTATGAACTGGTGTGTCACACCTCCCTATCAGGAATGTTGAGGTTTTCGTTGTAGACAAAGATATTAATACTAGGTACGTGATTTTTCATATAAGGGAGAAACGGTGTCAGCCTCAGCATACCCCAAGCTGAACTCACGAATGTTCTCTACCATCTCCTCTTGCACACAGTTTCTCTCATAATAGTATCACATTTCACCACATTATCCAATTTGAAGGTATCATCCTTTGCTCCTCCTTTGTTATTCTTAATCATCTAGTCCTCTCTAGCCCTGCCACCAGTGCCAAATTCAGGCCCCCTAGCATCTTATCTGACAACTGCAAGATCACCTTCCCATTTAGTGTACTTGCCCCCAGTTCCTTTCCCCTCAAATCCATTCTCCATATCTATGCCATTACCAATGTTAGTTTGTTGGGACACTTTTTTGTTTACAAATACTCACTGGTCTTTAACACCCACAGAATAAATTCCGTATTTTCTAATATGGCATTCAGGACCCTTTGTAATCTTGAGTCAGCATCCCTGGCTGGATACGTGGATACATGTCTTGCCATTTTCTGCTTCCAGTGTGTCATTCCAACAGCATAAAACAGATTCCAAATTCCTATATACATCATTCTATCTCATGAATTCTGCTTTTGGCTCATGTCTGCTCCTTTTTAAATGTATTTTTCCCTATTGACTAACTTCTATACGTTCCTTAAGATATAGTTCAAGTATAAAAATTCTATGAAGCTTTGCCAAACTCTCCCAGATAAAGTCCCTCTTTGTGTGTGTGTTTTTATGTAACTTTTTCATTGCACTCATCAACTTGAACTAAAACTATTTGTGTATCCATATTTCAAATGGTTCCATTAGCTCTTAGAGGGCAGAGAGCTTGCTTTATTGTGTCTCTGAAGTGTATCAGAAAGATTTAAAGACTGTAGATGTCTACAGATACCTACTGAATAAATTGATTAATCCATAGGTATGTTTTAGTTACGTGTTGCTTCATTACCTCAACATTCAGAGGCTTAAAATAACAGATATTTATTATCTCTCATAGTCTCTGAGAGCCAAGAATCTAGGAGTAGCTTAGCTGGATGGGTCCAGCACAAGGTCTTTCATGAAGTCAAGATGTCAGCTGAGGTTGCAGCAAACAGAGAGTTTGGATACAGCTGGAGCATCCACTTCCAAGCTCACTCACATGGCTGTTGTCAGGGACACTTCAGTTAACCTCCTCGTGGACATCTCCATAGAATTCCTCATGACATGCCAGATGGTTTCCCCCACAGTGAGTGATCTGAGAGAGTAAGATAGACCATAATGTAGGTGAAGTCATAGTATCTTTTATGACTTAATTTCAGAAGTGCTATAGCATTACTTCACTGTATTCTACTGGACACACAGACCAACACTAACATGATGTGGAAGAGTCTGGATATCAGAAGGCAGGGATCACTGGGGCATCTTGGAGGCTGGCTACAACAGGCTACATTTGTCATATTCCTAAAATCCTCCTAAGTAGATATTCTCTCTTTTGCCCACTATAGGTCATTTCTGGACGTAGAAATCGTTTACAAAGAGTAAATCAAACAGGGTCTGGGTAAAGCCTCTGTAATTTCTGGGCCCTGTTTGTTCTGTAAATAATAAGAAAGAAAGAGAGGTTCTCTTTGGAGAGAGACAAATTTATCTTGATGTTATTGAGTCAATAGCACGGGTCAAGTTCATTTATTATTATTGGTTCTAAAGGCTCACACTCGATATTTATGCATTTTCCTCAATGTATAAACATGAGACATGTAATCCAAGAACAGTTTGAGTGGATGAACATTTAAGGATTAGGTTTAAGAAATTGGGTTGACTGTTAGAAGCAGGAGCAGGATAAGCAATGGAAATGAAAACAAAAATAATGGTCTAGTTGGGTTCCTAAACAAATAAATGATACTCAATTCGGGGCAGAAAAGCATTCAGTCAAGAACAAAGACAGTGGATACAGTTTGTACCGCGCCCCGTAGACAACAGCTCAGCTGGCCGAACTCTTCTAGCCCTTCTGTTTGCTTGTTTCAAGTATGAGTGATTAACACGTAACTATATTTTTCTAGAGAAAGACATACTCACTCATAAACAGCCTTTTTGTTTTGTTTTGTTTTGTTTTTAAAGAGGTGAGATGGCAGCTATCCCTGCACTGAGTTTGTTTTGTCCTTGGCTGGATACGTAGTTTCCATGCCTCTCATTTCTAACGGGGTAGAGCTCTTGCCTCCCAGGAGGGAATGGTATTTTTCTTTTTTCTTTTTTTCTTTTATTATTTTTTTAAACTATTTTTTTATTTTTTATTTTTATTTATAGTTTATTGTCAAGTTGGTTTCCATATAACGCCCAGTGCTCTTCCCCACAAGTGCCCTCCTGGGAATGATATTTTTCACTCAATTGTTTCCCATATTCGTTACTAACTTCCCTCCATAGGAAAAGTAACTTACCTGGCTGGAAACAGAGAGCAGTGCAGCTCTCCATTTTTGGGGGGCTGTATCTCATATTTCTGGCCACTCATGGACTGTACCTATTCTCAGGCAGTCCATTTTGTCACCAGGTCCAAGCCACTTTCTCTGAACCTGTTTAACTATCAATAAAGCCGTTACGTGGAACTTACATGATTTCCATATCTGTCCCTCAGCTGGTTCCAATACACTAGACAAGCCCAGGTCCAGTTCGATCTCCCACTTACACACTCTCGCTACACTCCAACTTTTCATGGCACTCCTCACACTTGGCATGTAGTTCTCTCTCTTTAGACAGACGTGCAGGACGCCACAGCAGTTACAGTGTGAGCGTGGGAGCCACACCTTCTGGGTTTACCAGCTGTGATATTTCCTACTTATATGCACTTTAGCAGGTTACTTGACCTTAAAAAATAGTTTACAGAAAAAATTAAACTCTGAAAAAACAGAGATCACGTATACTTCTTCCCTTCACCAGAATTTTTCCTATTCTTAACAGCTTGCATTGATGTGTAATATTTGTTTACAATCAATGATCCAATATTGATACATAATTATTAACTTAAATTCCATAGTTTAATTTAAGGTTCATTCTCTGTGTTGTGCAGTTCTCCGGTTTTTGTCAAGTACCTGATGTCACATATCCACCATTACAGCATCATACAGAATAGTGTCACTCCCCTAAAAATCCTTGTGTTCATCCCATTCATCCCTCCTGCCTTCGAATCCCTGTGAGACCACTTAATAAGAAAAATTAAGGGGCTCCTGGGGGGCTCAGTCGGTTGGGCATCCAACTTCGGCTCAGGTCATGATCTCACAGTTCGTGGGTTCGAGCCCCGCCTCAGGCTCTGTGCTGGCAGCTGAGCCTGGAGCCTACTTCCGATTCTGTGTCTCTCCCTCTCTCTGCCACTCTCATGTTTGTGCTCTGTCGCTCTCTGTCTCTCAATAATAAATACAAATGTTTAAAAAAATTTAAAAAAAGAAAAAATATGAGATTGGATTTTACCTTTGTTTATTCTTTCTTTAGTGTTCTCTCTTTCGTTATGTAGACCCATGTTTCTGACATATATCACTTTCCTTCTCTCTGAAGCTTCTTTTAACATTTACTGCGGTACAGGTCTACTGGCAACACATTTCCTCAACCTTTATTTGTCAAAGTCCTTTTTTCTGTGTTATTTTTGAAGGATGTTTTTGCTGGATATAGAATTCTAGATTTTTCTTTCAAGATTTTTATTTTCCTTTGGTTTTTCTGCTGTTTTAATATAATTTGCCTGTGTGTAGATTCCTAGGTATTTCACTTGTTTTGTGTTCTCTGAACTAGTTGAATCTATGGATTGATGTCTGTTATTAATTTTGGAAAATTCTCAGCCATTATTACTTCAAACATTTCCTCCATTTTGTTCTCTTTTTCTTCTCCTTCTGACATTCCCATTATAAGCATGTTGTATCTTTTATAATTGTCCATAGTTCTTGGATAGTCTGTTGCATTATTAATTTAATTTTTTAAATATCACATTCTCAGGACTTATTTTTCTTATAATTGGAAGTTTGTAGCTTTGACCACCTCATCTGTTTTGCCAACCCTTCCACCCCTTGTCTCTGGTAACCACCAATCTGGCCTCTGTATCTGAGTTTGATTTTTTTTTTAATCCATATATAAGTGAGATTACACAGTATTTGTCTTTCTTATTTTACAGCATTTATCATACAGCATTTATCTGACTTATTTCACTTTGCATAAGGCCTCAAGGTCCATCTATGATGCCACAAATGGCAGAATTTACTTCTTTTTTATGGCCTATATATGAATATTATTAAAATTTCATGGTGTGTATATATACACCACATCTTCTTCATCCATTCCTGTTGATGGACACTTAGATTAATATGTTTTGGTTATTAAAAATAGCTTTACAACAGGTTATTTAAATACCCAGAAATGGAATGGCTGAATTTATGGTAGTTGTAATTTTATATTGTGTGTGGGGGGGGGGTACCTCCAAACTGTTTTCCATCCTAGCTGTACCAGTTTACAATCCCACTAACAGTGCACCATGCCTATCTTTTCTCCACATCCTACACATAACACTTGTTATCTTTTGTCTTTTTTATAATAAACCATTCTAATAGGTGTACAGTGATATCTCATTGTAGTTTTGATGTGCATTTCCCTGATGATGAGTGATGTTAAGCATCTTCTCAGGTACCTTTGGGCCGTTTGTATGTCTTTTTGGAGAAATGTCTATTCAGATGCTAAATTTTTTAATTAGATTGTTTATTTGTTTTTATTGAGTTGTATCGGGTTTTTAAATACATATTTTGGCTAATAACCCTTTATATAGGCTTTATGATTTGCTAATATTTTCTCCAATTCAATAAATTGCTTTTTGATTTTGTTGATGGTTCTCTTCGTTATATAGAAGATTTTTAGTTTGATGTAGTCCCACTGGGGTTTTGTTTTTGGTTTTGTTCCTCTTGCTTTTGGTGTCAAATCCAAAAATCATCATTGCCAAGACTGATATCAAGGAGCTTAGCCTTATGTTTTCTTTTATTTCCTCTGTTTCTTTCTCTTGTCCTTCTGGTATTCCCATCCTGTGCATATTGCATATTTTGCAGTTGTCCCTACAGTTCTTGGGTATTCTATCCCCCCTCTTTTTTTTTGTTTTTGCTGTTTTGGGGTCTTTCTGCACCTCAGCTTTAGAAGTTTGATGTACTGGTGTATGTTTAAGTCCACTGATTCTTATATATCTAGTCTACCAATCAGCCCATGAAATGCATCTCTGTTATCATTTTTTTTCCTAGCATGTCCCTTTTATTCTTCTTTAGATTTTCCATCCTTCTGCCTACATTACACATCTATTCTTGCATAGTGTCCACTTTTTCTATTAGTGTACTTAACATATTAATAATATTTATTGTAAATTCCTGGCCTTATAATTCAGAACTCAGTGCCATGTCTGAGTCTGTTTTTCGTGCTTGTTCTGTCTCTTCAGACTGTGTTTTTTGCTTTTTAGCATACTTTGTAATTTTTTTCGTTGAAAGCTGGACCTGGTAAAAGGAACAAAGATACATAGGCCTTTAGTCTGGGTCTTATGATTTTGTGGCTAGGAGTTAGTGTGTGTTTCTGGCTAGAAGTTAATCTGTGTCGCTCTGATGTCAGAGGCTAAAATTTCATCTAGTGTTATTGGTTTTTGTCTCCCCTGTTGGTTTTTGGGTGTTTCCATAGACTATTTAAATAGAGTCTGAGGCTTGCAGTTATTTTAACTATAATCTTCTGGAACGCTCGTGAAGTCGGGGGTAAGGTAGAGAGGAGGGAAAATATTCTACAGTCCTGCAATTAGGTCTCAATCTTTTAGTTACCTATTCCAAAGTCACTAAGTTAGAGGAGACTGGAGGCACTTGGGTGGCTCAGTTGGTTAAATGTCCAGCTCTCGGTTTCGGCTCAGGTCATGATCTCATGAGTTCAAGCCCCTTATTGGGCTCTGTGCTGCCAGTGCAGAGCCTGCTTCAGATCCTCTCTCTCCCCCTTCTCTACCCTTTCCCTGCTCAAACTGTCTCTGTGTCTCTCAAAATAAATCAATAAACTTAAAAAACAAATTAAAAAATGTTAGAGGATAATGGAGTTGGATTTTTCCATTTTTCCAGGTTGTTTAGGCTTTGGTAAGAACTCCTGCTAGTTAGGAGCCAGTAAGATCGTTTTCCTTGAGGGTAGTCTCTTTTTAAGGAGAACAGAGGATTTTGGTCATATTTAACATGGTCATTTTTTCCTTTTTCCTACTGGAAGAAGGAGAGGATTTTTTTTTTCTCAGATTTTCCCTGTGAGAACTTGGTAGGCATCTTGGAGATAAAACTCACAAAAGTGTGGAAGCCACCCAAGACTGCATCCCAGTATGTTTAGTCCTCAAGCTAATCTGCACTTAGCATTCAACGATGCACCAGTGACAGATTTAAGTGTTCAAGCTGATACTGAATCCAGTTATGGAATTTTGCTCCTGGGCTTCTGTTCCTCACAAATTGTGGTTCTCTGTATCTACGTGTTTGTTTCTCCAGTTTTCAGGGCAACAGTTTACCTCATTGCTTCAATTATCTGATGCATCTAAGAAGAGTTCCTGAAGTTTAGTTTGTTTAGCTTTTCTTTTTTCCTGTTAGGAGGACGGGAGAGATGACTTCCAACTTCCTTATATTTTGAAACAAAAACTGGAACTCCAAATTACTTAATTATTTTGTACTTTACTTTCTTCATTTATACAATGAGTAGAGTAATATCTAAATTACAGGATTGATGTGAGGTTTAAATGAGTTAAGGGGTATGTAGAGATTGCAGCAGAGCCTGGCATATACTAAATTGACAATTAGTAGTATTATTAAAGGGCATAGGGAAGGAACCAGGTCTGTCTTGTTAATTCTGCTCCCCAGTGCCTAGCACAGAGCAGGCCATAAATATTTGTTAAGTAAATAGTCTTGAAGACTGACTAAAATGACTAAATGGTCTTAACGACTGACTAAAACTTTGGTAATCTGTAACATATCACATGTTTTCTTTAGCTTCTAGAATCATAGGATTGTGCTCATTTCTGTGTCCTTTAACTCCAGATCACAAGCAAATGGGGCCAATGACACATGTGTGGAGGGAGGGCATTGTAGTTACTTCTCATAGCTGTTCATTGGAGCTGAGGGGCTTACAGGTGACTAAAGAGATTCACATCATAGTACCATTTTATATTTTCATCAATCCAATAGAATGTATAATACAGGTCTGAATCAACCAACTCTATATCCCTGTGGCATCTTGAGTCCTTTTACCTGGTTGGGTCCTTTCTATCACCTACATAGGGAGCATCACATCCTCCTTAGCTGAAAGTCCAGTCAGTCTAGGAAATTATGAACGTGACAGGGAACACGTTCAGAATTCCTTATCAGAATGAATTTCACAATGTCCATGTTAGTGAGAGCACTTTACTCTGTAGGTAATGGGATAGTCTCAACATTTCAATAACAAGCAGATATTTTTGGCTTTACTCCATCTAGTGGTTAAAATCAGAAATATTTCATTTGGCTATTTCCCTTTTTCCCCCACTTTATCCTTACTTTTGTTCTAATTTCTTTTAAAATTTATTTTCCTTAATTTTAGGTCATCCAGTCTCCAGATCTTCTGCCTTCTATAAATGCAAAGAGTTGTCTGAGACTGTATATCTTTGGTTTTACACTTTTTGGCTTTTTCTTTGGTGTTTTCAAAATGGCAGGTGTTAAATGAATAGATAAACACAATTTATGCTTCTTTAAAAAAGATAGAGTTTGGTCCTGTCTGTTTCCTTTTAAAACCCATGTCTATTGAGAAGAGTAGGAAAGGTAGGCTCAAAGAAAAAGAATTAGCATATAGTCAGCATTTTATCTCATTCTCTTAATTACTTGTTCTAGAAAATAGTTAAGATAGTTTACAAAGTCTTATGAACTTCAGTAAGAATTCATGCAATAAATAGAGTAAAAAGACGAAAAGGAAAGAAAGGGGAAAGGCATAACATGGAAGCTCAGACCAAAAGACAATCAATAAAGATTGACGAACTTATATGAGGGCCACAAATTGCCTATAAAGTGTCCAGCAGTGACTTCTGAAAGGGAAATCTGATTAGTCACTAGCTTCATAATTATGTATCAGAATAAAAAAAATCAAATATTCTGAAGAAGTGCAAGCATTCCTAACGACTAGAATGGAACATCTTCCCAGATTATCATAAAGAGTGTCCAGTGCGTTATTTTGAATCATACCTTCAACAACATTCTTAACGTTAGTACAGTCACGCAAGCCACAGGGGAGTCTTTCACGATACACATCACCCTCCTCAGAGGTGTACACGAAAATGAAATCCAGTTCGTGTGGTTTGACAGGACATCAAGGTGCTAAGTTTCAAAATCACATCTTGTGGATGGTCTGCCTCCATAAATACGCGAATTGTAGAGCAACAAGAGAAATGACTGAGTGTATAGCCTATCTATCCAGAAAGTTGTTTCTGTCCACATTTGTTCCTAGAAGTTAGGTGCCAGTGAGCTGAGATCGATTGATACCGTATCTAGTGATTAGTAATAATATAGTGGTTTTTGTATTCCTCTCTTCATGAGCACTTCTCTGAGACCACTCCAGTTTCAACCTGCGGCCCCACACTTATTTGATTGCACAGGCTTTCACATGGATATCTCTGGCAACAACCTGTCTGGCATATTCCCCCAGACTAATCTTTCAAAATTTGACTCTGATCACATCATTCCCTGTTTATAAAGTTTAAGTGGTTTCCTTATTGCTTGAATATTTACCTTATTATTTAAAATCCCTCAAACTTATCATTTCAAACTAACCTATCACATCTCTCTGCACAAATGTTTGACTCATTGGTAACCATATACCATTGTTGAAAGTGTTTTTGCAACTGTCTTATTTGTGGCCTCTTACATACACCACCAAGCCTGCAGAAAGTGTATCGTGTCTTCAAATCTTATTTCAAATACCAGCTCTTCCATGGTATGTCCTAGATCCTGCTTCCTCCTTCATCCTCTGCATTACCATGTAGTTTACACACATTGTGGACCTCATCTTGCTCCAATTTACCTTTTCATTTCATTTCAAGTGCTCTTCCCCAAGCTCACTGCGTTTCTGCCACACTTGCTTCCCTTCAGTCTCCAGGGCCGCCATGCTCTTTATGCCTTGGAGCCTTTGCCAAATCTCTCCTGTCTGACAGGGTGTCCAATTACTGAGCCTTTGCATGGTGAGACCTATCTCAGTTCTCAAGATATCCCTGCTATAAACCTTCCTTAATAAAGCTCCTTAAGTGGATGTCCCTCTTTATTCTCCATTTTTCCCTATAGGACACATTTTTCAAGACATAATTACAGCTGCATTTATTTGTTTGCCAATTAATTTTCTATCTTCCTCCATGAGATTGTGAACTTTAAAGAGTGGGCTTATGATAAATTTGTTCAGTGAGTGAATATATATATCATGCATGCTGTTATAGTAAAACATTGCAATTATTTGTTTTTATTCAACATCACAATTCCTCTATGCCTACAACAATATTGAAAACAGAAGACGATTGATAAATAAAGATGTTTGTTGAGATCAGTTGATTGTGTGGCTTTCTCCTTCGTGGTTTGTAAGACTTTTGAGGACAACAAGGTGCTCCTATGTAATACTACTTCTCACAAAATGTTACACAATTACAGTGTTTATTTTATTGAAACAATAAATAGAACATTGGATTATGGAAAATGCTTCATTTTTATTTGTTCCAGAAACCAGTACATTGAAACTATGATATTTTATGGTAGATCATTATAATGAGTCATCATACTACCCAAATGTAATTAAACAAACACATAATAATGCATGTATAAATAACGGGCATGTTTATATAGCACTGTACATTTTGGGGGCAATGACTTTAGTTTATAATGTCAGGGCACTCATCCTCATTTCCTTTTAAAAATGGGCGTGTTGCCATTTCTAGTGCTTCTTTCCAGGATTCCATGAATGTTATTTTCACTGGCTATTTTTATCACCCACAAAACACCGTTTACACACAAAAGAGGACTTTTTTTGTCATTTTGGTTGTCACAAATTCCAAATGTAAATATCAACATTAATGAGTGGATTGGTAAAATAATGTAGAGGAAAAGAACTTCAGCTTGAGCCTACATCTGAAGTAGCTTTAAGCTGTGGCTTTACAGTAGACAAGTTTGACCCTAAGAAAATAACTGGTCTCTTCAACAACAGTTTCTTTCTCCTTCTTACTTAGGCCTGTAGACAAAAAGGAATTTTGTATATTGCTTGATACACAGTAAGTGTTAAGTATTACTCTCCTAATAATAAATAAAGAGGAAATTTTCAAAATAGGAAAATAAATTCTTATTTCCTAGTAATTTTCCTAATGATCAAAAACTAGCCAGGCTATGTGGCTCAAAAACTTTCCACTTTATGTATGTTGATTTCTTGCCTGAAGACATAGTTATTTTCTGGTTAGAACTTTTTCTCAAGCTGTGTCTCCAGCAATACTCTTTAGGGTAATGGCTCCATTTTAAAGGAAATAGAGTACTAGATGCATATGTAAAGAGCTGTCAACACCTCCGTTATGTCAAGTGGAATCCAATCTGAGTCCATCCATGGCACATGGAGCAATGGTTTATCTGCAAGCTGAAAAATCCACTTCATTTAAAAAATAGCTCTTTATGATGTGATCAATTACTCAGACTGGCCTGAAAATGTCAGATGTGTGGTCCCAACCCCAGTCAAATGAGGTGAGTAATTTTCAGTCACTTGTTCAGTGGTTGAGCCAAGAAGAGAGTAAATATTTATAGGCTTATCCCAGGGTGCTGGCTAACAGAGTGCCTGGACAGCTTCTAGAGCAAATAAACAAGAATCCCCTACAGTATTTAAACTTGTCCACTCTTTCTCAGCCAGCTTGATTATATACCACTCATTTCCAACCACATTTTGATTGTCCTGCTGCTAAGTTATAACAAGTATTTTAGAGGGGACAAGGGTTGTTTTCCTTTTTTTTTGACCACATGTTTAGATTATATGAGCCATTGTGTTTATCCCATTTTTTACTCCTTAGCTTGCTTATTCTATCTTAGTAGGTGACCACAATGTTTGCTTTTGCTCACTAAGCTTTTGAACATCACACAAAGCATCACAACAGTAAAGTATTTAAACAGTCTAATATATAAACTGAGTAAGTAATTTCATCTGAAATCAAATATCTAACTTTAAAGAGACTTGAAGTTGAGAGACAATTAATTTTATAAGGTTCTGAGAACTCACAAAGAGTTTAATTTCCTGTTTAAGTTTTCATTGATTATGTTAATAAAATCATATCTGTTGCAAGGATTTTTTAACCATGTGTCTTTTTAAGTTTGTATGTGAATCTTCCTGACAAGTCTTAGAATTTTACAGCCGGGAGTGGTCTTAGAATTTACCATCTAGTCCAAACTCCTCATTTTACAAATAAGGTAATTGACATCCTGGGAGGTTAGTAAGGGACATGTCCCAGGACCCAAAGATTGCTAGTGATTTTGCGGTGTGTTTTCCCAAGACAAGCCTTCCAGTCTTTCGGATAACATTTTTAATTGTTGTTTGATGAGCATGGTACTGTTTCAAAATACGGAGAAATAAAAAACAACCTTTTTTCCCCAAAATATTTCTTAAGCCCCTAAAGATGGTAATTGATCTTCTTTGGATCATAAACCTCTTTGAGAATCTGCTGAAAACTCTGGACACTCCCAATAGAAAAACTCACATAGACAGAAATTCACACCCCATTTCATGGAATCCATAGACTCCTGAAACCTTAATTCCAGATTTATTTATTTATTAATAAAGATCTATCATAATAATGGTGGTCTAATTATATTTCTGTACTTAAATAAATTTAGGTATTAAATGTCATTTGAAGTAGTCTGATGGTTACTAGTTAAATGATAGCTATTATTACCAATAAGAGTGAAAATAATACACTCTGCAAAAATACTATTTTTGATTTCTATGACCACATTGTCAGAAATAATGAAACTATTTCCTTTCAATTTCAACTCACAAAGGTAAACAGGTTTTGTTTGACATGATGGGATACTTTACAGACAACATAAAACAAAGATTCTCAAGATTCCCTCTGAGAAATAGCAATAATAAATGCCATTGATCTACACTCAGGAAATCGGAGTGGAGCTGTAGCTCATAGCAGAGTGTATTATGTGATATGCAACGGCCAGACTGTAAGGGGACTTCTTATGTGGTGGGAAGCTGGCCCAAGTTTGCATCTCTCCAAGATTCGTACTTCAGGTCTCAGCCACAGTGCTGTCAGGGCAACTGTAAGGAAAGACATCCACACTTATTCACACTTAAAGATGTAAAGAGAGAGCTAATGTTAAAAGGATACTCTGTTAGCAGCTTCTAATCCGGTCTCTCCTAACAAATGCTCCATCAAAATACCAAACAAGACAGAAAAACAAGCATATGAGAAGATAGGAATCTGGGTGGAATTTTTAAATTGCCTAACTTAAAAAAGTGCAGATGCCAGTGTTATTCTAGCAAACAGAGCAAGACTGCTTGCCTGAAATGAGGTCAGAAAACACTTCTTATTTCCCTGTTTACTGTAAACAAACCAAAGTAAACTGGAAAACTAGAAATCTGTATTTTTGCAAAGATGCTGCTCTTGAAGGCAGGTCTGGACTCTCTAGCACCTTTTCTCCCACTTCTCTTCTGCACCCACTCAGAGGCCAACCCTGAAAATGAAGAGGAAGGAAAAAGAGTGGAGGCAGTGATGTGACACTGCCTTGGAGGAGAACACTCACAAGAGAAACACAACATCTTCACTAGTGATCCACGACATCAGGAGGAAAAGGCTGTCTGACAAGAATATTTGCTGAGGATTATGGTCGTCAAGAACAAAGTTTTACTCTGAAGTCACCGGGCACTGAGATAAGACATCCAGCCTCATGACAGCTGAGTGATACTAGATGAAAGAAAGCCCTCCAGACTTTTGTAATTGGCTGAGGGGCTTTGCACATCAGCCCACCCTCCCTCCATAAATAGGAAATGTGGATTCAGCCAGAGTCAATGTGAGTAGAATGAGCCAAGAATAATTCAAGAAGTCTGCTGGGTTTGAAAGCTCTTGTTGAGGTCTTCTATTATTCTAGGGTGACATTAAAAAATGAATGAATGTGATAAAATACTGCAGGACAAGGGCACGGAAACTTCAGCATCTTAAAAATTCTGATAAAGAGTATGTTAAACCACATACTAATGTATTCATGATATGCTATTAAGTGTCAGAAGTAGGGCACAAATCTAGACATACACTATGAACTCAATCTCATTTTAAAATAATATAACACACCCATACACTCCACATACTCAAAAATATATACCCAGATCATTAAATGGTGAAATTACAGATTATTTTTAGTTTCATCATAGTTTTATGTATATTTTTCTAGTATAAACATCTGTTATTTTTGTATCAGGAAAACAGAAAAAAAGGGTTTAAGAAAATTAATGAGAAGAAATATTAAGGAATTGACTGAGGTAAAGAAACATGATCTCAGCTTTGTTTTAGCTCTTACTGTAAGACATTAGCAAGCAGAGCACCTTATATTTCACATTATACCCATTACTACAATGTGTTTGGACCGCAGGGTGAATATATCAGTGGTTGATTTCTTTTGGGTTCTTAGGTATAAATGGTTAAAAATTTCATTTAAAAAAATTTTAAAAACATTTCAAAATGTTACTCATTATTTTTTAACACAAAATTTTTATTTATTTATTTATTTTAATGTATATTTATTTTTGAGAGAGAGAGAGAGCGAGCGAGCATGAGTGGGGGAGGGGGCGGAGGAAGAGGGAGACACATAATCCAAAGTAGGCTCCAGGCTCTGAGCTGTCATCACAGAGCCTGACACAGGGCTCCAACCCATGCGCCTTGAGATCATGACCTGAGCTATAGTCAGCTGTTCAACTAACTGAGCCACCCAGGTGCCCCAACGCAAAATTTTTAAACCAGTTGATAATTTATTAGATGTGTGTAGTTGTTCCCAAAAAACAAACAATAAAAAAGAGTATTACTTTAGTATTACTGCATGACTTTTTTTTCATTAAATCCACTGCTTTAGGATTTCTGTGGGCTCTGTTTTTTGTTCTAAATCTCGTGCTTTGGCAAAAGCATTAGATTCCTTTGAGGAATATTGAGGCTATTGTCAGCAATAATCTTTCTCAGGGACTCCATGATGGGCACACTTCACCTTCAGATGGAGATTGTTGTGGTATTTGTGGTACCATTCAGTCTTTCCAATTCAAAGAATCTACTAGTGATAATGTGACTTTTTATTTTCCACATAAACATATCCATGCCAATGGTGCATTGTGGTTTCATTGGCTTGTAGGCAGCTCAGTATTTGCACTCATTGGAAACAATTGGATGTTTTAAGATAAGTCAGGCAATTCTCAGACACAATATAAGCCATGAGAATATACTCAGATTTTTGGTTTGCATTTTTCCAGACCTGTGGGCTAAGGTTGGACTTATGTTAACATAACTAATCTCCATGCATGTGGAATAACAATTTTCATACCGTTTTAAGAATAACTCTTTTCATCAGATTCAAAAGTTAGCAACACTAAAGATTGCTTTGCTGATTTGTCCAACTCCCTTACTTTAAATTGTTTTTTAGAACTAACAAATCTTGTACATTGATCTAAATTTCTCTAGTTATTGAGAAAAAGCTGATAAAAACATCTGTGTTAGCTTATATTGGAAATCTAGAAAAACTGAACATGTAAAAACATAGAGTAGAATGGTGATTACCAGGGGCTACGGCCTAAGAGAATTGAGAAGATTCTGTTTAAGGGTACAGACTTACGACTAATAGATAAGTAAGTTCTGGGGATCTAATGCACAACATACTGATTATAGTCAACAATACTATGTTATAAACTTTAAAATTGCCAATAGACTAAATTGTAACTGTTTTCAACACAAAAGATATGATAAGTATGTGACATGATAAAAGTATAAACCAACATATTGTACAACTTAAACTTATACACTTATATGTCAACTATATCCAATTTTAAAAAAATATGTGAAAAAAGATCTGTGTTAGTATTTTTATCTTTGACATCCATGCTGCCAAAGAATAACTAATGTTTTCCATATTGAGATGTCAGAGATTATTGAACTGTGTATGGAGTTCTCAAACTTGCGTGTAGCTTTGGGCCCAATGTCCCACTTTTAAACATAATAGCATGTTTTCAGGAAGCTGGTTATGCTGTAGGTTGGAGGGAAGAAAATTATAAACCCATTAAAGAGAAGTTCTTGTATATCAGTAAGATTTTGGTGTTGCCAAACTAATGCTTTGTAACATACATTCCCACAATCAGTATCTTAACAATCATAATAACTTATTCTCAAGGGTGTGTTAGCTGGTTGGGGTGACTCCGCTGCTTGTGACTGAGCTCATTCATGTAGGCTGGCTGGGATTTATTGATCTAACTGGGACACAGATGGATAGCTCTACTTTTTGCTGCAGGTCTGTGGGTTGGCCAGTAAGTTCAGCTCCACATGTTTCTCATCCTCCTTGGAGCAGCAAGCCAAGTAGGCAAGTTCTTCTGATGGCATGGCAGAGGGCTGAGAAGGCTGTGGAGCCACGCACATGCATCTAAAGCCTCTGCTTGCATCATGCCTGCTAATATCCCTAAAGACAAAGAAAGTCGAAAGGCCAAACCCAAGGCCAAGTGAAAGGAAGTACCCTTCTCCCAAAGTGGATAGAAGAAAGAGTGGAACTTTTTGAACAATAATCAAATCTATTACATTGTGTAAGGTTAAAATGCTGGTTGAAAAAAACATGTTTCTGGCCATGATGAAGTAGCTTCAACTGGACTAAGACTCGCATTGGGAACTGCTATAAAAGCTGGAAAAACTACAAAAACAACTGCTTTAAGACATCTCAAGTCCTAAGGCAGCCAGGAGTTGAGAGGCTGAAACCCAGAGACAAGAGAAACACATGGAACTGAATACCACATTGCCTTTCTTTTTATGTTTGGAGCATGTGCTCATTTGCAGCATGTGAACTAGAGGGAGGCCACATACAGAGCAGTGTGTGGGGCTTGCAGCAGTCTCTCTGAGTTAGAGAGCTAGGGAACAAAGATCAGTGCTTCCACGGCATCTACTACTTACGAAAATCATATCACAAAGAGAAGGAAATAGAACTCTAGAGATTTGAGCCTAAAATTCTGTGTGAAATATTTTCTGGAGTTTTTTGTTGATGCTTAATATGTACCTAGGTATTCCTGGGGGGATAAAGAGCTAGGAAGAGATTTTGTCAGTCTTACAATGCTGCAAAGGTAGAGGTAGAAGTTCAGAGTATGGCCTGCAGGAGGAAACTGAGGAAATACTTTTCAGTGAGAGTCTTCTGGAAGAGAACTAAATATTTGTAAACTAGGCAATACATTTCTAAGTGACTCACATGTTGAAGATGACATCAACATAGGAATTAGGATATTAGTAATAAGAAAATATTTTGAAGGGATGACAATGAAAAATAACATATACCTTGTGGGATTTTGCTAAAGTAGGGCCTGGAAGAAGATATAAGTACATATGCTAGAACAGAAAAAAATGTTAAAAAGAATTGATCTAAGTATTCATCAAATTAGTGGGGGAAAAGATAGTAAATTAAACCCAAAGAAAGAATAAGAAATGGAATAATAAAGAATATGGCAGATATCAGTGAAACAGCAAACATAATATAGAGAAAATCAACAAAGCTACAACTTAGTTCTTTGTAAAACCTAAGATCGATAAACTACTGGGAAGGTTAATATCATAAAGAGAAATAAACACAAATTGCCAACATAACCATGTCCCACAGATATTGAAGAGGTTTACAAAAGGATATAATGAGCAACTTTTGCCAAAATTAGGTTATGGTTAAATGGAAAAAATTCTTTAAATATAAAGGGCAACTGAATAAAACCAAAATAAGAAAAAAACTGAAATAATGAAAAAATAGAATCTGTGTTTATACATCTCTACACATACACACACACACACACACACACACACGCACACATACACCAAAACAAAATTCCAAACCAAAAAACTCCAGGCTCAGTTGTCCTTACAGGTAAATTGTTGTAACATTTAGGGAAGAGATAGGGCCAATGCTTCAGAAACTCAGTGTTCAGTGGGAACACTTCCAAATTCATGTTTGAGACCAGCGTAACCTGACTACTAAAATTCCTGAAAAAGATATTAGAAGAAAGGAAAGTGAACATACATAAAAATATCCTCCACGAAGTAGTAGTAAGTCGATTCCAGCAACATATCAATTGGACAATAGATAATGACCACATTGGGTTCATTTCAGGAATGCAAAGTTGTTAGATACCCCGAAAATAATGTAACTCACCTCATTAATAGGATAAAGGAGAAAAAATAACATCATCTCAATAGATTCAATAAAGTATTTGATACATTTAATATCTTTTATCAAATTATGGATAAAATTGAAGATAAATGAGTCTTCTATATGTAAAATTATAAAACATTACTGAAAGAAATTTTAAAAGACCAAGATAAACAGAGGGATAAATCATGTCCATATTGCAAAACTATAAATTGATCCCAAATTGGTTTATAAACTGAATACAACCTGTGTAAGATACCTGCACATAGTTTTGCATGTATGGGAAAACTAACTTTAAATTTCATACTAAAATGGAAATGGCAAAGATAGGTCAATGTTGAAGGGAAAAAAACACAATCAAAGGACTTATACCCACAGATATCAAGAATTGTCTTAAAGCTATAGTAATTAAAACTATGTGGTATTGGTGGAAGTACAGATAAGGAGATCAGTATAAATGTCAGAAGATTCCAGAAACAGATCTACTTATATGCAGTCATTTAATTTTTGAAACACGTTCCTGCAATACTATGGGATTGTACCCAAAAAATGAAGTTGTTCACAAAACTTATAGGGATTGTCTTTTATCAGTAAACACACCACTTCCCTTTAAAATCAAAAGCATCACTGGTTGATACCTGAACAGCTCATTCACCTTTAAAAGAACCACCTTCTTGCTTTATTGTAATTTTGACAAACAACTGAAGGACACTGTTTCTTAAATGCCAATCGCTTGTGTATTCTGTAAGTTAGGTGGCAGCAAGTAGGCTCTTCTCTAACACACGAGGGCATTCAGAGCTAAAATGATGGCCTCATGTTTATTTGGAATGAAACAAAATGGAAAACAGTCTCCATTCTGGCAGTATAGACACTTCAAATACAGATAAAGGGCTTTGCACTTGGGCCATTTGTACTCTTATAAGAGACTGAAATCTTCACAACTTCAAATCTATTATAATTTTTGGCTGGGATGAGGAAAAAAGAATGGGAAATACCCCAGTTGGCAGGCAGAACAGGTATCCCACTTGGTCTGAAGGCTATGCTTTAATTTCCAGCCAAACAAACAAAGAGGGTTTTTTGTGTATCTGTTTGTTTGTTTTGGTGTTTTTTTCCAAGTCATAGCAAATATCAGCTACCCAGACCCACCATGGTATCCTGTGATTAGCCTTTGTTCTTGGTTTTAGTTTGACAAAGTATCAAGGAAACAGACGAAACTCTTCTGGTGGTAGTTTTAACATGAACTCTGTGTACTCAACATACCATTCTCACTTAAATTTCCATTATGTGGCTGTTCTGAATCTAGTCACCAATCTACAAATTGGTAAAACAGATTATTTCAGGGGATTTCTCTCTGGTTTTCACTAAGAATCCACTATATCCGGAGGAACTCTATTAATAAGAGAGATGAGCCTTCAACTACTTTATATTTTCAAGGCTTTGGAGGCTGATGTCAGCCCAGACACATTATTCCCTGGAGCTCTCAAATCAGGCCCACTATCTTTTAGTGCTGAGATTTTGAGTGATCTGGGTGTGCTGGCTTTAAATAAGAGCATGTCATGGCAGAAAAACTGAAAAGGGAGGCTGGGTATTAAGTCAGTTACAAACTAAGTGGTTCTTAAGGCTTTTGCTGCTTTGCCATGAAATTTGCATCTAGGAAACTGGATCTGTGCTCTAGGCACCACATGTGTTTCATATTTGCCAAATAAAGTTTCAAACCTTTGCCTCTTGTTCACCGATTTCCCATCTGTGATGTGCATCTCTTCCTTTTTCTCTGAACGACAGTCATCGTGTTCTGCCCTTTCAGATTCTGATCTTAAAGTGACTGGAACTCATTGGCTTCAGAAGGGTTCTTTACGCCCTCCCTCCCCGACTACTTCTGGAATGTGACCAGACAGCTAGACCATTCCCAAGGCAAACCATGATTGAGACCATACTATTTTAGAGCCTGGGAGACACGGTTTCATGCCACGGCAGGTAACTGTTTTAGGTAAAAGACATAAGACCAACGCGATCATGCAATGTCTCTCAAAGATCTTACTGACTGGAACAAAAACTGCCAATACGTAGAAATAGAAGAAAAGTGTCCACATGCTTAAGTGCCAGTCTACACTGAAGAGCATTTGGAATTCACCACTCTTGGTATGCCATTGTATTCTCTTATTTTATTTACCTAGTTTTTCTTTGAGGCAGGGTAGGAGGGAATGACCCCCCACTAATAAATCGGTGGGACACAGCTAATCACTGTCCCTCACTAATAACCTTGACTGACCCTATATTCTTAAGCATTTGCAAAACTCATTTAAAAAGATAGCCTGCACAGCAGGATATATTAACCTGCTGTATATGCTAAAGAATTAGGGGGCGCCTGGGTGGCTTAGTCAGTTGAGCCTCCGACTTTGGCTCAGGTCATGATCTCACAGTTTGTGGGTTCGAGCCCAGCGTTGGGCTCTGTGTTGGCAGCTCAGAGCCTGGAGCTGCTTCCGATTCTGTGTGTCCCTCTCTCTCTGCCCCTCCCCTGCTCATGATCTGTCTCTCTCTGTCTCTCAAAAATAAATAAATGTTAAAAAAGTATAGTGTCAGTGAAATTTCATGCAAAATCACATATAGATACATATGTATATTTTTGGAGAGAGGTTGTACACTTTTCTTCAGATTCTGAGAGCAATCAAGGCTCCCAAAAAGTTAACAGCCACTGTAATTAGAATTGTTTCTTTGTTAAACCACACTCAGTCTCTGGGTTTTATACAAAGTACTGAAATTTAAGGTCTCTCTTGCTTGCCTAAGCTACCATCATTTTTCTTTATTTTCTAAATTATTCAGAGTAAAAGGATCATATTGTTCTGCCTTTTGTGTGTGTGTGTGTGTGTGTGTGTGTGTGTGTGTGTTTAAATTTTATTCTTGTCTACATCTGGGCAACTTTCAGAAAAGCAGAAATCTGTGTTTGGCTTCTCATCTTACTCTTGAAGGGCTGGCAGAGCAGTGACTGCCCACCCTCGTTGTTACAGGATTTTTGTTGTTGTTAATTATTATATTTCTGGGATGGTTTTAAAATATTCATTTTTTTATTTTCTCTCTAAACTATCCTCAGCTTTCTTAGCTCAGAGGAATTCATATAAATTACTTGTTCTCAAGAAATTTTATGCTGGTAGATTCTAGAAAGCCCATGTCTGCTTTTCTCCTTCATTCTTATACATAATGACAGTTTCCTGCTTATCTTAGGGTTATCTTGTTTCCATAATTCACTTCAATGAAATTGTCAACAGTATAGAGAATTAGCTCTCCAACTCCCGAGAGGTACTGGGGATTTCAGTAAGTGAAATTGCTATATTCCATTTACTAAAGAAAAATACAGTCACCCTCATCTACCTCCCAGCTTTGCTTAGATCACAGACCCACAAAGCTGTCTGGGCAGCCTACAGTCTGGCCATATTTACTCAGCTCATTCTTGGTTCAGAGATACCAGCCTACAGCCACCCATTACTTTCCTACAAGATCTCTGGGGAGGTGGTTTATCAGGGCTTAGCTGGGCCAGAGGACAGTGGACTAGGATAAAAGTCAAAGTTTGAAAGTTAGATTTTTCAAAGTGCTTTTAAAACATTTTGAAAGACTATTAAGGAACATCCCTTGGTGATTTGAAAATTTTAAAAATTTGTTAATAGGTTCACATTTTTGAACTGGCAAACTGATGTAATGAGTATTATTTCATAATTTATACATTAAGGTGGATAGAAATTGATCTTTTAGCTAAGACTACTTATCTTCCTAATCAGTTAATGTTTACTGGAGAGAAGCCAAAGACTTAGTCAAATGGCTTGTACTGCTAAAGAGGCAGAACACAAAAGTTTCTTATTCTCCCAACTTCTGCTAAAATTTCAAGTGACTGAACACTTGAAACTTTGCTTCACCTGAGAATATATTTGAGTGTTTCCTCAAAACTACTTTTTTCTTTATTCGGTGTTCAATCTACGGCCCCAGTATTTGGAAATCCATAGGATGGTTTTTGATAAAACATTTGCTTTGCTTCTGAGAATGGAGGGCCAAGGATAGCTGAGGCTAATTGCATACAAAAGTCTGAACTCAAGTCAGTGATCCACCCAGAAGCATGCACAGGTTATCAATGCCATTCAGTAATGAAGTTATTTTTATTAATCTTGAACTCAGGAAGTTAAAGTGTTGGACCCACAATTCCAAGTTCTTAAAGGGTTGATCTCGTGAAAAATTTAACTTTAGTTAACCCAGCTTTGTAATATCTGATCACAGTACTGAATAACCAGGATGAGTACATAGTTGTTGGTTATGAAAAATAAACTGGGCTATCCGTGTTGTACAAAAAGCACATAAGAACAAATTTACCTTCTAGATTTTAGCACAAGGGAGAAAGGATAGAAGTTATCTAATAATCCCAAAAGATAAGAACAATTGTCTAACCTCCTACCCTGGGTTCTTGTTGGTCACTTGGGATCCAAACCTAAAGTCCCCAAATCCCAACATCACTGATAGTGCTTACAGCTTACTGACTTCAACATAGATAAATGGTCCCGTTAATGTCAGGACAGTTTTGTTTGTCTGTCTGAAGAATATACATCTGTATTTTAAATTGCATTATCCAGTTTATCCATGGGATAAGAGATGTTTACCTTCACAAATTCCTGGCTTTTGAGCTGAACTGAACAGGACAAGTTTAAAGGCAGGAGCTCAGAGCAGTTCATAGCCTTTTGACAGCTCTGATGTGGTCTGCCAAGGCTGAGTTAGTAAAATCCAGGCTTATCTCTTGGCTTCTGGATTGACTGCAGTGGGATCTCAGGTCTTTTCTGCTACCTGCATCTCCAGTGAACTCCATGCAAAGCCGGTAGTTGCAAAGATGATAAAATAACACTGTAAAGTATTGTTCGGCATGGGATTAGTGTTCACAGATGTGAGTCCAAGGAATTGCTCAACTGCCTGTGGAGGCCAAGTACAATCTGCCACATCAGTGGCACGCCTTGCTAGGTCACCTCCGGCTGGCTCTAGTCCAGTTCCGTTGGTACAGCCATGACCAGGCTTTTCTCTCATCCTCCTATTTTCAGTTTGCTGTGTGTCTATGAAATGAAGTGTTTCTTCATTAGCAAGAAGGACAGAAAGGTGGAGGCAGCATATGAGATGATGAACACAGGACTCTAACAGTTCAGCCCCTCCATTCCACCAGACTTGTGCTGGCTTGGAAATGAGCTGCTGACCTGCCATCAAGGACCCTACCACAGCTCACAGTGAAGAAGGAATGGGAACTGCAGGAAGCAAGGGATGGGGAGCGTCATCTTTACTAGGGAGATCCCCATGGTCATGCAGCTTTGGATTCATGCCAAAAAAGCAGCCACCTTTCCCATTTTGTATGAGCCATAGTGATTTTTCAGGATGTAGAACATGTTTTCCTTTTTACTAAAATGTGATTATTTTTTCCATATTATGACATTTGGTAAGAAGGAAAATGTATGTGCAAATAAATATAGATTAGGTCCAATAGAATGCAAGGTGTCTTGTATTGTTGACAATAGATCCATTGGTCATTATTACATGTTTTGAACCTCTACTCAATAAATGTTGAATTAAAATGTAGAATAAAGAATTACTGGTAAGATTCTAGATGTCAATTTAGAAGATATGCATCTAAAGATGATCTTTTGTCCTGAAGTCATCACATCTCTCTCCCTCCCTCCCTTCCAACAGCTGAATTACTTTACTTTCTTTCTGAATCAGACTCCTTAAGTGATCCCATTTTTCAATTTCCAGATGTCCATAGTAATGTGTCTTCCAGTGGCAACTCTCAAGTGAAACAGGTAAAATGAAATTTTATCTGAATTCATTGTTGGTCTATTTAGTTCTTCATTGTAGATATTGCCCTCCCCGCCTTATGGCAAATCCAGTTTCCTAAATAGGGTCTGTGTTTAGTCTCTACAAAACTCGGATGTCTTCTTTTTTTGGTCCCAGGTGCTAATTTTAGAAACTCAAAGCAAAGACTCAATTTTGTTTAATTGTAAGCATCAGGAATGAATAGGTTGCCTTTCCAACTTTGAACTTACTTTCTCTTTCCATCCATTTATTTAGTTTCAATAATGATGAACTTGCTAACGACTTATATAGAAAATCTCAATTTTGCCTTCTTCAGTGTTGGGTTTTTCACTTCCTAGCACTGTTACATGAGATAAAAAATAGTTTTGTCCCATAAACTTTATAGCATAAACTATATAAATTCTATGCCAGAGTCTACAGAGTAAGTTGAAGTAAATAACCATGGGTCACATTTGGCTTTGGGGAAATAATCATTTATATGACTTTTATGTTTGGGTTAACATCCTCTTGCTTTTATGGTTGAGTTAATATCCAGGATCCAGTAATCCACCTTCCTGAAGCATCGTCAATCTTTAAAGAATCACACCATCTTTACGTTTTAACTGATAATGAGGGGGATTTTTTTTCATTCTTAGTCTTGCATAGGATGGTATGAAATATTTCTTTCACTGCATGTTACTAACACACATCTATCCTCTGAAAGTTTATTCGGTAGCTAGTCAATATCAGGCAACTTGAGGATAAGGTAACTGTAACTTGATGAGTAATTCATACTTTTGTGAATTCTAATAGACATGTTATAAATTGGAAATGAGAAAACTGTGCTGTGATTGGCAGGGTCCTGTGATGCGTGCATCTACTGACAAGAAGCCATGGGCACGTGCATGAATCACATATCTAAGTTTATCCAATAATGTATATCTTTGAAGACAATCTTTTGCAAGTGGTTATTAAGCTTCTACTTATTTTAAAAGTTCCATTAAATGTTCCCACCACAGGAAAGAAATGGCAGTTATGTGATGTGATGAAGGTGTTAACACTGCAAGTATATTTCATAAGTGCATCAAATCAACATATGATACAACTTAAACTTACACAATGTTATATGTCAATTGTATCTCAATAAACTTGTGGGGGGTGGGGGGAGTTCTCAAACACTGAAATAGGCACTGATGGGATTAGAATGATAAAACTGAAACAGCATTTACCTCTTTTGTGAAACTTTTACTTAACCACTGGCATCTCATAGTACAATCTCATTCTTTTATGCATTGATGGTATTCCATACAGACAGTAGAATGCGAACTTAGAATACTTGTTGAACTTTTTGTTTATATATCTCTCTCACATGTTAGACTGTAATCTCATGGAAGAGAAACACTATGCTTTAATTACTATGAACTTCCAGGTTCTGTTGTCCTGCACTTAGCAGATGTTTAATAAATAGTCCTTGAACAAATGAATTAACAGTTTCTGATCTGAAACAGATGGATAGAAAAATTTCGAACACACGAATTGTGAAAGAGAAATTAAAGGTATGTGTCAAATCCTTATGTAGAGTATTATGTGTGAAGATTGGGCCCAAAAAGCAATTACTGTTGTATTTTTATCTTTGTCTTAGAGTCAGAGAACATTTAAATAAGAAGGGATAATGTGGTCTAATATGTTTGTTTTACAGAGAGGGGAAGAAGGACTTATAAAGGTCAAAAGACTTACCCAAGATAAACAGATGCTTTATCTGTTTAGAATTACCACTAAAATCTCATCATGCTTTGAAAACTATGTGTATTTTTCAGGTTGCTAGTTGTGTGTTTTCAATGTGATATGTATTATAGCTCTACCTTGGTTTACCCTTTAAGTATGCATTTGTAAGAAGTGTGAATACACATGACCATTAAAACTTATAGCTTTTATTAATCAAAATAAAAGTAATAAAATTGATTAGTATGTCATTCATAGTTATGTATGAAGACACACAATTAATAATAATGAATACTTACTTTTATTGAGAGCTTATATATTACCATGTATCAAGCACCCTTCTAAGTATTACAGATATATTAATTTGTTCATTCTCTTAACAAACATTCAGGTATATAGAGATAAGACCATAGGGACATAGCAATTATGTGCATTGGCCAGTATCACAATCTAATGAGTAGCAGAGGATGATTTGAACCCAATCTTTCGCTGGAATCCAAGCATTGACTTAGGATATTTTCTTCTTCAGATCAGACATGGTCCTCACCATCGAAATAGGTACATAAACGTGTGAACACAGCACAAGCCAACAAGTCCTAAAATTTAGATATTTGAGAATCCAGGAGAAGAAATAAATAGCTAATATTCATTAGGCTTCTAAAGATGGCCATAAACCAGCAGGGAGCTATGTACGCATTGAAAACTTCGCAGGATGTTAAGAGCTATCCCTTGGTTCCCGCCTACAATAAGCTCACTTTATCCTCCTTGATTTCTTGTTCCACTGCACCAACTCTGGTGTTGAATAAACATGTTGCTGGATCCTGCAGGGAATATTTGTGGAGTATACCTTTTACTAACTTTTAGTCATACAGATAACATTCAGCAGTTAGGAGCTCTGACACTTAGAAACAGCTAAGAGGAATTGTGACTAGCTCCATTTCTCTCTGGATGCCTCTATTTATGAGTTTCTTTATCCTTCACTCCTCTTCAAAAATGCCAAAATATCATGATAATTAAGAGGCTTTCTTGGCAGATCAATCAACCAATATTATTAGGATTTTGATTTAGTGTTTAGTGAGTTTATTATCAATACTAGACTATTCAAACAGATATCAGAATTGCTGTGTAATATGGTTGAGGTCCTGGTAACATGTTTGCCATGGGATTGCTTTGAAATGTGTTCCTGAATTCTCTCACCAGAGGAAGTCAATTCCTCCTTTATTTAAATTTGCCCATTGAAAATTATAATTCCCATGAAAATTTGAAATATATTATTGGCACTATTTTTCATGCCATGATATCACCTGTGTTTAAATAGCAAAGCCATAATATGGAAAAAAGCATTGCTTACTTGCTTGTTCTTCTGCTGTTTTCTTTCCATCCCTGAATGGAATAGTGGAATGGTTAGCACTAATGGGCTAAATCAGCAATTGAAATGGACATAAGCAATCAAGGCATCCCAAAGCAGACACAGCTTGCTGATTTTAGACTCAATGTGGCACTTAACAAAACAATCAGATGAATTTAATTTATACGTGTAAGTTTGCATTTTATATTAAAATAGCACTATGATACAATGTAATGACCATTTAAATCTTTCCTAGTTTTGCCACAAAGAGGCTGGATGACTTTGAATACATTACTCAGCATGATTTTACATTATTTCCTTTTCTGTAAACCAAGAAGGTTGGTAGTAGGCTGATTTCTGATTCTACTAGCTCTAACATTCTGAATCAAATAACATGGATTATTTAATAAGGCTCTCAAGGTATTAGGGTACTTCTCAAGAGTACAATTTTGAGTCAAACAAACCTGGGTTTAAGGCCAACTTTGCCACTTCCTAACTGTGATCTTGGGTAACATACTTAGTATTTCTGAGCCACACACTCCCCATCTATGAAATAGTGAGCTCTTTACCCATCTCAATTGCTGTGTATATTAAATAAGGGAATGTACACAAAGCCATTAACACAATATCTGATATAAAATCAATTCCAAATAAACGGTTATTCCTCTTTACCCATAAATCCCAGGACAGATTATTCCTCTTAAAAAATCCAGCTAGTAATAGAACCGTATCAACCAAGAGTCAATATCATTAGGTCTTATTTTCATTATCTGGAAAATACATTCTCTAACTTTTGGTTAAACTACTAATTCGATGACGCCTGAAGCAAGGCATAATCAGCAGAGAACCAAAAATCTCTGCTGATAATCAGCATATCATGTTGATGATTAGCTTGGTTTAAATTTGCTTTTTGATGTTTTATTATGAAAATTTAAAAAAAATAGAGGCGTTCAAATAATTGTACAACAAACACTCATGTAGCCATCATCTATACTCTACCTTAAACTGTTAATTTGTTATACCACATTTCTATCTACCCATTTTTTCTCCATCCACTTGATTGGTATTTATTGCAAAATTAAAAGAAGTTACCTCCATTAAAATCCTGAGAATAAAAATAAGAACTAGAAATATGCTTCCCCTAGAACCAGACCAAAACCACCAGCAGGGTTTCAAAACTTTAAAAAAATGAGATGCTCATGTTCTAAGAGGTAAAACTAAATTTTTACCTCTTTGATAGCTAAAATATTTATTATAACTAGAAAGTGAGAATATTTAGGATAGTAGAACCTAAATGCATTGTAAAATTAGAGAGTTCAACCATCATAGCAGAAGACACATATGTCCCTTATTTTTCTAACTTGAGAATAAAGATAATTAATTATATATTCTGTATTCTATAAAAATTAACTCTAAAAAGTATTGTTATATGAACTGAAAATACAGAGGCACCTTGATGACTCAGCCAGTTAAGCCTCTGACTCTTTATTTTAGCTCAGGTCATGATCTCATGGTTTGTGAGTTCGAGCCCCCTATCAGACTCTGCACTGACAGTGTGGAGCCTGCTTGCAATTCTCTCTCTCTCCCAATCTCTCTCTGTTTCTTCCTCGCACGTGCGTTCACTCTCTCTTTCTCTCTCTCAAAATAAATAAATAAACTTAAAAGAAGCGAAAATGTCATCCTCCAAATGCCATATTTTGACACTTACACAACTCAAATATTAGATGAACAATATTTGTTTCTGGCAAACTCTTCTTTGCCAAGTTCAAATCCAAAGGAAATTTTCTTTTTAATTATGCTACTATAATGCTTTCAAATGGGCACAGTTCATGAAGATCCCAGTGGTCACTCTGTTAAGACATATAGCTGACCATGGAACTCTCCACATTTCAGTTGGTTACAGCAGAAAACCTGCTTTGCAGCATCGTGACACTCTCTTTAGGAATCAAATATCCAAGGGCATTTATATGTCAGTTTAAACTGTCTCTGGGTGCACACTCTTTCTGTACACTATTTCTAGGAAAATCACTTATCAAGCAGTTGAGGAGGAGATAACTGGAGACATTAGGTCTCAGGACAGTAAGGAGGGATCTAGTGCAGAGTGGAGAGGTTGCCTTAGGCAGGGGCAGTGCCTTACTCCACTGAAACAGGAGGGAGGCAGGTGTGGGCACTGAGTAAAACAATTAAGGCATTCTGGATGAAGCATGAGGTGCAGTCAACATCTGATAGTGAGAGGAGGTGAGGTACTGGATATTCTAGAAGGGAGAGAAAGAGAAGTGACTAGGGCAGCATGGAAAGATTGTATGGCTTTGCTAAATGCCTGTTTCATACTTATGGTCTTAAATTTAAGATGTATTCAGTTATCCTGGTTGTGTGATTTTTCTTAGACTATTTCAGTGCTCTGGGGAAGTGGGCGGTATGGAGTAAGTAGATGCTTGGCAAGTCCAGACAAGTATGACTGTGGGAAAGAGGAGGAACAGAAGAAAGGATCTTGGTGGGGGGGGGGGGTGGTTATTGAGCAGGATCATGGAAGCTAAGCTTGCTAAGGAAGGTAAGAAGAACATGCGCGGGTGATAAATAATGGAAAATGGTAGAAGGAATGAACTAAATTAGTTATAGGTGAGAACTTGAGTAAGTTAGTTGAAAATAGTAGAGAGTGATATTCAGATGTGAGATATTTAAAGTGGAGATATTATAGGTGGTGACAATGATTCAAATGATAGTAAGTGTTATTGCTTATTTACAATGTGTCAGGCAAAATGCCAGGAGGTTCATAGTCATGAATTCATTCCAACTATACAGCAGTTCTGAGTCAGGAAGCACAGATGCAGCCATTTTACAGAAGAAACTAAAGAACAAAACATTAAGCAACTTTTCAAGTCATGTAAGTAGAAGAGGCTGGGCCATGTTACAAAAAGATAACTACATTTAGGATGAGGCAATGTGAGTTGATGTCCAGGGTAGAGAAAAGATTATTGGAGCAAAGGAGGAAATGGTCAGAAAAGCCAGGGCAAAAGACAGATCTGTGTGTGGACTGCAATGACAAGAATTATGATGGGGATAGTAGCAATGGAAAGAAAGATGGTCACAGAATAAAATTTATCAATACTAGGTAGAGTAGAGGTTGACAAATGATAGCACCAAGAGGAGTAAAGAGGAGTAATGGGTGGAAACTTCTGATCACCTATGTTGCAAGCCATATGGAGGCTTTGAAGAATGAAGAAGAGGTGGTTTAGAGGCAGCAATGAGGACCAAGAAAACCCTAATGCACCTCCAGAGCCTCAAGTATTTGGGAATGTATATGTTAACTATGTTCTCTTATATTCTGTGTTTTTTTTTAATGTTTTATTTATTTTTGAGACAGAGAGAGACAGAGCATGAGCAGAGGAGGGCAGAGAGAGGGACACACAGAACCTGAAACAGGCTTCAGGCTCTGTGCTGACAGCTCAGAGCCTGACGCGGGGCTCGAGCCCACGAACAGGAGATCATGACCTGAGCCAAAGTCGGATCCTTAACCGACTGAGCCACCCAGGTGCCCCATTATTTTCTGTGATCCTGATGGTCTGGCATCTGGGGCCTCACTGACTGGGGAAAGACCCAATGCGGCTAGCCAATTCTTAGAGATAGCAAATTTGCCCAGGGGTGAGCCTTTCATATGCAAACTAATGAATACAGTGCTTCCCCTCCATCCACTACCCAGCCTGGCTTTTATACTCCAGGCCAATATTATCCTGCTCTGATCACCCTAGGGCCAGGTATCAGACAACTTGGGAGAGTCCCTACACCCCAGAGTCTGCTGTAATTATTCAAACTAGCCAATCCTAAGTCTGTTTACCCTACCTCAACTGTTCCTTCATATGGAAACCACAAAAAGGCTCTTGCCGTGTGTTTTCAGGCTTTCCGTTGCCTCCTGATCAATTTTTGTGCTTCCCCATGTGCTCCAGTCCCCATCGCATGGTGTGCCCCCTCCTCTTGGGAACTATGAGTAACTATCTGTTCAATGGCAGACATATCCTAATCTGTTGCCCTCACCGTACTTAAATAATAATAAAATCTACAGTTTAAAATAGTGTGGAAGCAAATACAGCTTCGGAGGAAGCAGGGACCTCATGGGATAGTAAGGTTTTGTGCAAGAAAGTGCTGAGAAGAGTTTAAGTTCAGAGAAGAGTTTGAGGATATTGGGGAGTTCCAAAAGGCATCAGGAGAGCTTTGGGAGGTTGGAGAGGGTGGTATATAGGGCCAGATTAGGAAACTACAGATGTATGTGCACTGGTGGGGTGTCTATGCAACGATATTGGACCTGAGGCTCAGACGTCTGATGGGACCAAGGAGGTAAGGGATGGTGGGGGAGGGACTGAGCCACTTGGATGGAGACAAGGGGATGGATCTTGTTTGTGGGTTGTATCCTGAGTCCGAATCTCAGTTCCACTATGGACTAGGTGGTTGACTTTGGGCATAACATTACACCTGCAACTAATGTAGCATTGTGTGTGAACTATGCTGAAATAAAAAATTTAAATAAACTCGGTTTCCTCATTTATAAACTGTTTAATAATACACATATTTCATGCATATACTAAGGATGAGAAATAATATACACAAAGTGACCAGTATAGGTTATGTGTATCTCCCAATTAACTGTGTTTGTGATGACAGTAATGATGATATGATCATTATCATATCATAATGCATAATACTTTGACATAATACTCTAAAATCTTCAATATCTACTTATGTTCTGCCACATTTCTTGATGATATGTCTAACTTTGTGGAACCACACCGAGTTAAAAACTAGAGTTGTCACAGCCTTAAAATATATTTCAGGAGAAAAGTACAGTTGAGTTAAGCAGTAGGAGTGCAGGAAGAGCAAATAAAGTCGATGTGAGGAGACAGTATAACTACTAAGAAAGGGTTAGTCCAGAATCAGAGAGCAGCATCCAAAAGATAGCAAAAGTTCATGTGCATCAAGCACAAGAGTTCTGGCATATCATGCCTGAAGCCCTCATCTACAGAGATGTTAAGACAGAGCAACTAAAAGATGCGTAGCTCTGAAAAGATGAGTTACACTCAAAGTTACTGTGTTCCTTCTTCTTCGGGTTTCCTTTGACGAGCATTAAGAGGACACAAGCATAAGCTGACTCAGAAGGGGACCCTCTGCTTCTTGCATCCTTGTTCCATTTCCACACATGCCACATGCTTTATGTCTTGCCACCAGTTATAAGTCAAACACGAAATAGTTTTCCTTCATGAAGCTATTGATATTGTTGTTAATACTAATTTAGCATTTTCACTTATACAAAGTATTTCATCATATATTACCTGAAGCATGATGCCAGTGATGGTATAAATAACAGTAACAGAAGCAGAAAGATACTTGGTCATAAAGGCAGAATTGCATGGTTTGAATACTAGCTCGTCCACTTAGGAGATTGTGGTGCTTGGGAACATTTTTTAACCCCTCGGGGCTCTGATTACTGTGAGGTGCATGATCCTATACCTCAAAGCTTGTTGTTAAGTATCAACAGAAATAATGGATAAGAGAAAACTAAAAATTTTCTGGTACATAATACGTGTTTTAAAATGCATATTGTTTGTGCATGCATTTATAGATGTATAAATACATATAATTTTGAAACATAAATTATTGAATATGAAAATACCCTAGTTACCACTGGTCACTGAAGCTCAATGATTTCTATGCAGCCTTGAATCAAGTCAGAGTTGGCATGTTATTTTCCAGTGGTATAGCTATCAGTTTATTTGAATATATAAAGTAACATAGAGAGCAGGGGTGAAAAAAAGAAAAGGAAACTATTTACATGTGCCAATAAAGTAAAAGAAACTAACAAGTTAGTATGAAGAAGATATAAATGGAGATCTAAAAACCCAGAAGAAAAAGAAAGAAGGAAATACAGAAAATTCTGAATCCTGGGAAAATTCATGGAAAAAACCCAAACAAATAAAATATTTATGGCAAAGAATGGAAGGAAGGAATTGCATACACCAGAAAGACAAGACCACAAAACAGCCTGGCACCATGAAAGGAGAAAGCATGTCTAAGAGAAATGGAATAAAGCCAGTGAAGATGGGAATCATCAAGGAAAAACTGCTGGAATAGAATAATTGGGTAGGAAATCAAAAACCAGTGAAAGTCAGTCCAGAACAAAGATTGTGCTATTAACATAATAAAATTACTTAAAACTGGATGTTAATTAAAAAATACTTAGTTTGTCAAATGTTCTCTTTCTTCTTAAAGAAATTATATAGAGTCCCAATGTACCTGAATGCACCAGGATGAAAAGTAGGGCATAGTGTTGCCATCAGCAAACACTTTCATCATATGATGTTTTACTCTCTTGAGGTCAGAGTTTCATCAATTTTTAAATTTAGTTTGATAATTTGGATGTAATTGGAGAATGGTGAATTAGTTTAAATGAAGTTTGCATGTTCTTATTAAACATAGTTGCCAGTGATTTCAAAAGTACTTGACTGCCAAGATGAGATGCCTTCACATTTTCCCTACATGGCCTTTCCTGAGTTTATCCTTCTTCATAGACATAAAGCTGAGATGGAGCCAAGCATGTCAGATATTTGCATCCCTTTGCTCTCTCCAGGCCATATTTAATCACTAGTCTTATTTAAATTGCTAGATGAACTTATTGTGGGTAACATGCAGTGATGCATGCAGTGATGGATGGCTGGCCCAAAGAGCCATTCTTTGAAAATGTTTCTTACATGACGTCAGAAAGCACTTTGATTAATGGTAGATTCTTAGGAGGACGTTCATTCCAGGCTCTTTGTAGCTTTTTACCTAATTTCCACTCATCTTTCAAGTCTAAGTTTAAATATCATTTTATCCATGAAGGTTTTCCAACCCCCCTCAACTATGTTAGGAGAGCCAGTTTTCTGCTTCCTCAGCCCCTGATTTCTTAGTAACATAGAGATCATTCTTCTAATTAATGACTTATCAGTGCAGTACCTCCCAGCCCAATCATAAAATACCATGACTCATTCATGCTGAAGCCTCAATACCTAACAAAACAGATTGGAACATGGTCAGCCCTTAATGAATACTAGCTTAGCATATGAGTTGGTAAATGAATGTGTAAATAAAATGAATATAATCTGAAGAAAAATTTGATAGTAGTATGAACCACAGGGAAAACTTTCCATGTTCTTTTAGTCCCTGGATCTCTCCAGAAGTACTGTGACGCTGGTAAGGTAGGAAATATTATGTCAGTCTTACACATAGAGACTTGATCATTGTCATATGATCACAGACTTCCTACCTTTATGAGAAGGAAAACGTTCATCTCACAGAATTCATATTAGATCATATTGGACATATGATGACTATAAAACTACATATTGGCAATTTTATTTGACTTCCAACCTAAGAAAATTACTTATCAGCTCCTCATTATTGTTTTATCACTTTCTAAGTTCAGTGTGAGGTCAGGTTGGGCATGTTGTCTTCCAATGAGCACACTAAAGAAGAGAGGGCTAAGCTTTTAGTCGTGCTAAAGAATTTGAGGAAATTTTACATTGATACAAAGGGCCAACATGGAAAAGACTTGGACAAAACCGGATTTTTGTCTTTGAACGTGGATGATGAATAAAATTGAAGGGATGTACAACAGTCATTGTTACAAACCAGGAAGCAAATTCTATTACCCGTAAATCTTGGCAGATGCTGGAATTTTCAGTCACAAAAAATATCTGAATATCTGGTAGAAATCATCTAATGGCCCCCTCACTGTCTGTAGAGCAAGATCTTTGCACCAGATACCAGATCTTTCCAAGTCTACCTAGAACCCACCTTCCCCTTCTCATAATCCATCCAAGCACCCTGCACTATGATCACACCACATCAAAACAACATGCACTTCTCCATTCTGAGTCTTTGCAAGATGTTCTCATTCTTCCTAAAAGTTATTTTTTGTGACCCTGTTTTTGTTGTTGTTGGTGGTGGTGGTGTTTTTTTTTTTTTTTTTTTTTTTGGTCTGCTTATATTCCCATACAGAATATTACCAATTGGGTGGCTTAAAAACAGGAATTTATTTTACCACAGTCCAGGAAGCTTGAAATCCAAGATCAAGGTGCCATCAGAGTTGGTTTCTGGTGAGTGCTCTCTTCTCAGCTTGCAGAAGGCGACTTCCCTGTGCATCTTCAAATGGTCTTTCCTCTAAGTACATGAGAAGATAATGAGATTTCTGATATCCCTTCCTCTTCTTGTAAGAAAGCCAGTACTATCAGATTAGGTCCTCACCCTTTGACCTCACTTAAACTTATTTACCTACCTAAAGACCTATTTCCAAATACAGCTACATTGAGTAGTAGGGCTTCAGCATGTGAATTTTGAGGGGAGGGAAGGGGGTGGAAAAGGGATACAATTCAGTCCATAACACTTCTCCAGGGATACACTTACTCATCTTTTAAGATTCACACTGAATACTTGGGTGCTGAGGAAATACAATAATCTAGGATTATTAGAGAGAGGAAACTTTAAATTGATTTATAAAAGATATGACATATTGTTCAGAGAGAAGAAAAGAAACTTAAGGGGGATAATCAATGAAACAATACGGCAAGAATCAGTAAGAGTCATGAAGGAAAAGGGAAAAGACTGTAGCAGAGAAGTGAATGCTCAACTAAAAAAACAATACCAATTAGTCACCAGACTTCTTAACAGACAAACTGAAAGGGACTAAACCCGCCAGGGAATGACATACCCTAAAATATAAATCTTTCTTGTACTCTGAATGTTAGTAGAGTCTTGAAGAACCTGACAGCATCAGAGCTTGCGGCTTTCAGTGAAGAAATGTTTCCCTTATTCTTTGGAAAGTCACTTGCAACTTCCTAGAATAGAGATAATTACCAATAACACTGAATGACCAAGCACATACAAATCTCTGGATTTAAATCTAAAGATGCTACATCACGGCTTAGAAACACAGAGCAAGAAGTTTCAAGAACAGATGTGTAATATCTATCAACCTTCCTCCCTTCTCTCTCCCCAACTGCACAAAAACCCTACTTGTTCCCTTTGTGGATTTGGGAGTCCCAGTCAAGGTCACTCCTGTGGGTTTAAGGTGTTCGGTGAAAGGCTACACGAGAGAGTTCAGCATCTGGCATGGATGCTAGTTGTTATATGTTGACCAACGGGTTCTCCAATCTTAGGCTAAAATGAATTATGTGTAGAGGATTAGAAAATTCCCTGAATGAACCAATAAAGCAATTTCCAGAAGAAAGAGGTTATCTGAAAGAAGGTGTTTCATCTTGGAAATTTTTCTATCCTTCGAACAGACAAAAAACGTTTCACTTAATGGTCTCTTGAACAAAATGAACAAAAAACAGAGATAAATTTTAAAAGGCAACATATCCATTCCGTTTCTTTCCAGACAGGCTTTTACTAAAAACATTGATCATGAAGGCACCAGCCTTAGTTTTCTAAACTTCAGAATTTAAAATAAACAGCTATCAGTCTCCTTTCCTACTGACGGAGGTTAAATAGCACATTCTTTCCCACTAAACCAGAAGCAACATAATGCAGAAATTTTACTGACAGTTTTAAAATGAATTACTGGATACAAAAATAACAGTAACAGTCCCACAGCGTAGCTAACCAATCAAATGTTTTGCATGATAAAAATACAGCCACGGCCAAATCCTAGATTTAAAAGAAATAATATTTAGATGCCATTAGAATTTCCATTTCATAAAGTAAATCCAGGGTCTAGCTGTTGTCGTCAGCAGCTGAAGCTTTTCTCTACAGCCACTACTACGTATCTGTGCAGGGTCAGGCTCTCATCATTCATGCTTAAATCATTGCCTTTTCATTCCATTCTGGAATCTCACCTCCAACTTTTCTTCACTTCCATTCTTTACGGTATTCATCAACACTGAACAATGGCTCCTTGCTTTATTTCCCCCAGCTTTATTGTGATATAATTGACACATAACATTGTGTAAATTTAAAGTGCGCAATGGGCTGATTACTTTGAGTTACATCAAGTGTGGATGTTAAGACTCTTTATACTCTACTCCCAATGCTACTTATCACCTTCACTCTTGCCCTACAGTCTTCATGCCATAGTTATTCTTGTATTAGGGTATTAGCTGCACCCTCTTGCCCAGGCCTCTCCCTGAACCACCAATGCTGTGAGGCTCAGCTCTGCTCTGCCTCTGCCCAGAAGCCTTCCCTAGGATACAGAGCTGGTCTTAACAGCTTCTCTTACCTTTTTGCAATTGCTACTCACCCTTTTCCTCTTGTATTTTACTCACTGTCGATACTTTTTCTGTCTCATTTTATGCTTGTATGTTTGTCACTCTAGTCATGGTTTTAAGAGCCCTGTTGATTTCAAAATAGTCCCCCTTGCCTCATCCAATATTAAATATAGAATTTACATTCTAAATGCCAATTGGCTGGTTGACTCTGGTTCAGCTGAGACGTCCAAAGCCCTTATTGTCCACTATTCTCAAACTTCACTGAGAGAGAGCAAATAACAATACAAACTAATCAAATTTTCTTGCTCCACCTTCTCTATCACTCTCTGAAACAAATTTTAATAAGACAAATCTTATTTAGACAAATCTAAATCTTTTTAGACAAATCTAAAAGAGGAACAACAGTACACAATAGCAATACTGAGGAAGAGATGAACTCTATGTATTCAATTAATTTATTAATGATAAATTAATTTACAACTGTTGAAATACAGCAACAGATCTTAGTCTTCAGAGCATTTTCCATGTTGTGGTTTTTGGAGTAGAGATCTCACCTCCAACAACTCTGAGACAGTTTGTATGATTACATACTCTCTCTTCCTAGTGAGAGAGAGGTCCCATACTAGTAGACTTCTGCACAAGCTGCTATTTAACCACACTTCTCTCATTCTAGGCTAGCTTTATCACTTCCCTTCATCTCCCAAAGAGCTTCTGAATCCAAACTTTGTCCAGATAGTTTTTAGGTTAAATAAAAGATAAGTGATTACTTACTCTCATGCAATCTGCTCCAGATTGAATGTTTGGATCCCCAAAATTCATATGTTGAAACCTAGTCCCCAGTATGATGGTATTTTGTGGGAGGACTTTAGGAAGTGATTAGAATCATGAAGACGGAGCCTTCATAAGTGGGATTAGTGTCCTTATAAAAGAGAGCCAGAAAGCTTCCTTCCCCTTGACTATGTGAGGACACAGTGAGAAGACAACCAGGAAGCAGCTTCTCAACAGACACTGAATCTGCTGGAAACTTGACCTTAGATTTCTCAGCCTTCAGAACAATGAGAAATAAATGTCTGTTGCTTATAAGCCACCCAGGTTATAACGTTCTGTTATAGGAGCCCAAACAGACTAAGATACAATACCATCCTGTCCCAATGTGTATTAACCTTTCTTTTTTTTTCCAATTAAATATTCTTTTGCTTAGATATAATTACATTTATTCATTTTGTTTAGTGACGTGTTGGTGGGGTTTATAGCGATCTCATCTGTTTCTATATCAGTAACCTGACTTAAATTATCCATATCTCCATAGCAGGAAGGGATGCTGTAACATAGCCTTAAACACTACTGAGAGCCAGGCACTGTGCTAGCTGTTTTTATATGCATTATTACCTTAGTTTCCATTGAATAGGACTATGTTCATTTTCTGCACACTGTGAAATCTGCAGTAAATCACCATAGACAGATGTGTACCCAATCATTCTGTGGTGTACAAGGAAGATGACGTGGTTGGGATGATGATATACTTTATCAAAGTAAAACCACCAACAACAGCAGCCAAAACACAGCAAGAGGTGATATCATTTCTCTGGAAATACCAGGCCTCCCAGAATGGAAAAGGCATCTTCACAGAGAAAAAGAAAAATCCTTTTAAGTCACTTAGGCTGTGAATGTCCTCGGGGCTCATTGTTTTCTTGTGACACAGTAGGCTGACTGAAGCTGAGCCCTCACTTTGTTCTATACTTCTCACTACCTTGAACAAAAGACTGAAGGAGGCTTTGCACAGGGCAACAGGATTCAATTACATAAGGGCTGGGTACCCTGAGAGCCCTCTGCCTTCGTGTTTCAAGGTTAACAGAGAAACAGTTTCCCCCCAAACCTTTCCAAACAGAATTATTTAGGTCTTTTCCACGTTTCAATATGTCTTTCTTCCCCTTCACTGCTACCTCCTCCCCATTACCCTATTCACTCCTTCCTCTAAAGTTGGCTATAAAAGACTTTGCATCTTGGTTTAGGGTTGGAGTAACACCAATTCCAAACTCAGCAGGCAGGCTCCAAGCCTGTCTACTTCCAAGGGGAGGCTGTCAAAAGCAAGGCCGCCTCTGTGACGAAGACCAGTGCAGGAGGGGAGGCCACATATTTCAGACCCGGAGGGGGAAGTTCTGGCCCCACTGTGACGGATGACAAGATGCCACAGACTGTGAAACAACACCAACCCGGTGGGAGCTGCACCCTGCTGCTTGGAGATGGCACTGTGCACATTTTGGCTGGACTTCATTTTTCCTCTTCTGTAGACACTAAAGCCAGTGATTAATGGTAGTATCCAGGGGTTTGATAGTTGTGCAAGTTCTCTGTGGTCTCCAGGGAAACTGGTGCCAATTCAATTAAACTTATCACGTGATATTGGACCTCTACTAGGCACTTGTAAGTGAGCGAGGTATTTGGGGGGAGGGAAGACGCAAAGAAGTAAATGATGTCATCTCTAATTTTCAGGGTTGTTGTGCAGATTAGAGATTGTATATTTAAATTGTGTGATACACAGCTGGCACTTAGTGAAAGAGAGCTTGAGAATTTGAATGGCAACTATGCTTATTTATCCTTAGATATTAAGTATGGATAAAAACGTTGCTGTCCACTTCACAAAATGTATAGGGAGAGAGAGGGATAAAAAGTAGGAAATAGGTTTCCCTTCCAAAGCATAGGTGTGTGTGTGTGTGTGTGTGTGTGTGTCTAATGATTTGTACCTTTAAAAAAAACTTTTTCCAGAGACCCGAATGTGCATATACCAAGCAATTTGGAGGTGGAGGCATGATAGAATTGATTGCAGTCAACTGCAGTAGTTGTTAACCTTGATTTGAAATTAAACAGAATGGGGTGTCTGGTTGGCTCAGTCAGTTGAACTTCCCACTCTTGATTTCAGCTCAGGTGGTGATCCCAGGGTTGTGGGATCGAGCCCCACATTGGACTCTGTGCTAAGCACAGAGCCTGCTTAAGATTCAAGATTCTCTCTCTCTCTCTCAAAATAAAATTAAATTTAAAAATATTTAAAAAAGAAAACTAAACAGAAATGGCTTCCGGATTGTGTCCAAGTTATGTCACTTCTTTGAGGCTCAGTTTTCTCATCTGTGAAAGGAGAAATAACAGTACTTTGTAGTGCTGTGGTGAGAATCTAAGTGAGAGAAAGGCTGTTAGGGTATCACACTGCCGGCCAAGCTGCAATTACTGTAGCAGTAACACAGCCAAGGGGTGGGCCGGAGGGAAAAAGAAAAGGCCAGTTGAAGAGGCAGTAAATAGAGAAATAGGGAGCCCTTGTGTTCAAAAGCTCATAGGCTACTAGTTCACTGGGTAGTCTTGGACAATTGACTCTCTGGTTGTCAGGTTCACCTTCTGGAAACATAAGATTAGAAGCCTGTTTGTGTCCTTTTCATCTCCAGTGGTCTGGAATTCTTTGAGTTGATTTCATCTTCCCTAGATTCTCCCCTCCAACCAAATGTAGACAGAGGTGCTGGCGAAATGTTCAGACTTTCACTCATTCCCTAACTCTAATGAAGAGTTAGCTCTGTTTTCCTGAGGGGAAGAAAAGGCTAGAATCTTTCTTAATCTCGCATTCTGCTATGTGACCAGGCACATAGTATTATTATTCTTTGCTGTCACTGCATATTATTAAGTAGATGCCAAATTCAACTTGGCATTTCAGAAAAAGAAAAAAAGCTTTCAGAAGACGCAGACTGCTTTGGGATGTAAGATTTTTATGCAAATATAAAACATTAATACATTTAAAAACTTAGAGCACTTTAGTTTCCAGGAGAGAAAGGAGTTTATTTTTAGATACTCAATTCAGTGCTTACTTAATAAGTATTTAATAGCTATGAGGCAAATTCTTTAACCTCTTCCTTTCTGTGTAAAGCTAAGGTACCAAGTCTGAAACAGTCTTATTGAGAACCTGGGGGTGAATGAGAATAGAATTAACTTTTTCTACACCTAGTTGTGAGGAGTGGGCTTTCATTCAACGGCCCCATGTTAAAACTAGCTGTGGAGTGTGGAGGATGAGGCTCCTACCATCTATGGGTTCACCTGTTACCATGGTAACCACACATAGTTTTCTTCTTCTTCACCATTAACTTTATGGAATAGCTTTTTGGTGTAAGTTACTAAACTAAACCCAGAAATGTAGCAATTGGTCTTCCCAAAGACAGGTGAACACAGAGTCCACAAATCTGAAGGAAACCAATTATTTCCTTGAGGTGGGTGGAGGCCTGGAGCAAAACTTACATTGAGAGAAAACAGGAAATTTCTTGTGCCCTATGAGACACCCCCCCCCACCCCCAATTGTGATGCTCATCACAAATGCAAGCTGCTGGACCCAATATATGCATGCGTGTGTGTGTGTGTGTGTGTGTGTGTGTGTGTGTGTGTGTGGCATTGGGGGGTGAGGTATGCATAAACTCTGAAAATTGGGTTTGGGTTTCATTAAGTCCACATAAAAATGAACCTGGGGGGAACTGATAATTAGAGACTAGTGTTCTTATGTAACATGGACATTTTGCTTTTAAACGATATTATTAATATACTTGACTGCTTTAAAAATAATATATATTCATTATGGAAAGTTTGGATAAAATAGAAAAGAAAAAGACACTGGAAGATCTCCAAGTAACATTTTTCACTGATGGACTTCTGACAGGATCCATATATGTATTTCAGATTACAGTTAAATAGTAGTTAAACATAATGCGTGTATCTAATATATATTTAAATTTACATTGTGGATTTTTTTGTTATTTTATATTCTGCCTTAACAAATTTAACACCAAGTTATGAACATTTACATGGCCACCAAATATTCTGCTGTAACATGGTCAGCAAACTTTTTCTCCTAAAGGCACACACAATAAGCATGTTTTACTTTCTGGGTCACAAGGCCTCTGTTGCAAATACTGTACTTTGAAGTTGTTCAAGAAAACAGCCCCAGACAGACAGTATGTAAATGAGTGAGCTTGGCTGCTTTCCAGTAAAACTTTATTTACACGAACAGGCAGCAGGCAGGGTTTGAACTTCTCTAGTAGAACAGCATTTTAAATGACAGCATAGTTTATTCTGGGGATGTGCTCAAATAAAAAGAGAAGTCATAATTGTGTATGGTTGAGCGCCACACTTTTTCAACATAGTGGCAATGCGTTTGTTTGTTTGTTTGTTTTTGTAAACCAAGCTTAATGTCTATAAGATTCTTTCTTTGGAAAGAGAGGTTTTAGAAGAGCTGTGTAAGAGCTTGTGATACTTACGAAAAGAAAGTTTACGGTCACTCCTGTGTAGACAGCTAGGAGCGACAATATGGAGCATTTTTAAGATGAAAGAGGTTTACCATGACTAGATCCTAGAGCTCAAGAAGAGAGATGACAATGAAATTCATCAGCCATCATCCTTGCTGCAAATATATTTTTCAGAATGTTTATTTATTTATTTTGAGAGAGAGAGAGAGAGAGAGAGAGAGAGAACGAGCCCACGAGTGGGGGAGGGGCAGAGAGAGGGAGAGAGGGACGGACAATCCGAAGCAGGCTCCACGGAGCCAAACTCAGGGCTCCATCTCAGGGCATGAGATCATGATCTGAGCCAAAATCTGGAGTCAGAGGCTTAAGCGACTGAGCCACCCAGGCGCCCCTTTGTTGCAAAAATTAATTTGTACTGTTTTTTTTTCAATACTGGAAGCTTGAAAATTTTATTTAGCTAAATTCAGCCATCTTCTCCATTGTTAATTTATGTTAAGATTTATGTTAAAATTAAGATTTTCAGCTCTTGATATTGAAAAATATTCTCTTATATTTCTCCCAAATGCCCCTTTGATATTCATTTTTCTATTAAAAACTTGAATGCATCAGCCATTGACTTTGTGGTTGGTGTTGAAGGCCAAACTTTCTTCCTGTTTCTCTCTTTCATTCCTTTTTTCTCTCTTTCTCCCTGCCCCTCTTTTTTCTTGCATCCTTGACTTCCTTTCTTCTTTCTGTCTTTCCTTCTTTCTTTCCATTTCCTTCCTTCTAATAGTTAGCCAGTAAGTACACACCAATTATTCAATAATCCATAGTTTTTCTACTGGTTAGAAGTGTTATCTTTGTCATTCAACACTGTATTAAATATACATTTTTTTTCTGATCAATCAATCTATGCTTTCCTGTTTCTTTCTGCCTGTCTTTGAATCACTGCAATATTGAACACTGATTTTATACTTATGGCTTTATTATGTCTCTTAATACATGCCAACCTTTCTTTTTTTAAAGCTATCATTTATTCTTCTAGGGCTTTAGAAAAATTAAGTTTATGAAGAAAATCATAATTTTATAACAACTATATTGTTTTATAGATTGATTAGAAAAGAACCAACATATTTCCAGTATTAATTCATATCATCCAGTCCATAAAGTGTCCCTTAATTTATTAAAGTCACTTTTAAGTGTGTTGGTAATGCCTTCTATTTTATTTCTAAAAGTTGCATGTGTGTTTTATTAAATTTATTCTATACAATTTTTGTATGTTTTTGTATTATTGTGAATTGTATCACCTCTTACAATATTCCATTTTTCTATTGTAACAGATGTAAAGAAAAACATTGAGATTTTAATATAATTGTAATTAGTCAGGTTACCTAATTCTCTACTGCTTGTTACAATAGTGTTTCAGTTGATTTTCTGGTACATTTCATCTCCTTTATATATGAGTATTTTCTTTTTTTCTCTCATTGCATTGTTAGTGCTTTCAGGAAAACGTTAAGGCGGTAATAGCAAAAATCTTTATATTTTTCCTCATATATTTAGATCAACTCTATTGTTTCTGACATCTAATATGAAATTGCCTATTATATGATACTCATATGCCTTACCGTATTAAGAAAATATCCTTCTCTTAATAGTTTATGAAGAAATATCTTAAAATTATAAATTGATGGATTTTATCAAAAGAATTTTTGCCATCTTTCAAAGTGACTATGTGGTTTGTCTGCTTTGATTCATTGATATTGAACCATCATTGCATTTTTTATTAAATTACACTGGTATTATTCTTTTATTATAGTATTTAAGGCAGATGTTTGCATCTATATTCATAAGTAATATCTTAATTCTTGCAAATTGGAATAAAGTTAAAATGTCTCTTGCTCCTACTATATTATAAATATATATAATATATATTTACACAATTATATACATTATTATATACATATATATTATATAGTTAATAACTCTATTTACGTTTTTAAAAATTTTCTTTATTTCTTTAAGGAGGATAACATTAAATAAAATACTCATGACTACTTCATTTCTCCCCCACTGAAGTCCCCCAAGTCAGTTATAGTCTGGCCTTTCTTGCTTAGTAAACATTTGAAACATAACTTCTTTTTCTTTAATCCAAATGCCTGAGTTTTTGGTATTATCTTCAATTTACAAGTGAAAAAAAAAGACTTTTGCCCTGTTTTTCCACAAATAACTGTTGTTGCTGACTTTTGCATCCAGGATTTTCCCATCCCGCATCCACTTTCTACCATCCAAAACCACCTACACATTTCTGCTCGTGTCTCTTCTGCCATGTATAATCCAGACTTTCTTTCTTTCTTTCTTTCTTTCTTTCTTTCTTTCTTTCTTTCTTTCTTTCTTTCTTTCCTTTTGTTAAATTTTCATGTCTATTTTGGGTCTTCCTATCTTACATATCTCTACGCTGTGGTCTAGTGGTTTTTATTCAAACAATCATATCAAGCACTGCTTTCTGGGTAGGGGAAAGAGACTTGGTCATCTTGCCTTCAGAACACACGTAGAAGGATATCTATCCACACAATAATAACTAAATTATAAAGGTTTTTCAAGTTCCTCCTCCTTTACCTATCCCTATTCTCCAAGACAGGAAGGGAAACTCTTGAATATGTGAGATTCGTGTTCTTCACCCCCATTCCTTGCTCATGCTCTCCCCCACCCCACAAGTCCCAAACCTCTCAGTGTGACCCTCATCAATTGCTCTGACCTCACATCAGCCCTCATTTGTTCCCCAGAGTATCGCTTCAGATCTGTACATCACTTTGATTACTTCCACATCTGGGATTCGTCACACGCTTGTGTTAACCATGACCATGTGCAGAATTACCCAGCAGGATTTAGGAGACACTCAGTCAGAAAAATCATCCCTACTAAGAACAACATCTGGAGAAAATTAAGAGAAGATATTTTTCCATTGAGAATCCTTTGGAAATATATTTATGATGTAGAGACAGACAGACACTAGCACACAGGCAGAAACGGATGCTGCTTCTTCTCTCCTGAGGAATAAGGAAGAGCATTACTTCTTCAGAAGATTCCCGAATTAATTATGCACCATAAATGCAAATGCCTGGCAAATTCACAAATAAACAAAGGATTTTCTCATAAAGTCTTGTTTAGAAACAGGCGTCACCTCCAATAGAAATGTCTCCATGGACTTTTTTGATACCATGTGTGTGAACAAATAAAGATTTTATAAAAGGGAGAGGGGAAGTGGGCCACATTTTCTTGAGTTGGATCATTGAACATCTCCAACTATTTTCCAAAGCTTTGGGGTTGGCAAAAGCCAAAATTGGCTTCCCCAAGCATTTTTCCCTTAATTTTTAAATCCATGTGCATTAAGGGAAATTTAATCCGTATGTTTCTGATTCATTTACACTTAACTCATCAAAATATTGTTTTGTAAGAGTCATTTGGCCCTCAAAAGGACTTAGGAGCCTTCTTGGCAGCACACAAACTTACACACATACACACACACACACACACACACACACAAGATCACAAGGGTACTCACACAAATCCTTGGTTCCTGAGAATCAAGAGTCATTACTCTCCCTGAACTCACATCTAAATGGCTTTGTCTTGGTAAATAATGGCCATTTAATTGTGTTTTAGGCTGCAAAAAATTTTTGTTTTCTACCCTTCTGAGTATATTAGGAATAAATCATTTCAGGAGTCCCTACTTCAGATGTAGGCTGTATTCTGCCTCTGGGTGAATGGCTCCTCTAAGGACCTAATGTTAGGTAGCTTAGACTTTCCTGTGTTCCTTTAGTGCAATATGCAATAAAAAATGCATTAATTTTTTAAATGTTTTTTACGTCTTTATTTTATTTTGAAAGAGAGAGACAGAGCGTGAGCAGTGGAGGGGCAGAGAGAGAGACACACAGAATCCGAAGCAGGCTCCAGTCTCTGAGCTGTCAGCACAGAGCCCGATGTGGGGCTCGAACCCACAGACTGTGAGATCATGACTTGAGCCGAAGTCGGCTGCTTTTGGGGGGGCCAATCAGGTACCCCAAAAATGCATTAATTTTTAAAAAGTGGATTATAGTCATTTTAGAGATAAATGATGATGGTGAAGATTTGAGGAAAGACAGACATGAGAACCTGCATGTTGAGGAAAACCAAGTAATGTACCTGAAGGTGTAAGTTTGGGGAAAGCTGTGCTAAGGTTTCATTTTTATATTCCCTCTGCCTGATATTAAGGAATGATTTACTGGCAGCTCCAGATTGTGGTAAACATTTCAGAAGAGTTCCTGATATTAAGAATTGGAAACTATTAGAATGTATTCTTAAGAGAAGTAGCGAAATATGTAAGGCCACCCTAACAATACACCTCAAAGAAGTAGGATGAATTCCAGAACACTGTAAGGCCTATGAAATTCTCATCTGATACACATTTTAAATAAAGTCCCATTCTCCTATATGGCAGATGGGAATTTGGGGTGGTAGTTAAGGAGGCAGAAGAGGGTTCAGTGGGTTTGCTAATGGGGAAATGATCTCCGTTTCTCTTCCCCAAGGCAACCACTAGGGATTTGGTGAACTCGGTTGTCATGTTTTGCGAATCTAACCTGGAGGAAACAGGCTATTTGCAAAAATATGTCTGTTATTGGTGACAGCATCTGTTACAAAGGGATCTGTCTTTCCTATTATTAGCATGACATCATTTGTTTCCCCTGACTTCTTTACAATTCATGTTTTTCTTTTCTCAGGAAAACGTCTTTAATTTAATTGTATTTTTTTAGTTTGGCAGCAGGTGGCCTTTCTTCCTGAAGCTGTCATCTTACTGTGGACGATTTTGTCAGACTCAACAGATTTTACTTTTTTGAACATTTGTAAGTTTTCCTAAGTATTTACTTCCAAATGAAATTATGCTTGTTTAATTTTTCTTAGGATTAGTACTATTTATATGTCTCTTCCAAAGCTTTGAAACAGAGTAACACATAATGGATTTTATAAGAAGAATACATTTAATAGCCCAATTAGATTATCAAATCTGTTTAAGGAAAAAAAAATCTGGTAATGGTTTGATTTCACCAAACTACTTTGTATATTTTTATTTTCTAAAAAAATTCTATTTCCTGAAGCTTAAGTTCTTCCATTTTTTCCCTCACTTAATTGAAACCACTATTTTCAAGGGAAATGAAATTAAAGAAAGATGATATTTTCTCACTCAGTAGAAACTTGTGTCATGTGAACAACACAGATTCTCCATTGACATAATTTTACTCTTATTTTTTTGTGTGTGCATGAATTTTTTAAAACCATAACAAGTCAGAAATCCTGCTTTCAAAGCAAAGATAATTAAAAATTCAAAACATTTAAGCTTTGTTTCCTATCTCCCAATCTCACTCATCCCCAAACCTGGGCAGTTACTTTCCCTATTCCTGCGTACTGGTGGTCTTCAGGAAGTGTGGCTGGGCATCCTGAAATTACATTTTCTTCCCTACTTTTCCACCAGCAACTCTCTGTTTAGCCCATGAAGATCCGTTCAAAAGATCACACAAAGTGTGTTTTCCAACCTCTCAGAACAATTCACCCATCCTCTAGTCCTAAACAAGTATAACATCAGCTACTATTGACTAAGTGCTCAGCCTGTGCTAGCACTTTACATAGCTGATGAGGTCCATGCTCACCCTCTAATAGGCAAACACTACATTATTAAAAATAAGATTATTTGTATCTGGGTCTGTTTACTGTAATAGATTGGGACTTCCTGAGGTCAGGAGTTTGATATGCTATAATATATACCCTCCCAACGATAATTGAGTTAAATATCAACAGTCTTGGTAATGAGGCTTGTAGATATTATCCTTTCAAAGTGAGAAAATTTAGTCAAGAACATGGCAGATTCATTCAACTTCACATATTTGGAGTATAAACTGTATAACAGTGTATCCTTATTGTTTCATTCAAGAATTTATTCCCATTTTTTTGTGACTCAATTTTGTGACACTTAATTGGGCACCTAATAGGTCTCTTGACCTCATAGGTCTTACATTCTATTTGAAAGAGTCAGATGGAAAATAATTAGACAATAACTGAATCCTATAGCAGATGATATAGATCCTGTGGAGAGAAGTAAGACAGTGTAAGAAGTAAAAGAAATACAAGAGAGGGAGGTCAGGGGCTTGCTGTGGAGTGAACAAGGAGGACCTCATGGGTAAGGGTATATTTGGGCAGAAGCACAAGGAAGGTAGAGAAGTTGGCCATGCTAATGCCCGAGGGCAAATGCTCCAGCAAAGAAAACTGCAGAGCAACAGTTCTGGGGTGGGTACATGGCTGCTGGGGAACAGGAAGAAGGGCAGGGGGTTAGCGAGCAGTTAAACGGGGCTGTGGCAGGAGAGGAGATCAAACAAGATGGAGTCAAATCTTGGTGAGACTTTTAGGTGATGGGGTGGGAAGGTTTTGCAAGGGGCAAAGCTGGCTCTGACTTGTGTTTTAAAAGAAACATCCTGGATGCTGTGTGGAGAAGCCTGAAGAGGAGCAAGGACAAATTGGGGAGATCATGAAAGATGCTAATTCTGTAACCCTGGGGAGAAGAACTGATGGCTTGGGGAGAAATGGCCAGATTCTAGGTACATTTTGCAATTTGAGCCAGTATGATTTGGAATAGTAGAATGTGGACTGCAAGAGAAAAAAAAGGAAGCAAAGATGACTCCACACTTTTAGGCTTCGGAAACTCAAATGTTGGTGTGTTAGTCTATTGAGGTGGAAGAGACTTCAGGGGAAGGAGGTGGGCCAGAGTGGTGAGGAAACGGAAAGTCACACAAGATGAGCCAAGGCCAAGGCCTGGATTGGACTTATCCTACTGGTAAAGTAGGTATACTTTTAGATTTCAACAACTCATTACTTACCTACATAGTGAAAAGAAAAATTCAAGGTGCCAGTTCCCAGTGACCCTTGTCCCACACACCAAAATGATGATCTGAAAAAGAAGGGGCTAACTGATGACAGTGTGAGTGTGGGGCAACTCTTTGCTCAAGCTACCTCTTGACAGAAGCAACGTGGTTTTCTAGTCTCAGCTCTATTCTCCGGGTGAGTAGGCAGAAATTTTGGGAGCCGATGAGCAACTGTCTCATGATAGCCTCTCAGGGGATATAGGGAATCGAGTAAGGGCTGGCCGTGTAGCCACAACCTCCAGGCTTCCTGTTATCTTGTGTTCTTAGGGAATCACAAGGCATTCCGCCAAGACTTAGAATAGCTGTGGTTCAAGACTTTGCCTACGTGGCCTCTTTGGATACATGGAAGGCCCCCAGGGTGACATGGTGTAGCCCTTGCCTCAGGGGATTCAAGAGTTTGGTTTTGGGATATGTTGGGCATCTACATGGATGCTTGAGACTGGGGTCTGGAAAGTGGGTGGGGGACGGGGGGCTGGAATTTCGCCAGGAGAGTATACATTCGGGTGTCACTGGCACATACATTTTTAATTAAAGCCAGGAAATGATGAGATCACCTAGGAATGAAATGAAGAGGTGAGATGAGGTCCAAGTTCAGTATAAGCTTACTCATTAATTTGCATGTATTGAATTATGTATTTATTCTCCTTACCTAAGCATATGAAACACTTAGAATTAAGTTTTAAACTACCTCCACAATTTAACTACTAGATAGCAAAAATAGGGAATTGAAATAACTTAGAACTTGTAAATGGAACCACAAAGAACAAAGCATGATGTAAAGAAACAAGCGTTCAGGCCCTTTGCAGCAAAGAAGGAAGGCTGGGTAGGAGAGGGAGGCATGGTGATAACCATCTGCCGAGATCCCGATGACCTCAGCTCTCCTGTACTGTCACTGTAAATAGGAAAAAATATACTACAGAGGAATTTTCCCACTTTATCTTACTTTCTTCAAAGTATCTTTTCTCCAGCATGTGGTCAGGACACAGGCCAGAATCAGAGGTGCATACGTCAAGAATAAAGGTCTACACCCCTGATACTTCGAATGAATGAAAAAACTATTTTAAAAAATGCCAAGGAAGACAAATACATCCAGAGAAATAAGTTTTATATTTCTACCCTCCCTACTTAAAACTTGTTATTAGAGTGAGAACCTCCAGCCCAGGAGTCTAATTCTGCCAACCCCCGTAGCAGGAAGTCAAGCGGTAATTAGAATTGAAAGCACCTGGAAACGCCTTCTCGGTCACAGCTCCTCTGAGTGAGCGGGCTAACACAGAAACTTTGGAGGTGGCACGTCAAAGTACTTGATGCTTTTTAACAGGCTTATCATGGGAGTCTAAGCATCATCTGTTTCACCCACTTTAGGCATAAAGTCAAATGGCAACTATTTATACATTTGAATTAAAACATCCCTAAGCTGTTATCCTGTTCTTGTGAGGGTACCTTTTTTTCCCTCTTAAAAGCCTCACCTTGCTGGGATCGTCAGTACCAAAGACTTATGGATAATTCACAATCCAAAGGCTCATTCCAAGATACTTCCCATTTCATCAGAGCCATGTTGGTGTTTTTCAGGGTTGCGGCCGCCACCGCCACAAGAGCTGGTTGTTGAAATCATCTCTGGCAGCCTGCCGGTGACCTAGCCAATGCCACCCTTTGGGTTTCCCAGGGATGTAGCGGTCTGACCGCAGCTGGGTCAGCAACCACTTTGCGGCGTGTACGGGTCAAGAAATCCCTCCATATTAGGATTTAATGTTGCTCACTGACCCCAGGCTGGGCTGCCACTTCATGAACTCGCAGCCACACAGCTCTTCAAGCAACCAAGCTTCTCAGACGTTGCCTGCAAGGCACCACCTTGTCAGGCGGCTGACCAGTGCCCAGAGTCAGCCTCTCACACGAAGCAACATCCTGGCCTGGGACAAGAGAGACAGTTTCTGTCTGTCCTGATCCCAGGCCTGCCAATCTCCTGCTCTGGCATTTCATTTTGTGCAAAGAACTTCTGTTCAGCCTGTTGTTGAACGACCAATGGCTGTTGTAAACAGTGACAGTGCCATAGCTCAGCGAATTTCTGGACGCCTGCCACCTCTTGGATGTCACCATGCGCCCTTCCCTTATTACCACACTTGTGCACATGTCTTACGTCATTTGCTCAGTGCCTTTTTGGATCATGCTGCCCCTGGAAGCCTCATTCCAGCTCTTTAGGGATTTCCAACTCAGATAAGGGAAACTGGGAGGACCCTCTGGGTAGGCTCTTAGACATTTCAGGGATTCAGAGTTCTCCCAGAAACTGTGATCTACAAACTGAATAATATCATTCGCCTTTCGTAGAGATTCAAACCTCAGGCTGCAAATCAACTTAAGGTCCAGTGTGCTTACCACCTGGGGCCCATGTTCTCTAACTTTAAAATCTTAGAGGCAGTCACCAAGTTTCCGGAGGCCTTGGCTTAGGTTAGAAGAACGTCTAGAGCACGGCCCTTCCTGGCAACCATACGGCATGGCAAAGAGCTGTCCAAAGGCTTCTGGCAAGAGGGAAGGGTCGGCGGTGCTTCAAACAACAAGCAGTCCACATCTTGTTGGAATTTGCTCTCTCTAGTCAGAAAATGGGGATGTGGAGGGAGTAAGGATTTCTTTGGTTGTCCTTTCTATTCAAATATAACCTCCAGGTGGAAATTATGATGTCTTAAAGGAAAACAACAAACAGGATCAAAAAGAGAATTTAATATGACATACATACATTAATTGAATAGCACATAATTCTAGAATTCTATAGTAAAGTAGAGGGTCTTTTTTCCTTTTAGCTATCTTCAATTTTTAGATAGATGACCCCATAATAACTTATCAATTCAGAAAAGAAAAGGCACTCTTACTCGCTCCCTCTGCCTTGAGCTATAGTAGCCAGTAAAGACTTTAGGGTAGCAATTTGGTTCTTCTAATTTTTGTTTTAAGAAGTTGGGCAACTCAGCAAGTCACTTAGCCCATCAGTTCTATCAGTTGTAAATATTGAAACATTTCTTTTTCCAAGGTTGCTAGGAAGACAGTGACGTTTGAAGTATTTAGTGTGAAACCTGTCACATAGTATCATGTAAAATAGTTATTATTAAGATTGTTAGTAACTGATATGTGCTACTCCATGCACATTCTCCTTTTTCTGTCCCTCTTTTCCTTGTGAAGTGACTGCCCAAAACTTACATCTTTGAGTTGCCATGAATTAAGTTATCTGCTCATAAACAGGTATAACAGACTTCAGAGTGATTTTCATAACTTCTGTTCTTCACTTTATAATGCATTCTCACTAACTCTGTTAGTCAGAACTATGCTTAAAATGTCCATCCAACACTTGTGTGAACTTGAACAGGTCTTTGAGCCGCCTGAGAAATGCTAAGTGGCCACTAGATGTCAGGCTTGTTAAATAGTTAAAATGCACTGCATATTTCACCCCTACGACTCAGAAACACTTTTTTTCTCTTTTTCTAAAACGTTTTTTCTCCTTTTAAAGAAATTTTCAGTGAATTTGACAACTGTTTCATGAGGGTCACATTGTCACTGGTTTAGAGTGTTCCAACATGCTGCTCAATTTTATCTGAGTTTGTGAGTCTGTGATTCATACCAGTATAATTTGATTTGTTCAAGAACAAAACCTTAAGGACAGACTCTAGTGTCTTTGCGCTCATGTGATGAAGCAGCTGACACACACAGTCATCCATGGCCCCAAGTTATGGTGATGAATACACACAACTGCAAAGCCCTAAGGAAATCAAATGGTGAAGAGAGACCAGCCTTGGAGAATGGACCTAGGAGGGTGATAATCAGAGGCTGCACTTGAAAGAAAACAGCTAGTATGATTTTTTGAACAGTAACTAAATTCTATATGTTAGACATCTAGGTTTGTGGGATAAGAGGTGTCTTCTTTTCCCTTAACTGCCCCGGGACCCTGAAGCTGGACAGTGGACATGTGCTCTTGGAATCTTGGCTCCAAGGGTAGCCTGCATAAGTGCCTTTGCTTAGCATTAGCGTCTGGTTCAAAAAGGCATTTAAATGTTGTCTGAATATAATGATGGAAGTGAACCATAACAGGACCGAGGAAAGAGCAAAAGAAGAATGAATGACCGAAGAGAGGCCTCTGGGGGAAGAATAAGCTTGCCAAGGCACACAAAAGGAAGAACATTGTATTTTACAAATTATGTAGGTTCCTAGGGCCTAAAGTGCATAAACTGAGAAAACAAATTGGTAAGAAAGTTATTCATATTAGTTCACTTTTCTTCCCTACATGTGTTTACCATTTGTGGACAGTCATACCCAAACTTACGGTGCACTTCACAGTCTAGAGCTAACCACTACACCATGGAACTCCACGTAGCCATTAGTGTCTCGTAAAGGGCAATGTTGTTCTAATTATCTTATCTTTGGATCTCACCCTAGTTCTCAAAACACTTTTCTGGTGTTTCTGGTGTTCTGGTGAAGGAAACTTAGAGAGTATCCATTCCAATTACTTATATCTCAAGAAGAAGGAAATACATCCTGAAGTCAATAAATTAACTGCTCAAGATCTCAGTTTATGTCTTATAAACTTTTGACTAGTCATATAAGGCAGGATTCTTCAATTCACAAAGAAAACAGGAGAGGGAGGCTTCCCTGGTGTATCCCTGGATACATCACAATGTCTCTTAATGGCGATGGCTACGGGGACCCTACTATGAATTTTCAGAATTAAAAAAAAGTTAACATTTTATTTATTTTTGAGAGAGAGAGAGAGAGAGAGAGAGAGCAGGAGAAGTCCAGAGAGAGGGAGACAGGATCCATAGCAGGCTCTGCGCAGTGAGCACAGAGCCCACCGCGGGGTTTGAACTCATGAACTGTGAGATCATGAGCTGAGCCAAAATCAAAAGCCAGCCACTTAACTGACTGAGCCACCCAGGTGCCTATGGATCTTCAGAATTTGAGCACAGCTGGCAGACTCAGCTCCCTGAGACCTTGCTCTCTCTCAAAGGTTTATTCCTTTACTAGTGACATGGAGGAAGAAAAAAAAAGGGGTGGCTCTTAACTTTATAGTTGGAGAACCCTTTCAAAAGGGCTCAGGTAAAACTTTGTAGGTTAGTGGAATGAACACAGGATTTGGAATCCATAGCCTGAGTTAAAGCCTACATGACTTGTTAAGTAGCCTTGAGCTAATTCTCAGAGTGGCAGAAAACTCAATTGTTAGGGTCAAACTGCTCAGTTAGCCTGTTATTACAGTCAGAATTAAAGGTACTTTGTTGAGATTTTGGAAGGAAAAAGCAGACATGGGCACAACTTGTGCAATGTAAAACATGGTAACGGATACTTTGAAGAATCATCTTCTGGATTTCCCAGGACAGTATCAAATTTTATGCAACAGAATATATTAAAAGTGTAACTATATTTAAAGTGTTATTTTACCTCTGTAAGATTTCTTCTCTGCTTAGATTAGTTATTTTGTTTTTACTTTATACTGGCCTTCTTTCTAAGGGATTGAAAATGGTTTATGGAAATACATAACTACAAATAAAATAAAATTAACTGCATTAGTCAGCATGTGCTTATGTACTTGCATATAAATACATTCAAATGTTGGAAAAACTCCTTGGGGAATTTTTTTTTCTAAAAATATCTTCATTATATGTCTAATAGTAGAAGAGCAAAAATGGGCTTGAAAGCTCTGAGGGAGAAGTGATTATTTTGGTGAAGGAAATCAAGACGGGCTTCCCTAATATAATACTGTATGTTAAGTGGAATTAAAATTTAAAAAAAAAAAAAAAAGGAAGGGCAGTAAAGGATATAAGAGGATGAGACTTTCAGGGAACGCTGAATCCCACCTCTCGACCCCCACATGGCTTCCGATGGGGAAGTCTGGGGAGCTGCCCTATTGTGCATGCCATGGTTCTTACTGGTTCTGCTCAAATTCTTCTTAGAGGAAGCAGTAATAGCAAGATTCCTACATGATGCCTTCCTGATGTCAGTGGTATAAATGCAGGACCCTTTCCCTCCCTTCCTCTCCCCTCCCTTCTGCATTTTTCTGCCTTCTTTTTTCTCATTTCCTTTTCAATTTTTCTTTTCTTTTTTTCTTTTTCCTCTCTCTTCTCCCTCCCCCCTCTCTTTTAGGTTTCATTTGCTAGTAACCAATAAATACAGCAAATGTTGGGGAAAGTTAAGTGGATCAAAAGTCCTCAAACTAATTGTCCATCACTTCTTGAACCAATTGTCCTAGTGATATATTGAAATATAAAGTGAGTCTGGCTCAACCACTCATACACTCTTTCCCAAATCTCTTTGTAACAGTCACATGGGAGATCTGTTTTGCCCATTGGTGGGTAAAAAGTTCATTTTGATGCCCTTCAGCCTGAGGCCAATGTCCAAGTTCATTCTTGGTTCTTATTGGAAATGGCATGAAGTTACACTGCTTTTTATTTTTTGTACACTAAGCACTAGTTACTGAAAATCTAGCAGATTTAGATCATATGCTAAGGTTGAGAAATTCTGTTGATATTTAATACCTGACAATGTTGTACACCGTTTCCTATGTGATCTCTGCTATGTTCAGGACAGGGATAATACTACCAGTGTTCCAGCCAGTTTTGAGTTTCTATTAATTTTTATTAATTTCATAATTACTACCTTAGTTAACTCCATCATTATTAATTTAGTTTGGAGTGGATTTTTCATTAACCCTATGAATAGTGCACATTTCGATCTGCAAGATTTCTGGCTTCAAATTGTATCATAAATAAACTTTAAGTTGGTGTACATTGCTATTCAAAAAGAAACTATCTACAATAGATCTGAATATTAGCCTTGTTGATACAGCTAGTATATTTAATTCCACCCTGCCCGTACCATTTTCCCTCAACAACGACATTTCAATGCTGATGTGTTGCCGGTGATGAATTTGAGCTACTAAAATACATTTCAGTGTTCTGTCAAGGTAACTATAATCAAATTACCGTATGTAGAACATTGTTGCTATTTATTTATATTTTCTCCATCTTTGATGGTTAACTTTATGTGCCAACTTGATTGGACTGTGGAGCGCCCAGATATTTGGTCAAATGTTCTTCTGAGCGTTTCTATTTTAACATTTAAATAAGCAGATTGAGGAAATCTGATCACTTCTCCCTTATGTGGCCTCATCCAATTGAGTGAAGGCCTAAATAGAAGAAAAATGCTGACCTTTCCCTAAATAAGAGAATTCCTTCCCACCTAAATGCCTTCAGACTGGGACATGGGTTTTTTTCCTGCCTTCGAACTCAGACTGAACCATCAGCTCTTCTGGGTGATGACACCCTGCAGATCCTGGGACTTGCCCCTCTCCGAAACTGCATGAGTCAACTCCTTATAACAAGTCAACCTTTCTCTCTGTATCCGTATCTACTCACCTGTATACATCCCCTCTATCATCTATCTATGTATCTATCATCTGTCATATAATCTTCTACTGGTTCTGTTTCTCCGGAGAATCCTGACTATATAGCTTCCAACATTTCCTTTTCATTCCCAACAGCGTCACAGTTGGAAATTATTTCACTCACACTGCATACATATTACATTTCACCATCTTTCACAGTGGGACTTCAAGTACCTGCAGTCCTGTTACTGAGATTAAACTGAATGCCTTTCTCACTGGATAATTACAAAGATAAAAGCACTGACAAGATCAATAATCATGCATACAGAGGTCTTACTCTGTGTCAGACACTGCTGTAACTGCATTATATGTGTTTTAACTCTTTTAATCACAAAGCACCTACTATGCTTTTTTTACAGATAATAAAAGTGAGGCAGAGAAAGTGAGATAGCAAAGGTTTGAGCCAGAATTTGAGCCATAAACATTCTGACTCCAGAGACTATGAAGGACCAGATAAGGAGCTTGGAATTTTACCTAGATGGCCATTAAGAGGTTTTTCTTAGGAAAATCACACTGAACTTTCCTACCTACATGCATCTGGCTATGTCAATTGGAGAGGCTGACCCAGAAGGAGGAGAGGTAGGCCAGCTGGGGAAGAGATGGAGGATCTTTGACTGATGTGACCAGAGCTTCATTCAGGCCACTCACTTCTGGGGATTTACCTGCTTATTTCCAAAAATGCTAATCCAAGAATACTGCTCCAAAGAACTGCTTCTACCCGCTAGTCCTCAAATTGCTACCCAGAAATCTTTAGACTTGCATTCAGAACATTGGAAACATTCCACCAGGATTGTGACATAGAGGGACAGAGAGTGGGGAGACGGCGGGAGTCTTCTCACTGCCCTGTGGGCCCAAGTGACATGACCAGCGTTCCTGCTACTCAGGCCACCAGGAATCCTCATTTCCAAGCCTGATGCTCCAGCTTCCCATCATCTCATATGAGTCCTGAAAGGCTTCCCAAATTTCCCTTTCTTGCAAGTGAACTATAGTGGATTTCTGTTGCTTGCAAATGAAGAATTCAAACTGATAATCTAAGTTATTTAACTCTTTTTATACAAGTGACTAAGTGATTCATAGATACTGCTTTATTTTCTTTGCTTTAGACAGAAAATTATTCTTAATATCAACACTGACTTTAAGCTGGAGTAATAGGGTATGTGCTCCCTCCCAATGCTCCCAAATGTTCCAAAATTCCTGGCTGCTGAAATGAACAAAAATTAAATTTCATTGCTAAAGTATATTTAAATTGCATTTCCTCCATCAGATGAGAAAGAAAAATCTATTATGAAGAGATATGCCATTAATATGGACAGTTAATGGTAATAATAGTATATAATAATGATGATGGTGATACCCATTCTCTACAGCATTGGGATACAGCTATCCTGATATGTGTCAGCACTATAATACTGTAAAAAGGGACAGAAGCATTCTTACATTCTAAATTTTCAATATTCTGTAAGACGCTATATTCTAACATTTAAGTGGATGAGATTAGGATGTATTTTTAATGATGGAACTGTTCTAGCATAATGTTTTGCTAAGATACTTTTGAGTATTTAACACGTTTTGGTTAGAAGAGTGACATGGAGAGTCTCATCTCATGGAAGGAAGATCATTTCTTTTTGTCCCTTGCCTGTAAGCCACACAGACAATTTTTGTAATAATGGATAAATCAATGGAGACACAGATAAATGTACACTAATTCTTTGAAATCTTATATATTTGCCTAGTGCAATGATTTAAAAAAATGTTAACTCATTTGATACTTATTGAATAGCTCTGTGGCTACAGTAAGATAAATGCCATCATTATCTTCCCTGTAATATAAATGAGAAAGCTCTGATTCAAAGATATTAATAATAATTATACATAATACTTGTTTAACTTCCACTAGGTATCTTGGATAAATTTCTCACATAATACTTCAATAACTAGGTATTTCTATTGTTATTTAATGGATGGGGAAATTGAATCTGTAGAAAATTAAGTATCTTGCCTAAAGTCCCACAGCTGATGAGGGTCAGGATTAGAGTGTGTCTCTGCTCTCATTCCAAACACTGGGCTCTAAATATTTTTCTCGAGTCATGTCACCTAACATGACTCAAATAGCAAACAGCAGACCCAAGGGCTCCAAGGCATACGTCTCCCTGCATATTTTACTTCTCTGAAATTGAGATGCATCATGCAATTTCTTAGCCATTACTGTCTTAGCCATTACTACCTATGTATGCAGCCCTCAGTTGCTATTTCTAGTGCAGGATTGGAATGCTTCAACCAACAGACCAGTTAAAGACCATTTGGGAAAGAAATAAGAGATTTGGCTGCTACCTGAAAAACCTTCCAATGACACCTACAGGTAAAGTCAAGAAAAGACTGGCATTTAGTGTATGGACACTAAAGCAAGTAAATATACCAATGCAAAAAAATCAAGAACCCAGAAATAAGCCCAGTCATATACAATCAAACTACTATATGATAAAGAAGCCAAGAATACTCTGAAGAAAAGAAAGGTTCTTCACTAAATAGTGCTGGGAAAATTGGATATTACGTAAAAGAATGAGAGTGGACCCCTTTCTTACACCACACACACACACACACACACACACACACACACACTGAAATATATTCAGTCATAAAAAAGAAGGAAATCCTACCATTTGCAATGACATAGATGAAGTTTTAGGGCATTGTGCTACTTAAAATAAGTGAAACAGAAAATCAAATATTGTATGAGATCACTTATATGTGGAATCTAAAAACAAAAAAACGAAAACAAAAAACAAACACATAGAAAAGTAAATCAGATATGTGATTACTGGAGGTGAGGGTTGGGTGGTGGGGGAATTAGAGGAAGGTGGTTAGAAAGTACACACCGCCAGTTCTAAGATAAACAAGTACTGTGCGTGTAATATACAGCATGATGACTGTAGCTAACACTGCTGCATGATATATTCGAAAGTTGTTAATAGAGTAGATCCTTAAAAGTCCAATCACAAGGGAAAAAACATTGTTTCTTAAATTCCACATATGAGTGAAATCATACGGTATTTGTCTTTCCCTGACTGATTTATTTTGCTTAGTGTTCTACACTCTAGCAACATCCATGTCATTGCAAATGGCAAGATTTCATTCTTTTTTATGTAAATAATGCTGCTGTAAATATTGGGATGCATGTATCCCTTGAATTCGTGTTTTTCTGTTCTTTGGGTAAATACTTAGTAGTGCTATTGCTGGGTGTTAGGGTAGTTCTATTTTTAGCTTTTTGAGGAAACTCCATATTGTTTTCCAGAGTGCACCAGTTGCATTCCCACCAAAAGTGCATGAGGATTCCTTTTTCCCCACATCCTCACCACTTGTTGTTTCTTGTGTTTTTGATTTTAGTCATTCTGAGAGGTGTGAGGTAATATCTCATTGTAGTTTTGATTTGTATTTCCCTGATTATGAGTGATGGTGAAATATTTTCATGAGTCTCTTGGCCATCTGTATATCTTCTTTGGAAAAATGTTTATTCATATCTTCTGCCTATTTTTAAATTGGATTATTTGGTTTGGGTGTTGACTTGCATTAGTTGTTTAGAAATTTTGGATACTCACCCTTTATCAGGTATGTCATTTGCAAATATCTTTTTCCATTCCATACGTTGCCTTTTAGTTTTATTGATTGTTTCCTTCACTGTGTGAAAGTGTTTTATTTTGATGTAGTCCCAATAGTTTATTTTTGCTTTTGTTTCCCTTGCCTCTGGGGACCTAGCTGGAAAAACTTGCTAGAGCTAAGGTCAGGGAAGTTACTGCCTGTGTTTTCTTCTATGATTTTTATGATTTCAGGCCTCAC